>CM046813.1:38713595-38917027 GCA_025617385.1 Murraya koenigii
GGTTTATAGTGGGCCTAGGGCTCAGTGGCTCAGTTAGGGGTCAGGCTCAGGGAGCCAGGCCGGGGCCTCAGGGGTTCGGGGCCTGGGGCCTGGGGTCTCTGGGCTTGGGTCAGGGCTCAGGCCTAGGCCTAGTGGCTCAGGCTGTGGTTGTAGTCAGGTTAGGCTCTGGGTTCTAGGGCCTGCGGCTTCAGGTCTGGCGGTCTAGGCCTAGGGTCTGGGGTCTGGGGTCTGGGGCTTAGGGCCTGGGTCTGGGGCCTGGGGCTTAGGTAAGTCGAGGGTTTAGGTTTAGTGGTCTGCTGCTTAGGGTCTTGTGGCTCAGTGGCTTCTGGGCTTAGGGGTCTGGGGCTTAGGCTTAGGGCTTAGGGTTTGGGGCTTCAGGGTTTAGAATACGCCTTCAGTGATCCTCCTCAACCACGTGCTTTACCCCGACATACGCACCGCTCACGCTGGATTCAACACTCACCCACCTGACATCCCTTCATTGTCTAACGAGGATATCGACATTGCCGATGATGCTCGAGACCACCGACCTGGACATCTACATCAAGCATCGAGAACTCCCGGGAGACGATAGGAGTCTACTTTCAACAAGGCTTCACCGTGAATAACTCAGAAGAGATCGTAGCAGACTGCTGAATGCCTTCCGCCCTCCCTACTTGATGATCATTTCCATGTGTTATCATTGTGGTCATTTTATTTCTCTTTCCATTTATTGTACTTGCTTATTTATGCTCTGAGGTTTGGCTCTTGTCCCCTCCGCTGTACTCATCTTACTTTTATATATATGATGTGTAGGGTCCCGCCTAACCAAAAACCCTAAACCCTAAACCCTAAACCCCAAACCCTTAACCCCAAACCCTTAACCCTAAACCCTAACCCCTAAACCCTAAACCCCAAACCCTAAACCCTAAACCCCAAACCCTAAACCCCAAACCCTAAACCCCAAACCCTAAACCCTAAACCCTAAACCCTAAACCAAACCTAAAAATTTTTCTCTCTCCCGAAAACTCTCTCAACTAGCCACACCCTTGCTTATTGAGTCGATCGCAGAATGACCCTTCCGCCACGCTGGTGGCACCCACCACTCCCTGACATTCCCCAACTCGATGCCTTACCCCCTGTACAACCGTCCCTCGCAATAGCCCTCCAACCGCCCAACCGGATGCTCACGTAACCACCCCCACCACGTGGATAGATGCCCCTGCTGCTTCTACTCACGGAAGGGTCCCTCTAGGTCACGGCCTCCTCGACCGCCTCACGCGTGAAGGCTACTCATGCCGGATCCGCCATGGCTCCTTGCCAACCCAGAACTCACCGCAGAAACAACTGCCTCCTCGGTTCACCCACAACCACCATGCTTCCGGTCAGGTTTACATACTCGACCGGGTGGCCGTGAGTGGCCTCCTCACTACCGCCCATGGTGGTTCCTCACCGCCACCACCATCTCCCACACCATGCGCCTGCAGTGCCACCTCCACAAGCCTCGACTTGCCCTCGACGCGTCTCGCCCAACCCAGATCCGTGAGCCTCCCTCACCGAGTCAACTCAGCAGTGACTCCTAGCGTGAAATTCTCATGCAAAGCTTGTCAAGCCCCCATGCTCTGGTTTAGCAGCCCCCAGCCGAATATCGTCCCATTCGCGACCAACATGTACCAACCGATGCCGAGAATCTCGGTATCAAGGCAAAGAACCTCATCCTCCCCACTCTGCTCTTCACTACCACGTCGAATCGGTACAACCAACTTCCGTGTTTACTCCTCTCATGTACGGGGTCAAACACATCCTTTACCTAGTGGAAACTTACCTCAGAATGGTGGGATATCAGGTGTTCAAAACCGTGCCACTACTACCACTCATTCCAAGAAACCGACTTCATACGCCTCAGCTGTGAACCCAGCCTCTATCCTCAATCCCACAAGCTCACAGAGGCCACAAAAGTCATTCCTCGATGTCAGAATCTGTAATAATAGTACTCGGCCCTGGCCAAACCAATGGACCTCGCACCGCGGTGAGCCCACTGCTTTATTTTCTAAGGAGGAAGTGCAGATTATGGTCGAGCCATTCAAGCTTGCGTCATGGGGAAGTTTTCCTTGCGTGCCATCGATGGATGCTATTCTGAAGTTTTTTGTTTCTCTTGGTCTCAAGGGGAATTCTCAGATTTCGCTGCTTGATAACCGGCATGTGTTGATCAAGCTAGCCATGGAGGAGGACTATTCTAGGATTTGGGTTCGCCAGACATGGTATGTTAATGGCCGTGGTATGCGTGTTTTCAAATGGAGCACTGGATTTTGATGTTCTCATGAGTCCCCTATTGTGCTTGTGCGGGTAAGTCTCCTTATTTACCAGCTCATTTTATTCACTCAAGTCCGTGATTATTCTCTATTGCCGGGCTATTGGTACTCCTCACGTGTTGATCACGCAACCGCTTCCGTGAATAGACCATCCGCTGCTAGGGTGTTGGTCGAGTATGATGTTCTCGCGACCTTGTTGCCGCCAGATTTGATCTGAGTGAGGGGATCTGTGTCTCGCGTGATGTTGTTTTTGAGAAAGTTCCCGCTATTGTATCACTTGTAAGCACTGGGTCACGCCACCGAGGGTTGTTATGTCTCAAACCCAAGTCTTCGTAAGCCTCCACCGTCAAGGATAATGGGTTGCGATCGTCCCGGATAAGGGTAAAAGCCCATGGTTCCACTGATGTGCAGCCACCGGTCACGGCCTAGTACCCAAGATGTTGTCATTTCCGATACTCGCCTCTAAGGCCCGCTGCTATTAGTGTTGCCGCCTCCTAGTGGGATCGTCCGTCATCGGGTCGGCTCATTACTTGAGGATGTCCCCTGATGATAAGTGGTCATGAGGATGGTATTCAGACAGAGGCAGTGATGTGTCGGGTCCCGAGTCGGCCGCTAGGATGATATCGGTATCATGCACGTGAGTTTCAATACTCACAGCCCAAGATTCCTGAGAATGGCCTCGGATGGTAGGGAGGGTCGCCCTAGTATTTCTCGCCTGACATCGAGTGTAGTCTGGAGGAGCTCTGGGATATGGATGATGGGAGATTCTTGACCGATCCGAAGGATGTTCACACTCCATTACCTACTGACGCAGTGATTAGTGGATTGGCCGATCGTAGGGCTGCCAGCTCTTCCTGGGTTTTACTAGAAGTTACGGGTCGTAAGACTCTGTAAGTCTCTGCGTGAGGGGTGTGCTCGATCCCCACCCCAATGATTAATACCTTTATCCTGAATATTCTGGGATAAGTAAGTGCCCTCGCGGTCCGACCGATCATGAAAGTTGATTCTGCCGCATAGATTGGCTCGTGTGTTTTTGGAGCCTTTTCTTACTATTGATAGACCTGAGAGCACCTCAGATCCGCATCATGCGATGGAGCATGGGTTTTCTTCCCACTCGGAAGATTTGGGTTTTCCTGGCCTACGCTTTTTCAATGGAGGTCCCGCAGATACGGGTCGTGGTTCATTGCCTAGTTAGTCACTCTTTCTTTCCCGATCCTCGTGATATGTTTCATATGTATATGCCAGCCAGTGCTAAGATTGTGAGAGAGGATTCGTGGATGGCCTTGTTTCTTTCATCGATCACTATGATGGCCCTTGGATGGTGGGTGGGATTTTAACGCTGGCAGCCTCTCCGAGATTTCTGGGGCATGCCCAACTTCGTGATGCTATTGATGATTTTAATGTTGCTTTATCGATCGTGGCTTGATGATGTGGGTTTTACAGTGAGTCCTTTCACATGGACCAATGGGCTATACGGAGACTGGCTGATAGTGGTCATGTGCAATGCCCAATGGTCTGGGTTCTTTCCTACATTTCGAAGTTTCTCATCCGAATCGCACCGGTCTGCATCACTCTCCTTGCTTTTATCGTGTGCTAGATTGGCCAGTGGACGTCCGTCCGTGTTCCCTTTTACATGCTTGGCTAAAGCATCCCGAGTTTCGATGTCGTGAGGCACTCTTGGGTGCCCTCGCTATTGCTTCGATGAGGGCTTTCAGCAGGCTTGTCGATTGAAGCTCCGCTAAAAGGCCGGAATAAGGAGGTTTTTGCAATGTATTTGATACTTGCTAGAGAGGCCGAGGAGGAGGTTGCTCTGAGAGAGGCCCAAGATGATCTATCCTGCTCAAATCGATGATCGCGGTGGCTTTTTCTCGAGGCTCGAGTCCTACCGCAAAGCATGCGCATCGCGGTGAGGAGATTTTTACGACAACGGCCGAGTGTACGCTGGTTGTGGAAGGGATGCCAATACCCTGCTCTTCCATGCTATGATCTCTAAGAAGCAATGGCTCTTTCATGTCCATCTGACATGTGACGCATCGCCTCAGCATGGATCACCGAGCTCACCGCTATGGCCGAGTCTCATGGTGGATTACTTTCGTGGTCTCTTAGCAGGAGGTCCTAGTTAGTTTCATGCCCTCGGATTTTGATTTTATCCCTTCTCCGGTCACCGCTGAGGACGATGTGGATTTATGTAGTGAGCCCGATTTGGAGGAGTTACTACAGTGGTCTTTTCTATCGACTCCCGACAGCGCCCGAGTCCCGGATGGGTTCTCAGAAGAGTTCTACCGTGCATGCCGGGATGTGATTTCTACCGACTTGTTGGTCGCTTCTTCATGATTAATTTTGGGGTTCCGCTATACCTAGGGGTTTCAGTAAGCACTCTTTCGGTTCTTCTTCCGAGAAGGACTCTCTAGTCTCTGGCTCGATTTTCGACCAATCGCTTAGGTAACGTGAGCAATAAGGTTTTAACTAAATTGCTCACATGCTGACCGACACCGTGTTGCCTCGTATTATTTCTCCATCGCAGAGTGGTTTTGTGCCCGGTAGAGCATTCATGATAATGTGTTGTTGGTCTCGTGAGCTTGTGCATGATCTTAGTCGTCGCACTCGAGGGCGTAACGTGGTTCCAAGTTGGATATGGCTAAGGCTTATGATCTGGATGTCATGGTGCTTTGTTCTCCGGATGTCGAGGTGCTTTGGTTCTCGTGAGCAGCGGATTTCTTTAGTCCTGAGGGCTATTTATGGACCCAGGTTCTCTCAGGTCAAGTTAACGGTGTCACCCACTGGTTTTTTCGGCCTCATGCTGGTCTCGCCAGGCTGATCCTCGTACTCTTCGCACCCTCCGTGAGATATTGCTCGTCTGGTTGTCTTTCTATCTCCCATTTGAGTTTTGCGATGATATTGTTCTTTTCGAACGGGAGTAGGCTAGCCTCACGCCGCTTACGGGTTTCCTACATCATTACGAGGTCGCTTCAGGCAACCGTTAGCCAGTGCAAGAGCAGCTTTTATGTTCTGGGTTTGATTTCCGCCTCGTAGAGCTATTATTCATACAGCCATGGGTTCCAGCAGAAGGACCCTCCTTTTCTTATCTTGGCTGCCCTGTTTGTCGGGGCATCAAGATTGCTCATTTCGATGATCTACTTTGAGGGTCCGAGAGCAGATTTCGGTCAGCTGAATCTGCTGCTCTCGCTTGGGGAAGTTAGTGCTTATTCTAGCATGTTCTATCCTCTATGCCTTTGCACTCATTTCATGTCTCAAGGCCCACCGATCGGGGTTATCCAAACAGCTGGAGCTGATATTTACACGCTTCTTACGGGGTGATCATGGACCCAGGCGCAGGATTCATCGGTGCCACTGGCCTGAGGTGTGTTTTCCTGGAGGAGGGCGGCCCGGTATTAGGTCATTTCGGATCTAGCTAAAGCTTTGAGCTTAAGCTTCGGTGGCGATTTCTGGAGCAACTGCTCCTTACGGGCTTCATATACGAAGTCCAAATATCGCAAAGACTGCTCATCCCAAGATGGTAGCTGCTACCCCGCCTCCTCTCCTGAGGCGCTTTGCTCCATCCGAGATGATGCCGAGCCTCATATTCGCTGGTTGGTGGGTGTCGGTGATCGTAGCTTCCGTATGACCACCGGATGGGATCACCCTTTGTACTTTATAATCTCGTGCCGCTCTTCCAGACTCGCTCTTTTATCAGCGTGGCAATCGCTTGGGATAGGGTAAGCTCCCGCCGCCTTACCCACGCCAAGAATCGAGCGCATTGTTTTGATTCCGATATCTACTGGCGTGCCTGATGAGCTTCAGTGGGATTCTACTACTGATGGTGTTTTTCATTTGAGATCACTGAGATGGTGCGGT
The DNA here is from genome assembly GCA_025617385.1 of Murraya koenigii. Classification (NCBI taxonomy): domain Eukaryota; kingdom Viridiplantae; phylum Streptophyta; class Magnoliopsida; order Sapindales; family Rutaceae; genus Murraya; species Murraya koenigii. Next base: position 38,719,742 of record CM046813.1, read on the forward strand.
GCGCCAGCCACGAGATGTAGTATTTTCTATGATTTGGCAGCACATATTCCATCCTCGCTATCCTTTTTCGCTGGCGGTCATTGCGAGGCTTTCTAGCCACCGATGATGCCTCGAGTGGACATGGCTTCCAGATGGTTTCTCAGGCTTCCGTGGATGTGTCATCGAGACTTCTCAAGACTTATTTCTGTGTGCCCTCGGTTAGCCAGTGTCTGGGAGTATTTCTATCGTATGCTACTTCGCCATCAGCGTAGATGTGCCCCTTCTCGATCTCATCTTCTAGTTATTTTACCTTGCTTCATCTCCGTGGCATGCGCGAAGGCTCGAAATGGGTTCAGTTCGATTCTCACTCATTTTCCGTGGATACTGTTATTTTCCCGAGTGGTATCGCACGCCCGCTTATCGGCTGCACTTTTGGCTTCAGCCTACCCGCCACGGGAGTGCCGGATTCTCACCATGGATGGGTTACGCGTGATTGCTCCCCGACCGGCATATTCGAAGTTGTTGCTTGGACGCCGACCGCCTCGTGCGGCCAAGTCGACCGCTGATGGGTGTTCGAGGGTAACCCGGTTGTCCACGCAGGGGTATTCTTCTGGACCATCGTGGTATGTTTTGGCGGGTTTGGCTCTTTTCGGCCACCATCCGATCCTTTACGCGGAGCTTCCGCGGCTCGTGAGGGTTTGAGCCAGCGGTTCAACCGGATATTCTGCTGTGGAGGTAGAGTCCGATTCTGCCACCGTGGTCTCCTCGGGTCGCCCCGATCAGCCTGCTCGACGGGATTACGCTTACCTTGCCTCGAGTTAGATCAAGAGTGTCCTCTCATTCAGCCGTGGTTCAAGCACGCGTATCGGGAGGCGACATCCGCAGCTGACTTCTTAGCCAATCGGGCTTGCACTTCGCACTCACCACCGATTCCCATCGGCCGTGACCGCCCACTCCGCTTATCCGGGATTCTTCATATGGATGCTCATGCGGTTCCGCATATCGACGCTAGTTCATCTGGACACCGCTTGTTTGTTGTCTCCGATCGAGGAGGTTTTGGCTCATGTCCACCTCCTTATGTATTTTAGTCTCTATTACATGATTTATCGCATGTGCAGGGTCCCGCTTAATCCCCCACCATTCTTGGTGGTTTCAAAAAAAAAACCCTAAACCCTAAACCCTAAACCCTAAACCCAAGACCCAAAACCCAAAACCTAAAACCCAAAACCCTAAACCCAAAACCCTAAACCCCAACCCTAAACCCAAAACCCCAAACCCCAAACCCTTAACCCAAAACCCTAAACCCCAAACCCCAAACCCCAAACCCTAAACCGCAAAACCCAAACCCAAACCCTAAACCCTAAACCCTAAACCCTAAACCCTAAACCTCTCTAACTTTCTCTCTTGCAATATTCTCTCACCTCTTTGATTTTTGAATTAAGCTTGAGCCTCGGTCATGGCCTCACCGGAGGCCTGAGAGACACCACCGCCGCACCACCGCCGCACCACCGCCGGACCACCGCCAAGACCACCACCGGATCCACCACGGCCCTCCTCCTCATGCCAAGCAACCAAATGACCGCCAACCATCCACTCCATCCGCCGCGGTTTCCATCACTACACCATCCCACCACAACTCCATCCCACACCAAACCGCCACCTCCACCATGGTCAACTCCTCTACCACTGCCAACCTTGCCCATCATTCAAGCTTGCTGCAAATCCCCCAATACCCAATCATCCTCCTGGCTTTCACCTCCCACAAGCTTGCTGCAAATCCCTTCCAATACCCAAACATTCTCACTAAGCAATAGCCCACCTAACCCCCACCCCAACTCACGGCCTTCCTCCCTCAACAAACCCCCACTTGCCGCGGCATCCTCGAGCACATCCGGCACCATCCCACCCCTTCCACCACCTCCCGCAACTCACCCAAGAACCACCAAACCCGATGCACCCCCACAACCGAGCCAAACCCACCAACTCACCCAACCCAATCAACTGGCTTCAACTCTCAACGAATCAACTACACCACAGCATCAACGGCCATTTCCTGCTCACCCCATCACAGCCCACCCCTCCTGCAACTTTCCCGATGTCCGTCCAACCCCATGCTACCTCTAACTCACGGCAAACCCCCCCCCACACACCAAACCCGCAAGTCCAAGAACAACATCTCATTACTTCCACAACGGTATTCACGGCCAATCAACCCCACCCATCGGCCGGTCCTCCACCCTCTCAACCTCCCATGGCCACGGCAAGTCAACCCACATCCGAAACCATGAATCCCCACCCTCAAAACACCAACCCGCCACCTACCCATGCCCTCCTAGCCGCCCTCCTAGCCGCCGCGAGCAGCCTTCTTCAACCCCCAAGCACTGCCGGCCAACCGGCCGTGAGTCACTGTCCCTAGCAAGAACGTCTCACCGCCTCAAAGTTGCTCTTCCACACCGCTGGTTCTGTGGCCAGCCGCCACCCTCCTCTAGCAACATAACAAACATAACTCTCCCCACTCCAAAAACCCTAACCCTAGTGTTTACCCTAACCCAACTAAACAAGCCTAAACCCGAAATGGCCAAGCCCATTATCAAATTCCAAGACACTTACTCTCAATCATCTAACCCCATTCACTTAAATCAAGCCCAAAAAGAATTTCCAGCCCAACAACTTAAACCCACTAACTTACCTCAATCATCCAAACCCATTTACTTAAATCAAGCCCAAAAGAAATTCCAGCCCAACAACTTAAACCCACTACCTTTAGTGAAGCTCCAATTCCAAAACCAGCTCCATACCTCCCAAGCCCAAATCCATAAATCCATAACACTTAACCCAATTTCCACCACCCAAGGCCTAAACCCAAAATCTACCTATGCTTCCATTGTTAAACCGGCCTCTCTCGACCCTCGATGCCCTCCCTACCAAAAATCATTTTCTGACGACTGCTTGTAGGCATCTCGACTCAAATTCCTTTTAAACCCAAGATCTCTCCAGCATGGGGAACCAAAGAATCATCTTTTCACCTCAGAGATCAACGCCATGGCTCAACCATTCTGACTTTCTCTCGCTGGTAAGTTTTCCTTCGCCGCCCTTCTATGGACATCATCGAAAATTTTTGTTTCCCTGGCCTTAAAGGAAACTCCCAGATTTCTCTCCCGACAACCGACACATCCTCATTAAGTTATCTACTGGAGGAGGATTACTCTCGCGATTTGGTTGCGACAATCGTGGTACGCTAATGGTCGTGCCATGCGATATTCAGGCTGGAGTAAGGATTTCACTGCTCCATGGAGTCTCCAATTGTTCCCGTCCTGGTATCCTTGCCTTACCCACCGGCAGCACTTTATTCACCGCGAATCGCCCTTTACTCCATTGTCGCCGCCATCTAGCATTCCCTAACTGGTCGACTCACGCCATGGCCTCCGCCAATAGACCATCCGTGGGCTCGTGGTTTTAATCGAGTATGATATTTCGAGGCCTCTTGTTCCACTTGATCCGGATCGAGAGGGGGACACGTGATTCCGGCAGATCGTTGTCTTCGAGAAGGTGCCCGATTATTGTACCAAGATGTTTGCATCTCGGCATTCTCGCCGAGGCTTGTTTCGCCACTAATCCAAGTCTCCGCAAGGTACAACCCCGGCCTCACACCACGCCTCCCACCGACGGCACGCCACTTCTCCTCCCATCGCTCAAGACGCAGTGGATTTCCGATCACTGCACCCATAAGCCCCATCTGGTGTATCCTCACCCCTGTGAGCGAGGAGGTACAGCGCCATGAGTCCGACTGTAGGCGCTTGTCCGTGCACGCATTCTCCTGACCCTGCTTTTCAGCTTTGATACGTATGATAGATCCGACGACATTCTTCATGATAACACTATTTTACTGGAGCCCAATCGAGGATATCGAGGGCCCCTGTGAGCCTCTACAAGGTCTCGCCCCCGAGGATGTGCCTTCCGATTTGTGCACCTTACATGTGGATTCAACACCCACCTGTGGACATTCCATCCTCGTCTCGACGAGGAGATTGACATCATGCGGTGGTGCTCATGGTATATCGAGGGATGTACTTCACCGACCTGGACATCGATCCTAGTAGTGAGGACTCCCGTGAGATGATGCACCACTTCTTCATCGATCCCGACTGTGGCTAGACACCCTCTTCCTCCCGACGCCGTGATTGATAGTTTAGCCGCAGAGAGGGTTTCCACTTCTCCGCATGATTTCACCACCGCTATCGCAAGAAACGCTGGTCAACGTAAACGCATGGACGCTTCCCGCCCTCCCTACTTGATGATTAGTTCCATTATATGGAACATCTCGGGATTAGTAAGGCCCCACTGCTCGTCGCTTCGAGGAAGCTTATCCGCCACAATCAGACACTTTTATTTGTATTTTGAGCCTTTTCTTTGTTCTCGACAGACCGAGGCTACCCAGATTCGCCCTGGGATGGAGCATGCTGTATCCTCCCGCCTCGGAAGATTTGGGTATTCTGGCTACTCCGCTCACCTTGGATATTGTCGAGGATGCGGCCATGTCCTTCATTGCCAAGTTAGTCACTCTCTTCTCTACTCCCTGCTTTTATTTCTTTGTTTATGCCACTGCTCTATCCTTGTTCTGGAGGAGTCGTGGGATGCCCTTCGCGACTTTTGCCGATAATCTTGACAATCCTCGATGGCTCTGGGTGACTTTAATGTTGTCCAATCTTTATCTCGAGATCTCCAGGGCCATATTCGCACTCAAACCGCTATCGATGCCTTTAATTTCGCTTTATTGATCTGTGGTTCTGAGGATGCCGGTTTTCTGGGAGTCCTTATACCGGACTAATGGTCGTACTCGCAGATGCCCGGATGTGGTGGTTTGCAACCTCAGCTGGTCTCAGGCTCTTCTCTACTTTAAAAGTCACCCACCTCAACCGCGACCGCCTCGATCACTCGCCTCTCCTCATTGCTCTTGATTGGGTTTCGAGCAAGTGGTCCTGCTCGCTTCGTGTTCTTACACTCCGGCTTAATCACTCCGCTTCATGGACACTGCTCGCTAGCCTTGATCCGACCTCGCCCCTGCAATGGATGCGGGCTTTTCAGCAGGTCAGTGCGTCTAAGTCGCGGCTCGAAAGCCCTGAACAAAAATGTTTTCTGCAACATCGTAGATAGGGTTAGAGAGGCCGAGGAGGAGGTGGCTCATCTGGAGCACCGACTGACATCTCCGGGTTCTCACCGAGGATAGATCCGCTTGTTCCGAGGCTAGGGCTCTACCGTTACGCGCCTTATCCAACGAGGAGACTTTTCTTAGACATGCCTCCGTGTCGATGGGTCCCGAGGGGACTCCAACACCCGCTTCTTTCATGCGATGGCCAGGAAGAAGCGCCAGCAGTGTTTTGTTCATAGGATCCAGGCTGAAGACTCCTCTTGGCTTTCTGAGTCTTCAGAGATTGCGAGTTCGGCTGTTCAGTTCTTCCAGAGCTTACTCGCAGGTGATTCCAGTCCGTCTCAGCCTCATGATTTTTCTGGTATTCCGAGATTAGTTTCCCACGAGGATGAGGACGACCTTTGTAGGATTCCTGATATGGATGAGATTCACAGAGCTGTTTTCTCTATCGACCCGCTTAGCGCTCCCGGCCCCGATGGTTTCGTAGTAAATTTTACCGTGCATGTCGGATTTTATTCATAGTGATTTGTTGGCTACCGTGACGGATTTCTTCACTGTGTCTCGCCCATGCCTCTGGGGTTTCACCACCTCTCGGTTCTCCCGCCTAGAAGGCTTCCCGCCTCACTTGGTCCGATTTCGCACTCTATTAGTTTGTGTAATGTCGAGAGCAAGATCCTCACGAAGCTCCTCGCTGCTCGCCTCCTCACGATCCTTCCTAGGATTATCTCGCCTCTCGTGAGTGGTTTTGTTCCTGTAGGTCATCCATGATAATGTTCTTCTTGTCCGTGAGCTAGTTCACGATTTGAATAGAAGGACCCGTGGGAGTAATGTCGCGTCAAGCTTGATATGGCTAAAGCTTACGATAAGATGTCTTGGTCCTTTGTTCTTCGGATGCTTCGGCCTCCTGCCTCCCGAGCTGTGGGTTTCTCTTATCTATAGGCCATTTCCGGTCCGTGGTATTCTGCTCGTTAATGGGACCACCCACCGGCTTCTTTCAACCCTTAGGTGGCTTACCGCAGGTGATCCCCTTCCCCATGCTTATTTATTATTGTCACCGAATCTCTTTCTCGCTACCGACACTTTATTTGCCCTTGCCCTCTATGCAAGACACCACCTCCGCTCGACGATGGTTTCGCGATCCGAGCTTCATGGATGATATTGTTATTTTTGCTGAATGGGAGCAAGTCCAAGATGCTACCGCTTGATGAGCTTCCTTCACATTATCACCTATCTCCCACAGCAGATTAATCGCACTCAAGAGCAGCCTTCTATGCGGGAAGTTTGCCTCCTTCCCGCCAGCGACTATCCGCTCTTTCATCGGTTTTCAAGCAGCATGACTCGCCATTCACATACCTTGGGTGCCCTGGCCTATGCTCGGGCACCTGTGATTCGCTACTTTGATGATATGATCGCCAAGGTCCGTAATAGATCTCCGGGTGGACTAATCGCTCTGCTTTCCTTTGGCGGCAAGCTTGTTCTTATCGTACACGTGCTTTCCTCCATGCCTCCATTTACTTCATGCCCTTAGACCGCCTCGACACCGCTAGCATCGTCCTGAGCGCCTATTTACCCGCTTCTCCGGGCGACATCGATACTGCTCGACAGATTCACTCGTGTCTGTGGCCCTCTATTTGCTACCCGACATCGAGGGTGGCTTGGGCATTAGATCCTTTTTCGATCCGGCCGAGGCTCTAGAGCTTAAGCTACGGTGGCTGCCACGACCGGCCCCTCCGGGCTTCCTTTACGAGGTCTAAGCATCGCCGATCCGAGCATCCGGGATGATTCAGCCTTAGATCCCGCTTCCTCTTGGCGCCGCTTTGTAAGATCCGGCATCACCGAACCCCACGTCACCGGGCGGATTAGATCCGGGACCGTAGCTTTGTATGATTGTTGGCTCAACTCCTCTCCATCTGCTCACGCACAACCCCGACCCGGCTTCTTCTGCCTCTGCCTCTGCCTTTTGAGGGGCACCAGATGGGATGTAGGCTCGCTGGAGGCCTTACTTCCACCCTCCGCTGCTGAAGCGCATCCTTCTGGTTCCTGCCCCGCCTCCCGACGACGGTGCCGACCGATGCGCGGGACCTTTCTAATGATGGAGATTTTTCTCTAGGACTCGCTGGGATCTTGTTCGGACTCTAGATCTACTGATGAGGTTTGTTCCTTTATTTGGCAGTAGATTGATCCCTTCCAGGTATCTTTCTTCCTCCGGGCGCTTATTGCGCTGGCTACTCGGCCACTTGATGACGCCTCCGCACCCTGGCTTCTACATGGTTTCGAGATGTCTCTCGAATGGAGCTGTGGAGACTGTTAGACACCTTTTATTGATTGCCCTCATGTCGATGTGTTTGGCTTTACTTTCATCGCCACTCTGCTTAGCAGTATCCCCGCTTTATCTCCCCTTATGCTTTACTTCTTCATTGAGACGCCGTGTTCCTCCCAATGCAAGATATTCGTGTCCTCCTTCCTTGCTTCATCCTATGGCAAGTTTGAAGGCCCAAATGCCGCTCGATTTGATGCTTCTGCTTTGCAGTGGAGTGTTATTTTTCGGTGATTTCGATTTGAAGTCAGGTGGGCCGCTTGGCTTTAAGGCGTCCCAACTCGTGAGGGGTCATGCAGACGCAGCCGCAGATGGATTACTGATCATTCGCTCACCCCATAGGCCCTGCTCGTCCTGATTTCTGGCTGAGACCTCCGAGGGGCGTGGTCAAACCGAGTGTGGATCGGATGCTCCCGCAGCAACCCCGGGATGTCTCGGCCGGAGGGATTTTCGTGGATCATCGTGGACTGGTCCTCGCCGCTCGGATTTTTCTAGACACCACCCCATCTTATTCGCAGAAGTCGACTAGCTATTTACGAGGGCCTTAAAATGGTCACCGATCTTGGTATTCCTCTCCTGAGCTAGAATCTGATTCCGCTACTGCAGCTTGCTTGATCACCTCTCAAAGATCCCGGCAGTATGGGAGTTCACTTACATTCTAGCTAGGATTAGAGCCCTTCACGCCACGACTCGATCATCATTCGCCATGTCATCCGTGGAGGCCACTACAATGCCGACTTCATGGCCAACCTGGCTTGCTCACACCGCACTCAAGCAATGGCTCCATCACCATAGTGCCCTTCCCCATGGTCTTACGGGTATTCTTCTGCTTGACGCTACAGGAGACTCCTTACATTAGGAGATGATCTTCACATCATCCATTATTCTCGAGTCTACACTATTTATCTTCTTATTTTGTTCTGTACTGCTCATTTATTTCTGAGGTTTTGGTCTTTGTCCCTCCAAAGGTATTTCACTTACTTTTTATATATGTGATGTAGGGGTCCTGGCTTAACCCCCCACCACACCGGTGGCTTCAATAAAAACCCTAAACCCTCTTCAAATGCTTCGGCCTTCGCCTTTCCCGAGCGGTGGGTTTCTCTTATCTATAAGGCCATTTCTGGTCCGTGGTATTCTGCTCGTTAACGGACGAGCCACGGCTTCTTTCAGCCCTTAGGTGGCTTACTAGCAGGTGATCCCCTATCCCCATGCTCATTTATTATTGTCACCGAATTTCTTTCTCGCTGCCCGACACTTTATTTGTCCTTGCCCTCTATGCAAGACACCACCTCCGCTCGATGATGGTTTCGTGATCCGAGCTTCATGGATGATATTGTTATTTTTGCTAATGGGAGCAAGTCCAAGATGCGCCGCTTGATGAGCTTCCTTCACATTATCGACTATCTCCTACGCCAGATTAATCGCACTCAAGAGGAGCTTCTATGCTGGGAAGTTTGCCTCTTCCCGTCAGCGACTATCCGCTCTTCATCGGTTTTCAGCAGCAGTGACTCGCCATTCACATACCTTGGGTGCCCTGGCCTATGTCAGGCGCCGTGATTCGCTACTTTGATGATATGATCGCCAAGGTCGTAAATAGATCTCCGGTGGACTAATCGCTCTGCTTTCTTGCGGCAAGCTTGTTCTTATCGTACACATGCTTCCTCCATGCCTCCATTTACTTCATGCCCTTAGACCGCCTGATACCATTGTTCATCGCCTTGAGCGCTTATTTACCCGCTTTCTCCGGGCGACATACGACACTGCCTGCACGATTCATCGGTGCTCTGTGGCCTCTATTTGCTACCCGATAACCGAGGGCGGCTCGGGTATTAGATCCTTTTCGATCCGGGCCGAGGCTCTAGAGCTTAAGCTCCGTGGCTGCCGACCAGCGCCCTCCGGGCTTCCTTTACGAGGTCTAAATATTGTCGATCCGAGCATCCGGGATGATTCGGCCTGTGATCCTGCTTCCTCTTTAGCGCCGCCTGTAAGATCCGGTATCACCGAACCCCACGTCACTGGGGATTAGATCCGGGACCGTAGCTTTGTATGATTGCTGGCTCAACTCCTCTCCACTGCTCACGCACAACCCCGATCGGCTTCTTCGGTTCCCTGCCTCCACTTTTGAGGGGCACCGATGATGATGAGGTAAGTCGGAGGCCTTACTTCCACCCTCCGCTGCTGAAAGCGCATCCTTTGGTTCCTGGCTCCCGCCTCCCGTGACGGTCCCGACCGATGCGCTGGACCTTTCTAATGATGGAGATTTTTCTCCGAGGATTGCTTGGGAACTTGTTCGGGACTCTAGATCTACTGCATGAGGTTTCTTCTTTTATTTGGTAGAGATTGATCCCTTCCGTGGTGTCTTTCTTCCTCCGGGCGCTTATTGCGCTGCCACTCGGCCACCGATGATGCCTCTCGCACCCGGGCTTCTACATGGTTTCGAGATGTCTTCGCAATGGAGCTGTGGAGACTGTTAGACACCTTTTTCTTGATTGCCCTCATGTTAGACATGTGTTTGGCTTTACTCTCATCGCCTACTCTGCTTAGAGTATCCTCGCTTATCTCCCATATGCTTTACTTCTTCATTGAGACGCTGTGTTCCTCCTCAAGAAGATATTCTGTCCTCCTTCCTTGCTTCATTCTATGGCAAGTTTGAAGGTCCGAAATGCGCTTCGACTTGATGCTTCTGCTTTGCAGTGGAGTGTTATCTTCGTGTGATATCCGACTTGAAGTCAAGTGGGCCGCTTGGCTTTAAGGCGTCCCAACTCGTAGGGGTCATGCAGACGCTGCTCGCAGATGGATTAAGGATCATTCGCTCACCCCATAGCCCTGCTCGTCTCGATTTCGGCTGAGACCTCCGAGGGCGTGGTCAATCCGAGTGTGGATCTGATGCTCCCGCCAGAACCCCGGGATGTCTCGTCCGGAGGGATTTTCGTGGATCATCGTGGACTGGTCCTCGCCGCCGGATGTTTCTAGGAAACCACCCCATCTTATTCGCAGAGTCGACTGCAGCTCACTTAGGGCCTTAAAATGGTCACCGACCTGGGTATTCTTCTCCTGAGCTAGAATCTGATTCCGCTACTGCAGCTTGCTTGATCACCTCCTCAAAGATCCAAGCGTATGGGAGTTCACTTACATTCTAGCTAGGATTAGAGCCCTCGCGCCACGCATTCGATCATCATTCGCCTTTTTTCCGTGAGGCCACCACAGCCGCCGACTTCATGGCCAACCTGGCTTGCTCACACCTGCACTCAAGCAACGATTCCATCACCATAGTGCCCTTCCCCTGGTCTCGATGGGTATTCTTCTGCTTGACGCGCAGGAGACTCCTTACATTAGGAGATGATCTTCGCTCATACACTATCTTCTAGACTCGCTTCTATTTATTTTCTTATATTGTTCTCAGATACGCTCATTTATTTCTGAGGTTTTGGTCTTTGTCCCCTCCAAAGGTATTTCACTTACTTTTTATATACGTGATGTGTAGGGTCCTGCTTAACCCCCACCACACCGGTGGCTTCAATAAAAAAACCCTAAACCCTAAACCCTAAACGCTAAACCCTAAACGACCCAACTTTCAAATCTCTCTAACTTTCTCTCTAAGCAAAATCCTCTCAACTCTCTATTGTTGACCAAAGCTTGACCATCCTACCATGGCCTCTCCGGAGGCTCGGGTGGCTCTTCACCGTCACCGGCTTCCTTCTCCATGCCTAAGAACAAACAAGCCTGCCATCTCTCCATACATCAACCTCAACAACCGCCGAATCACCACCTCAACTCCTACCAAATACTCCCCAAACATGCACAGCCACCCTGGCTCCCATTGCTCCTCCTTACCTCGCCATTCAATCCTCCTACCAACCCCAACCGCTTGTAATCATCTCGCAAACACAAGGCACCTCCCTCAACTTACTCCTCCCTGAGACACCCTCACCGCACAAGCTTCCAAACGCCCAAGACAAATCTCACTACCCATCCTCATCCAAACAATACACGACTGCCATGCAGATCAATGGCCACTTCCCAAGCACCACCTGCACACGAGCACCATCATCTCGCAACTTGCCCGCCGCCTGTCCAGCCCCATGCACCCCCACGATCACTGAAAATCCAAAACACACCCAACCCAACTCACCGCCATCGTCCCCCAAAGATCAATCACTGCCGCTACCAAACGGCCACTTCCTCCACCATCTCACCACTGCCATCACCACCCGCAACTTACCCGATGTCCCTCCATCCCCATGCACCCCCACAATCACCGGAATCGCCATCCGCCTGCGTCCTTTAGCAGCCACGAGCAACGCTCTTCTACTTCCAACCACCGACGAGGAACCGCCGGTGAGCCACCCTGCCGTGATGGCAACTACATCACCGTGATGGCAAGCCACCGCCTCCCATGTCGCTACTCAGCCCTTCACAGCCCCTCAACCACCCTCAAGCCACCACGCATCTTCTCACACCTGAAAACCCGATCCTCCACACCCAAACCCCAAACCCGCTGGCCACTCCATCTCTCCTTAACCGCCATGAGCGGTGCTCATCAACCTCCAACCATCGCCGAGCAACCGCACGCCAGCCCACCACCGTCCGATTCAACCTCCCAGCCTCAAGCTAAGCTCTTCACAGCCATGCAGATCCAACCTCCAACCGCCACCCCTCAGTAAGCAACCATCCTCACATAACACATTCAAAAAACCCTAACCCTAGCCCATCTAAACAAGCCCAAATCCGAGAATTAAACCCATCCCATCCCCAAGCCCAATGCCAAATTCCAGCCCATACCCCTCAAACAACTAATGCCTTTTATTTTAACCAAGCCCAAAACCAAATTCCAGCCCATATTTTAAACAAGCCCATTCCGAAATTCCAGCCCATGTACCTCCCCACAATAAGCTCAATTCTTCTATTCCAAACCTCAAAATACCCATTTCAATAATTCTCACTCAAACCCAAATACACAAGCCCAAAACCCAAAACCACATATGCCTCTCCTCGATCCCGATGCTCCACCCCTACCCTAAAAATCCTTTTCGGATGCGGTCTCGTGGGCTAATGATTCGTATATTCCGCTCAAACCGACAACACTCCAACTGGGAACCTGCCATTATTTTTTCGACATGTGAGATTGCAGCCATGGCTCAACCCTTCGCACTTGTCGGTAAATTATTTTTGGCCGTCCTTCTATGGAAATTATTAGAAAATTCTTTATTTCCTTGGTCTTAAGTGGAAACTATCGATTTCTCTTAGATAATCGCCACATTTTAATTAAATTATCTCATGGAGGAGGATTATTCTCGTGATCCGGTCAGCGCCAATCATGGTATGTCAACTACCGAGGCATGCGATTTTTAAGTGGAGCAAGGATTTCACCGCTCTACCGAGTCCCCGATTGTCCCCTGCTCAGTATCCTTACCCTATTTACCTAAGACATTTTATTCATCAGAATCGCTTCTTTACTCTATCGTCGCAGCCATCGGTACTCCTTTCATGGGTCGACTCATGCCACTGCCTCGCTAATAGACCGTCCGTGGCCCGTGGTTTTGATTGAGTATGATATTTCTAAGCCGCTAGTTCCTCGTGATCCGACTGGAGAGGGGACCCTGGATTTTGGCAGAGTGTTATTTTTGAGAAGGTTCCCGCCTATCAGTAGCTCATGTATGCACCTGGGATTCTATAGAGGCTTGCTTCATCATTAATCCAGTGGTCGCAAGGCTCAACCCCACCTCGCACTCACCTCATTGGCCTAGTGCCCAACGAGGGCGATCACCCCATGGCTCCCGCCGCTGAGCACACTACTTCACCACCTACTACTCAAGACGTGGCGCTTCCAATCCTATCACCGCGATCCTCACCCGGCTGATGAGGAGATACAGATTCCGATGCCCAACCGGGGCACCTGCTCGTGATACCCATCGCCTGCATCGCGCAGCTCAGCCGCCATGTATGATGGTTCGGATGCGCTTCGTGATTCCACCGCCTCGGGACCACCGCTATGGATATTGAAGATGTTGAGAATCCAGCTCTTTGTGATCCTCCTCAACCACGTGCTTTTACCCGATATACGCACTGCTCACGTGGATTCAACACTCACCCACCTGATATCCCTTCATTGTCTAACGAGGATATCGACATTACCGACGATGCTCGAGACCACCGACCTGGACATCTACATCAGCATCGAGAACTCCCGGGAGACGATAGGGAGTCAACTTCTCAACAAGGCTTCACGGTAATAACTTGCAAGAGACGTAGCAGACGGCTGAATGCCTTCCGCCCTCCCTACTTGATGATCATTTCCATGTGTTATCATCATGGTCATTTTATTTCTCTTTCCATTTATTAGTACTTGCTTATTTATGCTCTGAGGTTTGGCTCTTGTCCCACTCGCTGTACTCATCTTACTTTTATATATATGATGTGTAGGGTCCCGCCTAACCAAAAACCCTAAACCCTAAACCCTAAACCCTAAACCCTTAACCCCAAACCCTTAACCCCAAACCCTTAACCCTAAACCCTAACCCCTAAACCCTAAACCCTAAACCCCAAACCCTAAACCCTAAACCCCAAACCCTAAACCCCAAACCCTAAACCCCAAACCCTAAACCCTAAACCCTAAACCCTAAACCCTAAACCAAACCTAAAAAAATTTTTCTCTCTCCCGAAAACTCTCTCAACTAGCCGCACCCTTGCTTATTGAGTTGACTGCCGTAATGACCCTTCCGGCCGCCGGTGGTGGCACCCAGCCACTCCCGGACATTCCCCAACTCGATGCCTTACCCCCCCGTGCCAACCGTCCCTCGCAATGCCCTCCAACCGCCCAACCGGATGCTCACGTAACCCCTGTACAACTGGCCCTCGCAATGCCCTCCAACCGCCTCACCGGAAGGGTCCCTCTAGGCCGCCGCCTCCTCGACCGCCTCACCGCCGTGAAGGCTACTCATGCCGGATCCGCCATGGCTCTTGCCAACCCAGAACTACCGCAGAAAATGACCGCCCCTCGTTCACCCACAACCACCATGCTTTCAAGGCTGGTGTGTGTTTTGGAGCCTTTTCATCGCTGATAGACCTGAGAGCACTCGTGATCCGCATCATGCGATGGAGCATGGGTTTTCTTCCCACTGGGAAAATATGGGTGTTCTGGCTCACGCCATTTTCGTGGAGGTTCTGCAGGATACGGGCCTGTAGTTCATTGCCGAGTTAGTCACTCTTCCTTTCCCGATCCCGTGATATGTTTCATATATGTATGCCACCGTAGCTAAGATTGTGAGGGAGGAGTCGTGGGATGGCCTTGTTTTTTCATCGACAGCCATGATGGCCCTTGGATGGTGAGTGGGATTTTAACGTCATGCGCTCTTTCTCGAGATTTCTGGGGCATGCACAATCTCGTGATGCTATTAATGATTTTAATGTTGCTTTATTGATCGTGGCTTGAGGATGTGGGTTTTACAGGAGTCCTTTCACATGGACCAATGGGCCATACGGAGACGCTTCGATAGTGGTCGTGTGCAATGCCCAATGGTCGGGGTTCTTTTCACATTTCGAGTTTCTCATCCGAATCGCACCGGTCTGCATCACTCTCCCTTACTTTTATCATGTGTTAGATTGGCCGGTGACGCCCTTCCGTGTTCCGCTTTTACATGCTTGGCCCAAGCATCCCGGATTTCTGAGGCTGTGAGGCGCCTTGGGGTGCCCCGCTGTTGCTTCGATGAGGGCTTTTCAGACAGGTTTGTCGATTGAAGCTCTACTTAAAAGGTTGGAATAAGGAGGTATTTGGCAACGATTTGATAGGGTCTCGTGAGGCCGAGGAGGAGGTTGCTCGAGGGAGGCCCAAGATGATCTATCCGGTTTAACTGATGATCGTGCGGCTTTTTCTCGAGGCTCCGAGCCCTACCAGCAAGATGCTTTACTTTGTGAGGAGATATTTTACGACAAAGCAATGAGTGTACGCTGGGTTAGTGGAGGGAGATGCCAATACCCTGCTCTTCCATGCTATGATCTCGAAGAAGCATCGGCTCTTTCATGTCCATCTGACATGTGACGATCGCCTTCATGGATTATCGAGCCCACCGCTATGGCCGAGTCTCATGTGGATTACTTTCGTGGTCTCTGGTGGAGGTCTTAGCCAGCCTGTGTATCGATTTTGATTTCATTCCTTCTCCGGGTCACTATCGAGGATGATGTGGATTTACGTAGTGAGCCCCGATCTAGAGGAGTTACTAGCAGTGGTCTTTTCTATCGATCCCGACAAGGCTCCCGGTCCCGATGGGTTCTCAGAAGGTGTCTCTACCAGCGTGCCGGGATGTGATTTCTATGCACTTGTTGGTCACTGCTCATGATTATTTTCTGGGTTCCGCTATGCCTGTGGATTTCGTGAGTACTCTTTCGGTTCTTCTTCCCAAGAAGGACTCTCCAGCCTCGGCCGATTTTCTACCAATCACTAGTGTAACGTGAGCAATAAGGTTTTAACTAAATTGCTCGTTATAACGACCGACACCAGGTCGCCTCGTATTATTTCTCCATCTCGTAGTGGTTTCGCGCCCGGTAGAGCATTCATGATAATGTGTTGTTAGTTCAAGAGCTTGTGCATGATCTTAGTCGCCGCACTCCGAGGGCTGCAACGTGGCCTCGGCGCACCGCACCATCTCCCAAGCCGATCTCAAATGAAAACACCATCGAGAGCGTAATCCCACCGAAGCTCATCAGCACGCCAAGAGAAATCTGAATCAAAACCATCTCGCTCAACCACCGACGTGGTAATACAACCTGTGAGCTTACCCCTATCCCAAACAGAGCCACGCCTAATAAAAAGTGGACCTGCATGTAAGAAGTCTGCACTGTAATTATAGAAGTACAAAGGGAGTGATCCCATCCAAGCAGCTCATACCGTAAGTTACAATCACCAACACCCACCAACCAACGAATACGAGGCTCAAGATCATCTCTGATGGAGCAAAGACGCCTGCAGAGGAGAAGTCGGGTAACGAAAACCTACCATGCCGGATGAACATCGTCAAGAATATTTGACTTCATGTATGAAGCCCATAAGGAACGCCGCTCCCGAATCGCCACCAAAGCTTAAGCTCAAAAGCTTCAGCCTAGATCTCGAAAAGACCTAATACCTGTGCCGCCTCCCCCGAGGAAAACACACCTCCGACCAATGGCACCAATGAATCCTCCGCCAGTCCACAATCACCCCATAAGAAACGTAAATATCCGCCTCCAATCGCCGGATAACCCCAATCCATGGACGCAAGACATGAAATAAGTGCAAAGGCATGAGGATAGAACATGCCGAATAAGCACTAGCTTCCCCAAACGATAGCAACCGGCTTGCCCAACCAGAATCCGCCTCTGACCCTCCGAATCGATCATCAAAATGAGCAATCTTGACGCCTCCACAAACACCGGCAACCCAGATAAGAAAATGGAAGGTCCTTCTCACTGGAACCCCGTGAATCAGTATGGAGAATAGCTCTACGCGAGGCGTAGATCGAACCTCGAACATAAAAGCTACTCTTCGCTCGCTAACCAACCGCCCGTAAATGACTTCATAATGATGTAGGAAACCCATAAGTCGCGTGAGGCTAGCCATACCCCCATTCCAAAAAGAACAATATCATCCGCAAAACTCAAATGGGAGATAGGAAGATAACCGCACTGAGCAATATCTCAAGGAGGGTGCGAAGAGTACAAGCGATCCGAGCCTCCGGATAAAAACTCGCAGCGATAATGAACAAGCAAGGAGACAATGGATCACCTCGGCGAAGGCCACCGCGAGATCGAAAACCATGGTCGACACCATTAAGCAACACAGAGAACCAAGGTCCATAAATAGCCCTCCGAACTAAAGAAATCCACCGCCTCGAAAACCAAAGCACCTCAACATCCGGAGAACAAAGGACCATGACATCCGATCATAAGCCTTAGCCATATCCAACTTCGTAACCACGCTACTCCCTGCACGACGACTCAAGATCATGCACAAGCTCTCGAACTAACAACACATTATCATGAATGCTCCTACCGTGCACGAAACCACTCGAGATGGAGAAATAATACGAGGCAAAGATCGGTGTCAGTCAGATAACGAGCAATTTAGTTAAAACCTTATTGCTCACGTTACACAAACCGATCAGTCGAAAATCACCCCAAGAGATCGGAGAGTCCTTCTTAGAAGAAGAACCAAAAGAGTACTCAAATCCCTAGTGCATAGCAGTAACCCCGAAAATAATCATGAATAAGCAGCCAACAAGTCTCAGAGAAATCACATCCCAAAGACGCTCGTGTAACCTCGCTATGTAACCCATCAGACCCGAGCACCGCCATGATCAATGAAAAGACCACCGCCAGAACTCCTCTAGATCGTGCCCCTACATAAATCCACATCATCCTCATAAGTGACCGTAGAAGGAATGAAATCAAAATCGACACCGAAACCGGCTAAGACCTCCCGCCAAGAGACCCTCGAAAGTAATCCACCGCAGACTCAACCATAGCAAGAGAGCTCGAGAATCCATGAAGACGATGCGTCCCAGTATCCGATGGACATGAAAGAACCGATGCTTCTTTTCGAATCATAGCATGGAAGAACCGGCATTGGCATCTCCTCCCTAACCCAACGTACACTCGACTGCTGTCGTAAAAATATCTCCTCACAAAGTAAAGCATGCTGCAGCTGGCTCTGCCTCGTAAAGCCGCACGATCATCACCTAAACCAGATAGATCATACCGGGCCTCCTTCGAGCAACCTCCTCCTCACCTCCCGAACCCTATCAAACACGCTGCCAAATACCTCCTTATTCCAACCTTTAAGTAGAGCTTCAACCGACAAGCTTCACCGAAAAGCCCTCATCCCGTAGCAACAACAGAGCACCCCAAGACCGCCTCACAACCTCAAGAAATCCGTGATGCTCGAGCCAAGCATGTAAAAACTGAACCTCGAAGGACGCTCACCACCAATCTAACACATGATAAAAGTAGGGAGAGTGATCCGAACCAAGGCGATTCGGATGAGAAACTCGAAATGTGAAAAGAACCCCAACCATCAGGCATTGCACACAACCCTATCGAAACGCTCCATGTGCGCCCATTGGTCCATGTGAAAGGATTCCTCAGAAACCCACATCCTCCAAGCCACAATCCAATAAAGCAACATTAAAATCATTAATAAGATCCCGAGGTCATGCATGCCCCCGAAATCTCGTAAAGAGATCAGCACAACGTTAAAATCCCCACCCACCATCCAAGTGGCCATCATGGCTATCAAGAAAAGAAACAAGGCCATCCCACAACTCCTCCTCACAATCTTAGCACAACCGGCATACATATATGAAACATATACAGGATCGTGAAAGGAAGAGTGACTAACCCAAGAATGAACTACCTCGCCCATATCCCGCAGTAACCTCCACCGAAAATGGCGCCACCGTAACACCCATATTTTCCTGCAGTGGAAGAAAACCCATGCTCCATCGCAATGCGGATACGAGTGCCTCCACCTATCAACAAGAAGAAAAGGCTCCAAAACACACACCAACGCCGTAAAGCATGGCGATCGTGGTCGAACCAAGGGAGCGACTGCTTTCACAGAAGTTACGGGTTGGCAAGGAACCGCGGCAGATCCGGCATGAGTAGCCTTCACGGCAGCATGGGCAGGTCGAGGAGGCCTACGGCCTAGAGGGACCCTTCCCTGCTGGCGGCTGGAGGGTCACAGTAGGGACGGCTGGCACCGGGTTACGTGAGCATCCTGGCATGGCTGGAGGGTCAGCAGGGACTGCTGGCACGGGGTAAGGCATCGAGTTGGGGAATGTCCGGAGTGGTCTGGTGCCACCACCTGCGACCTAAGGGTCATTACTACACTAACCCAATAAGCAAGTGCGGCTAGTCGAGAGAGTTTTCTGGAGAGAGAAAAATTTTTAGGTTTGGTTTAGGGTTTAGGGTTTAGTGGTTTAGGGTTTAGGGTTTGGGGTTTAGGGTTTGGGGTTTAGGGTTTGGGGTTTAGGGTTTAGGGTTTAGGGTTTAGGGTTTAGGGGTTAGGGTTTAGGTTAAGGGTCTGGGGTTAAGGGTCTGGGGTTAAGGGTTTAGTGGTTTAGGTTTAGGGTTTAGGGTTTTTTTGTTAGGCGGACCCCCACCGTCATATATATAAAAAGTAAGATGAGTACAACGGAGTGGGACAAGAGCCAAACCTCCGACATAAATAAGCAAGTACAATAAATGGAAAAGAGAAATAAAATGACCACAATGATAACACATGGAAATGATCATCAAGTAGGAGGGGCTAAGGCATTCCGTCCGTCACGGCCTCTTGCAAGTTATTACCGTGAAGCCTTGTTGAGAAGTAGACTCCCTATCGTCTCCCCGGGAGTTCTCGGTACTGATGTAGATGTCCGATCGGTGGTCTCGAGCATCATCGGTAATGTCGATATCCTCATTAGACAAACGAGCGGATATCCGTGGAGTGAGTGTCGAATCCCACGTGAACGGTGCGTGATATCCGTAAAGCCTCGTGGTCGAGGAGGATCACAAAGAACCGGATTCTCAACATCTTCAATATCCGCAACGGTGGTCCCTGTGGCACTGAATCACGAAGAACCGTGATCCGAACCATCATCTCAGAAGCACCGAATCGCGCAAAGACGGGCAAAGGGTATCTCGAACAAGTGCTCTCGCTGGCATCGAATCAGATCTCCTCATCAACCGGTGAGGATCCGCAGCGATAGGATCGGAAGCCGCCACGCATCGAGTAAGTAGGTGGTGAAGTAGGTGCTCAACGGCAGGAGCCACGGGTGATCGCCTCGCTGGGCACCAGACCGGGCCGAGTCCGAGTGGGTCGAGCCTCATGCGCACTCGGATTAATGACGAAGCAAGCCTCTATAGAATCCCCTGTGCATACATGAGCTACAATAGGCGGAACCTTCTCAAAATAACACTCGCTAAAATCCCGAGTCCCCTCTCCAATCCGTGATACGAGGAACTAACGGCTTAGAAATATCATACTCAATCAAAACACGGCCACTGACTGGCCTATTAACAGAGGCCGTGGCATGGTCAACCCGCAAAGGAGTACCAATGGTCGCAAAGAATAGAGTAAAGAGCAGATTTACAAAGTGAATAAAATGTACCTGAGAATAGGGTAAGGATACCTAGACTGGGACAATCTGGGACTCAAACTGAGCAATGGAAACCTTGCTCCACTTAAAATGCGCATGCCCCTACCGCTGACATACCATGATCGGCGCAACTGATGCGAGAATAATCCTCCTCCGCAGATAATTTAATTAAAATGTGACGATTATCTAAGAGGGAATCTGATAGTTTCCTTAAGACCAAGGGAAATAAAGAATTTTCTAATAATTTCCATGAAGGACTGCCAAAAATAATTTACCGACAAGTCTCAAGGGTCGAGCCATGGCCGCAATCTCCCGTGGTCGAAAAATAATGGCTTGCCTCTGCTGGAGTGTTGTCTGCTCGAACGGAATGTCTCGAATCATTAGCCCCCGAGACCGCGATCCGAAAAGGATTTTGGGGCCAGGTGGAGCATCGGATCGAGGAGAGAGGCATATGTGGTTTTGGGTTTTGGGCTCAGTGTATTTGGGTTTGAGTGAGAATTATTGAAATGGGTATTTCAATGGAATAGAAGAATTGAGCTTATCGTGGGAGGTACATGGCTGGAATTTCTGAATGGGCTTGTTTAAAATATGGGCTGGAATTTAGTTTTGGGCTTGGTTAAAATAAAAGGCATTAGTTGTTTGAGGGGTATGGGCTGGAATTTGGCCATGGGCTTGGGATGGGATGGGTTTAATTCCTGATCTGGGCTTGTTTAGATGGGCTAGGTTAGGGTTTTTGAATGTGTTATGTGAGGATGGTTGCTACAAGGGGTGGCGGCTGGAGGTTGGATGCCGCTGCCGTGAAGGCTTGGCTCGAGGGCGCCGGAGGTTGAATCTGACGGTGGTGGCCGACGCGTGCTGCTCCAGCAGCTGGTCGGAGGTTGATGAGCACCGCCGCGGTCAAGCGAGAGATGGGTAACTCGACTGGTCTGGGGTTTGGGGTGGAGGATCGGGCTTCAGTGTGAGAAGATGCGTGGTGGCTCGAGGTGGTCGAGGGGCCGTGAAGGGCCGGTAACGATACGGGAGGCCTACCGGCTTGCCATCACAACTGATGTAGTTGCCATCACGGCCTACCGGCTCACCCACGGTCCTCGTCACTACCGGAAGTAGAAGAACGCTGCTCATGGCCGCTAAAAGGGCACCGGCAGATGACGATTCCGTGATCGTGGGGTGCATGGGATGGAGGGACATCTGTAAGTTGCGGTGGTGATGGCAGCGGTGAGATGGTGGAGGAAGTGGCCGCTCGAGGCGCCGATGCTAGCTTGATCTTTGGGGACGCATGGCGTGAGTCGGGTTGGTGTGTTTTTGGATTTTCCGTGATCGTGGGGTGCATGGGCTGACTGGCGCAGGCAAGTTGCGTATGATGGTGCTCGTGTCCGGTGGTGCCTAAGTGGCTATTGATGCTGCCAGCACGTGGTATTGTTTGGACGAGGATGGTCGTGGCTGCCTCAGGCGCTTGGAAGCTTGTGCAATGAGGGTGTCTCCTGGAGGGTAAGTCGAGGGAGGTGCCTTGTGTTTGCCGAGATGATTACAAACGGTTGGGGTTGGTAGGAGGATTGAATGACGAGGTAAGGAGGAGCAATGGGAACCGAGGTGGTCAGTGCATGTTCGGGGAGTATTTGGCCGAGAGTCGAGGTGGTGATCTCGCTGTTGTCGAGGTCGATGTATGGAGAGATGGCTCGGCTTGTTTGTTGCCTCAGCATGGAGAGAGGAAGCCACGACAATGAAGAGCCACCCCTGCCTCCTGAGAGGCCATGGCCGGTGGTCAAGCTTTGGTCAACAATAGAGAGTCGAGAGGATTTTGCTAGAGAGAGAAAGTTGAGAGAGATTTGAAAGTCGGGTCGCTTAGGGTTTAGTGCTAGGTTTAGGGTTTAGTGGTTTTTTTTTTATCGAAGCCACCAAGTGGTGGGGGTTAGGCCTGACCCCCACCGTCACATATATAAAAAGTAAGTGAAATACACTCGAGGGGACAAAGACCAAAACCTCCAAATAAATGAACGATACGTAACAATATAAGAAAATAAATAGAGCAGCCTCAAGATAGTGTATGAAGCTAAGATCATCTCCTAATGTAAGGAGTCTCCCGCGGCTGTCAAGAATACCCGCTGCACTCAAGGGAAGGGCACCATGGTGATGGAATCGCCGAAGTCCGGTGTGAGCAAGCCCAGCTATATGAAGTCGGTCACCGAGTGGCCTCACCGAAAAAGGCTAATGATGATCGAATGCGTGGCGCAAAGGGCTCTAATCCTAGCTAGAATGTAAGTGAACTCCCATCTGCCCGGATGCTGAGAGGTGATCCAAGCAACTGCCGTAGCGGAATCCGATTCTAGCTCCAGAGAAGAATACCCAAGGTCACGGCCATTTTAAGTGCCCTCAGAACCGCCGCACCACGAATAAGATGGGTGGTTTCTAGAAACATCCCGAAAGCGGCAAGGACCGCCCCTCGATGATCCCCGAAAATCCCTCCAGCAGCAGACATCCTGTGGTTGCCGCGGAGCATCCGTCCACACTCGCATTGACCACGCCTCGCGAGGTCTCAACCAAGAAATCGTACTTAACAGGCCCATGAGGTGAGCGAATGATCCTTAATCCATCTCGCGAGCCAGGCCTCGCATGACCCTCCGAGTCGGACGCTTAAAACCGAAAGCACCGCCAACTTCAAGTCGATATCACCCGAAAGATAACACTCCCGCATCGAAAAATGTACATCAATCGAACGCATTTCGGCCTTCCAAACTTGCCATAGAATGAAGCAAGGAAGGAGGACCCGAATATGTCACGAGAGGGAGCACAATGCTCCAATGAAGAAGTAAAGCATACTGGGAGATAAAGCGAGGATACTCTAAGCCGAGTAGGCGATGAGAGTAAAGCCAAACCTGTCTAACATGAGGGCAATCAAGAAAAAGGTGTCTAACCGTCTCCCTAGCTCCATTGCAAAGACATCTCGAAACCATGTAGAAGCCCCGGGTGCAGAGAGCATCATCAGTGGCCAGGTAACCGCGCAATAAGCGCCAGAGGAAGAAAGACACCCTGGAAGGGATCAATCTCTACCAAATAAAAGAAGAAACCTCATCTGTAGATCTAGAGTCCCGAACAAGTTCCCAAGCAATCCTCAGAGAAAAATCTCCATCATTAGAAAGGTCCCACCGTGATCTCGATCGAGACCATCACCGGAGCGGAACCGAACCAAAAGGATCTGCTCAACAACAGAGGGTGGAAGTAAGGCCTCCAACTTACCTCTGTCCCATACGGTGCCCCTCCAAAAAGTGGAGACAGGAACCAAAGAAGCCTGATCGGGTTGTACGTGAACAATGGAGAGGAGTCGAGCCAACAATCATACCAAAAGCTACAGTCCCCGTGATCTAATCCCCAAATGAACGTAGGGTTCAAAGAAGACTCTGATCTTACACAGCGACGCCAAAGAGGGGAAACAGATACCAAACCGAATCATCCCCTGATGCTCGGATCGACAATATTTAGACCTCATAAAGGAAGCCTGCAGGGAGCACTGGTCGCGAAACGCCACCGTAGCTTAAGCTCTAGAGCCTCACCAGATCGAAAAAGGATCTAATACCCAAACCGCCCTCCGCCATCTGGGTAGCAATAGAGGGCCACCGACACCAGTGAATGCGCCGACGAGTATCTGTGTCGCCCCAGAGAAAGCGGGTAAATAAACGCTCAAGACGATGAACAATGGTATCAGGCGGTCTAAGGGCATGAAGTAAATGGAGAGGCATGGAGGAAAGCATGTGTCTGATAAGAACAAGCTTGCCGCCAAAAGAAAGCAGACGATTAGTCCACCCAGAGATCCTATTTCTGACCTTGGCGATCATATCATCAAAGTAACGAATCCTGAGCGCCCCAACATAGACCGGGCACCCAAGGTATGTGAATGGCAGGTCACGCTGCTGAAAACCAGTAAGAGAACGGATAGTCGCCTGACAGGAAGAGGGGGCAAACTTCCCCACATAGAAGCTCCTCTTGGTCTGATTAATACGCTGACCGAAGATAGTCTGATAATGACGAAGGAAGCTCATCAAACGCACAGACACCGGACTTGCTCCCATTAGCAAAAATAACAATATCATCCGCAAAGCTCGATGCGAAACCATCATCGAGCAGAGGTGGTAATCGCATGTAGGGAACCGGCAAATAAAGTGTCCAGTCATGAGAAAGAAATTCGCCAGAATAATAAATGAGCACTGGGATAGGGATCACCGCCAGAAGCCACCTAAGGATCGAAAGAAGCCGTGGCTCGTCCCATTAACCGTAATGTAATACCACTGGACTGTAAATGGCCTTATAGATAAGAGAAACCCACCGCCAGAAAGACGAAGGTCCAAGCATTCGAAGAGGGTTTAGGTTTTTTTTTTTTATTGAAGCCACCAGCAGGCGGGGGTTAGCCTGACCCCTACCGTCACATATATAAAAAGTAAGTGAAATACACCTGAGGGGACAAAGACCAAAACCTCCGAAATAAATGAACGAGTACGTAACAAAATAAGAAGATAAATAGTGTAGACTCGAGAATAATGGATGATGCGAAGATCATCTCCTAATGTAAGGAGTCTCCCGCGCTGTCAAGAATACCCGTAAGACCATGGGGAAGGGCACTATGGTGATGGAACCGCACGAGTCCGGTGTGAGCAAGCCCAGCTATGTGAAGTCGGTCATCAGAGTGGCCTCACTGGATGACATGGCGAATGATGATCGAATTCGTGGCGCAAGGGCTCTAATCCTAGCTAGAATGTAAGTGAACTCCCATCCGCCTGGATGCCGAGAGGTGATCCAAGCAATCGCCAGTAGCTGAATCCGATTCTAGCTCCGCAGAGGAATACCCAAGATCACCGCCATTTTAAGGCCCTCAGAACCGCCGCCACCGCGAATAAGATGGGGTGGTGTCCTAGAAAAATCCCGAAGCAAGCAAGGACCGCCCCTCGATGATCCCTCGAAAATCCCTCCAAAGCAGCAGACATCCTGTGGTCGCCATGGAGCATCCGTCCACACTCGCTTGACCACGCCCCTGGAGGTCTCAACCAAGAAATCGCATCTAACAGCCTATGAGGTGAGCGAATGATCCGTAATCCATCTCGCGAGTCAGGCCTCGCATGACCCTCCGAGTCGGGACGCCTTAAAACCGAAAGCACTCGCCAACTTCAAATCGAAATCACCGAAAATAACACCTCGCACGAAAAATGTACATCAATCGAATAAAGATTTCGGCCTTCCAAACTTGCCATAGGATGAAGCAAGGAAGGAGGACCCGAATATGTCACCGAGGGAGCACGTGCTCCAATGAAGAAGTAAAGCATAAGGGAGATAAAGTGGGATACGCTAAACCGAGTAAGCTGATGAAAGTAAAGCCAAACCCGTCTCGACATGAGGGCAATCAATAAAAGGTGTCTCAACCGCCTCCCGGCTCCATTGCAGAGACATCTCGAAACTATGTAGAAGCCCCGTGCGTAGAGCGCCATCCGTGGGCTGTGAATCACGCAATAAGCGCCAGAGGAAGAAAGATACCTCGAAGGGATCAATCTCGCCAAATAAAGGAACAAACCTCATCTCGAGATCTAGAGTCCCGAACAAGATCCCAAGCAGTCCTAAGAGAAAAATCTCCATCATTAGAAAGGTCCCACCGCATCTGATCAGGACCATCGCCGGAGCGGAACCGAACCGTAAGGATCCGCTCAACAACTGAGGGTGGAAGTAAGGCCTCCAACCGACCTCCGTCCCATACAAAGGCTCCTCCAAAAAGACGAGACAGAACCAAGAAGCCCGATCGGGTTGTACGTGAACAAAGGGAGAGGAGTCGAGCCAACAATCATACCAAAAGCTACAGCCCCTGATCTAATCCGCCAATGAACGCGGGTTCAAAGAAGACTCTGATCTTACAAAGGCGACGCCAAAGAGGGGAAGCAGGATACCGAAACTGAATCATCCCCGGATGCTCAGATCGACAGTACTTAGACCTCATAAAGGAAGCCCAGAGGGAGCGCTGGTCGCGAAAACGCCACCATAGCTTAAGCTCTAGAGCCTCAGCCAGATCGAAAAAGGATCTAATGCCCAAGCCACCCTCAGTAATCGGGTAGCAACTAGAGGGCCACCGACACCGCTGAATGCGCCCGACGAGCATCGCTGTCGCCCGCAGAAAGCGGTAACAGACGCCCAGCATCGATGCACAACCAGTATCAAAGGTCTAAGTGGCATGAAGTAAATGGAGAGGCATGGAGGAAAGCACGTGTCTGATAAGAACAAGCTTGCCGCCAAAGGAAAGCAGACGATTAGTCCACCCAGAGATCCTATTACGGACCTTGGCGATCATATCATCAAAGTAACGAATCCTGAGTGCCCCAACATAGACCGGGCACCCAAGGTATGTGAATGGCAGGTCACGCCGAAAACCAAGAAGAGAACTGGATAGTCGCCGACAGAAGCGGGGCAAACTTCCCACATGAAGCCGCTTCTGGTCCGATTAATACCCTGACCGGAGATAGACTGATAATGACGAAGGAAGCTCATCAAACGGCGCATACTGGACTTGCTCCCATTCGCAAAAATAACAATATCATCCGCAAAGCTCAGATGCGAAACCATCATCGAAGCAGAGGTGGTGTACTGCATAGAGGGGAACCGGGCAAATAAAGTGTCCAGTCACGAGAAAGAAATTCGACAGCAATAATAAATAAGTACGGGATAGGGGATCACCGCCAGAAGCCACCTAAGGACCGAAGAAGCCGTGGTCGGTCCCATTAACCGTATCGAATACCACTGACCGTAAATGGCCCTATAGATAAGAGAAACCCACCGCCAGAAAGCCAAGGTCCAAGCATCCAAGAACAAAGGACCAAGACATCTTATCGTAAGCTTTAGCCATATCAAGCTTCAAAGACGACATTACTCCCACGGTCCTTCTATTCAAATCGTGAACTAGCTCCCGGACAAGAAGAACATTATCATGGATGACCCTACCCTAACAAAACCACTCGAGAAGGCGAGATAATCCTAGGAAGGATCGAGCGAGAGGCGAGCAACGAGGAGCTTCGTGAGGATCTTGCTATCGACATTACACAAACTAATAGGTCTCGAATCGGACCAAGTAGACGGGAAGCCTTCTTAGGCGTGAGAACCAAGAGAGTGGATCGAAACCCCGAGGCATGGGCGAACCTCGCAAGAAATCCATCACACCGCCAACAAATCATCGCAAATAAAATCCCAACATGCCCGGTAAAATTTACTACGTAAACCATCAGCCCCTGAGCGCTAAGCTGGTCGACAGAGAAAACAACCGTGAATCTCATCCATATCGTGAATCCTACAAAGGTCGCCCTCATCCTCGTGGGAAACTAATCTCTAATACCGTAAAAATCACGAGGTCGAGACTGACCGAATCACCGCGAGTAAGCTCCGAAGAACCGAACAACCGAACTCGCAATCTCAAGACTCGTAAAGCCAAGAGGAGTCTTCACCGATCCTATGAACAAACATCACCGGGCGCTTCTTCCCGCCATCGCATGAAAGAAGCTGTGTTGGAGTCCCTCCCGACCCATCCGACACCGTAGAGTCGCCTAAGAAAAGTCTCCTCGCTGGATAAGGCACGTAATGCACCGAGCCCCAGCCTCGAACAAGCTGCATCTATCCTCGCAGAACTGCAGATATCGAGCCTGTGCTCCCGATGAGCCACCTCCTCCTCACCCTCTAACCCTATCTCCGATGTTGCCGAAAACATTTTTGTTCCAGTGCTTTCAGCACGCCAGACGCACTCACTCACTGAAAGCCCGCGATCCCGCTACCCGAGACAGTGGTCGACCCAAGACCGCCAACAAAGGTCCATGAAAGCTGAGTGATTAAGCCATGAGTGTAAGAACTCGAACGAACATGACCCTTGCTCGAAACCCAATCAAGAGCAATGAGGAGAGGCGAGTGATCTAAGCAAGGCGGCTGAGGTGGGTGACTTTTAAAGTAGAGAAGAGCCTAGACCATCGAGAATTGCAAACCACCCCGCCTGTGCATCTCGCGAGTACGACCATTAGTCCGTATAAGGACTCCTAAGAAAACCAAAGATCCTCCAAACCACAATCCAATAAAGCGAAATTAAAGGCATCGATAGCGGCTTGAGTCCGAATATGGCCGCCAGAGATCTCGTGATAAGGATTGGACAACATTAAAGTCACCCCGACCATCCAAGGATTGTCAAGATTATCTAGCAAAGTGCGAAGGGCATCCCACAACTCCTCCCGAACAAGGATAGAACAACTGGCATAAACAAAAGAAATAAAAACAGGAGTAGAGAAAAGAGAGTGACTAACCCAAGAATGAAGGACCCGCCCGCATCCTCGATAATATCCAAGGTGAACTGAGTAGCCTGTAATACCCAAATCTTCCCAGTAGCGGAGGATACAAAGATGCTCCATCCCCAGCGAATACGGTAGCCTCCAACTGCCGTAACAAAGAAAAGGCTCCAAAATACAAATAAGAGTAATACGGTGAGAGCGGATAAGCTTCCTCAACGACGTAACAGCGGGCCTTACTAATCTCTCGAATGTTCCATATAATGGAACTAATCATCAAGTAGGAGGGGCGGAAACGTCCCGCCGCTTATACCGACCGCTGCTTCTGCGAGTAACGCTGGTGAAATCATGCAGAAGTGGAAACCCTCTCCGCTAAACTATCAATCACGCGCCGGAGGAAGAGGGTGTCTAGTCTCGCCTGGATCGTGAAGAAGTGGTCGCCATCTCCACGTGAGTCCTCACTACTAGGATCAATGTCCGATCGGTGAAGTCTGCCCCTCAATATACCATGAGCACCACCCGCAAGGTCAATCTCCTCATCGACGAGGATGGAATGTCCTCGAGTGGGTGTTGAATCCCACATGTAAGGTGCACAACCCAAGGCACATCCTGGGACGAGACCTCGTAGAGGCTCCCTGGGGCCCTCAATATCCTCAATTGGGCTCCGTAAAATAGTGTTATCATGAAGAATGTCGCCGATCTATCATACGATCAAACCGAAAAACGTGGTCCCGAGAATGCGCACTCGACAAACGCCTGCTTGCCTCGCGCCTGCACTCTCCTCACTCACCGGGCCGAGGATACACACCGATAGGGCTTATGGGTCCGTGGATCTGAAATCACCGCAGATCGAAAGCAGAGGAGGAGAAGTGGCGCGTCTGCCACGGAGACGTGGTGTAGATCGGGTTGTACTCATGGAGACTTGGATTAGTGACTTAAACAAGCCTCCGCAGAATGCCCGAGATGCAAACATGCCGCATAACAATCGTGCACCTTCTCAAAGACAACACCGCTGTAATCCTCGTGTCCCTCTCCAATCCGGATCCGTGGAACAAGAGGCCTCAAATATCATACTCGATTAAAACACGAGCCACGTATGGTCTATTGACAGAGGCCGTGGCGTGGTCGAATCCGTAGTGGAGTACCGATGGCGCAAAGAATGGAGTAAAGGGCGATTTGCAAAGGAATAAAGTGCACCTAGAGGTAAGGCAAGGATACCCGCATCGGAACAATCTGAGACTCCATGGAACAAATGGAAACCTTACTCCACTTGAATATACGCATGGCACGCACCATTAACGCATTCACGCATTGTCGCAACCAAATGCGAGAGTAATCCTCCTCCGTAGATAACTTAATGAGGATGTGTCTGCTGTCGAGGAGAGAAACTGGGAGTTTCCTTTAAGACCGAGGGAAACAAAAATTTTCTCGATGATGTCCATAGAAGGGCGGCCAAAGGAAAACTTACCAACGAGAGAAAGTCTGGAATGGTTGAGCCATGGCGTTGATCTCCTGAGGTGAAAAGATGATTGCCGGTTCCCACACCGGAGAGATGCCTGCTTAAAAGGAATTTCAGAGTCGAGATGCTCTCAAACAAGTCATCCAAAATGATTTTTG
This sequence comes from Murraya koenigii, assembly GCA_025617385.1. Lineage (NCBI taxonomy): Eukaryota > Viridiplantae > Streptophyta > Magnoliopsida > Sapindales > Rutaceae > Murraya > Murraya koenigii. Next base: position 38,750,198 of record CM046813.1, read on the forward strand.
AGGCCGGGAAGGGGCATCGGGGTCGAGGAGAGAGGCCGGTTTAACAATGGAAGCATAGGTAGATTTTGGGTTTAGGCCTTGGGTGGTGGAAATTGGGTTAAGTGTTATGGATTTATGGATTTGGGCTTGGGAGGTATGGGCTGGTTTTTGGAATTGGGCTTCACTAAAGGTAGTGGGTTTAAGTTGTTAGCTGGAATTTCTTTGGGCTTGATTTAAGTAAATGGGTTTGATGATCGAGGTGTTAGTGGGTTTAAGTTGTTAGGCTGGAAATTCTTTTGGGCTTGATTTAAGTGAATGGGGTTAGATGATTGAGGTAAGTGTGCTGGAATTTGATAATGGGCTTGGCCATTTCTGGTCTGGGCTTGTTTAGTCAGGTTAGGTAAACACTAGGGTTAGGGTTTTTCGAGTGGGAGAGTTATGTTTGTTATGTTGCTAGAGGAGGGTGGCGGCCGGCTTCTAGAACCCGCTGCCGTGGAAGGCAACTCTGAGGCCGACGGACGCTGTCGCCGAGGATCTGGCTCACCACCGGCTGGCTCACAGAGGCTTGGGGTTGAAGAAGGCTGCTGCCATGGCCAGGAGGGCGGCTAGGAGGGCATGGGTAGTGGCGGGTTGGTGTTTTGAGGGTGGGATTCATGGTTTCGGATGTGGGCTGACTTGCCGTGGCCATGGGAGGTCGAGAGGGTGGAGGACCCACCGATGGGTGGGGTTGATTGGCCGTGAATACCGCTGTGGAAGTAATGAGATGTTGTTCTTGGACTCATGGGTTTGGTGTGGGGGGCTTGCCGTGAGTTAGAGGTAGCATGGGGTTGGACTTGACATCGGAAAGTTGCAGGAGGTGGTGGTCGTGATGGGGTGAAGTTTAAATGGCCGCTGATGCCGCTACCGTAGTCGATTCTGCTGAGAGTTGAAAGTCGCTGATCGGGTTGAGTGAGTTGGTGGGTTTGGCCTCGGCTGTGGGGTGCATCGGGTTTGGTGGTTCTTGGGTGAGTCATGGAGGTGGTGGAAGGGTGGGATGGTGCCTGATGTGCTCGAGGATGCCGCGCAAGTGGGGGTTTGTCGAGGAGGAAGGCCGTGAGTCAGCGGGGTTAGTGGTCGCTGCCGTGAGAATGTTTGGGTATTGAAGGGATTTGCAGCAAGCTTGTGGGAGGTGAAACCGAGAGGATGATTGGGTATTGGGGGATTTGCAGCAAGCTTGAATGATGGGCAAGGCTGGCCGTGGTAGAGGAGTTGACCATGGCGGAGGTGACTGCTCGAGTGGGATGGAGTCAGGTGGGATGGTGTAGTGATGGAAACCGCAGCTGGATGGAGTGGATGGTTGGCCGGTCATTTGTTGCCTGCGATGAGGAGGAGGAGCCATGGTGGATCCGGTGGTGGTGCTGGCAGTGGTGCCAGCGTGGTGCCTGCAGGCAGGTTCTCCCATCCCGTGAGGCTATGACCGAGAGCTCAAGCTTAATTCAAAAATCAAAAGAGTCGAGAGAATATTGCAAGAGAGAGAAAGTTAGAGAGAGGTTTAGGGTTTAGGGTTTAGGGTTTAGGGTTTGTGGCTTCTGCTCTGGCCTATGGCTTAGGGTCTGGGGTTTGGGGTTTAGGGTTTGGGGTTAAGGGTCTGGGGTCTGGGGTTTTGGGTTTAGGGTCAGGGTTTAGGGCTTTGGGTTTTGGGCTTTGGGCTTTAGGTCTTGGGTCTCGGGTCTTGGGTTTAGGCTTAGGTTTAGGTTTGTGGTTTTTTTTTTTTTCGAAACCACCAAGAATGGTGGGGATTAAAGTGACCCCCACCGCATCGATAAATCATGTAATAGAGACTAAAATACATAAGGAGGTGGACATGAGCCAAAACCTCCTCAATCAGAGACAACAAACAAGCGGTAATCGAATGAACTAGCGTCTGATATGCGGAACCGCATGAGCATCCATATGAAGAATCCCAGATAAGCCGATGGGCAGGTCACGAGCCGATAGGAATCGGCGGCTGGTACGAGAAGTGCAAGCCCAATTGGCTAAGAAGTCACCGCGATGTCGCCTCCCGATACACGCGTCGAACCACAACTCGAATGAGAGGACACCACCGATCTAACTCGAGGCAAGGTAAAGCTGTAATCCCATCGAATGTAACTGCTCGAGACGCACCCAGAGACCACAAAGGGCCGAATCAGACTCTACCTCCACAACAGAATATCCCAGCTGAACCGCCAGCTCCAAACCCTCACGAACCGCCAGAAGCTCCGCATAAAGGATCGGATGGTGGCCAAGAAAAGAGCCAAACCCCGCCAAAAACATACCCTGATGGTCCCGAAGAATACCCCCTGCAGCGGACAACCCCGGTTACCCTCGAACACCCATCATCACTACCTTGACCGCACCAAGAGGCGGTCGCGTCCAAACAACAACTCGAATATGCCGCTTGGGGAGCAATCACGCTGAACTCCATCCGCAAGTCGAGAATCCAAAGACTTCAGAATCGAGCCTACCAAGCCAAAAGTACAGCCAGCAAGCCGAACGTCTGATACCACTCGGAAAATAACCGTATCCACAGAAAATGAGTGAGAATCGAACCTGAACCCATTTCGAGCCTTCCACACATGCCACAGAATGAAGCAAGGTAAAATAACCCGAAGATGAGATCGAGAAGGGGCACATCTCTGCCAATGGCGAAGTAACGCACGATAGAAATACTCCCAAACCTGGCTAACCCGAGGGCACACAAGAAATAAGTGCCGAGAAGTCTCAGCAGCCTGTCCACAGAAGCACCGAGAAACCATACAGAAGCCATGTCCACTCAAGGCATCATCGGTGGCTAGAAAGCCTCGCAACAACCGCCAACGAAAAAAGGATAACCGAGATGGAATATGACGCTGCCAAATCATAGAAAATACTCTATCTCGTGGCCTGGCGCACCGCACCATCTCCCAAGCTGATCTCAAATGAAAACACCATTGTAGTAGTAATCCCACCGAAGCTCATCGTGCACGCCTAGTAGATATCTGAATCAAAACAATCCGCTCAACCATCGACGTGGTAAGACAACCGTGAGCTTACCCCTATCCCAAACAAAGGCCACGCTAATAAAAAGAAACCCAGATGTAAGAAGCTTGCACTGTAATTATAGAAGTACAAAGGGAGTGATCCCATCCAACAGCTCATACCGTAAGCTACAATCACCGACACCCACCAACCAACGAATACGAGGCTCAAAGATCATCTCGGATGGAGCAAAGACGCCTCAGAGAGGAGAAGCTGGTAACGAAAAGCTACCATGCCGGATGAATAAAGGTCAGAATATTTGGACTTCATATATGAAGCCCATAAGGAACGCTGCTCCAGAAATCGCCACCAAAGCTTAAGCTCAAAAGCTTTAGCTAGATCCCGAAATGACCTAATACCCAGGCCGCCCTCCTCCCGAGGAAAACACACCTCCTACCAATGGCACCAATGAATCCTCGCGCCAGTCCACAATCACCCCATAAGAAACGTAAATATCCGGCCCAATCACTGGATAACCCCAATCGATGGACGCAAGACATGAAATGAGTGCAAAGGCATAGAGGATAGAACATGCCGAATAAGCACTAACTTCCCCCCAAACGAGAGCAACCGATTCGCCCAACCGTAAATCCGCTTCCTGACCTCCAAGCAGATCATCGAATGAGCAATCTTGATGCCCCCAACAAACACCGCAACCAAGATAAGAAAAGGAGGGTCCTTCCACTGAACCCCATGAATCAGATGAATAATAGCTTCACGAGAGGCGTAAATCAAACCTCGAACATAAAAGTCGTCACTCGCTAACCAACCGCCTGTAAAATGTCTCATAATGATGTAGGAAACCCATAAGTCAGCGTGAGGCTAGCCCTACTCCCATTCCAAAAAGAACAATATCATCTCGCAAAACTCAAACGGGAGATAGAAAGACAACCAGATCGAGCAATATCTCACTGGAGGGTGCGAAGAGTATGTGGATCGCTCGGCGAAGACCACCGCGAGACCGAAAACCCGTGGTCGACACCATTAACCAAAGACAGTAGAACCTAGGTCCATAAATAGCCCTCCGAACTAAAGAAATCCACTGCTCTGAGAAACCAAAGCACCTCAACATCTGGAGAACAAAGCACCATGACATCCGATCATAAGCCTTAGCCATATCCAACTTCGTAACCACGCTACGCCCCTGCACGACTGACTCAAGATCATGCACAAGCTCCCGAACCAACAACACATTATCATGAATGCTCCTACCAGCACAAAACCACTCGCGATGGAGAAATAATACGAGGCAACACAGTGTCACGTCGATAACGAGCAATTTAGTTAAAACCTTATTGCTCACGTTACACAAACCGATCAGTCGAAAATCACCCCAAGAGACTAGAGAGTCCTTCTTCTGAAGAAGAACCAAAAGAGTGCTCTGGAAACCCCTAGGTATAGCAGAACCCCAAAATTAATCATGAAGAGCAGCCAACAAGTCAGTAGAAATCACATCCCAGCATGCCTGGTAGAACCTACTGCAGAACCCATCGTGACTCCTGAGCACCGCTGTGGTCAATAGAAAAGACCACCGCCAGAACTCCTCTAAATCGTGCTCCCTACATAAATCCACATCGCCCTCAACAAAGGACCGCAGAAGCGGATAAAATCAAAACCGAGGCCTCGAAACTAACTAGGACCTCCTCGCTAAGAGACCTCGAAAGTAATCCACCGCAGACTCACCATAGCAAGAGGCTCAGTGATCCATGCGCATTTACGCGCCCCGTATCCGATGGACATGAAAGAACCGCCGCTTCTTCCGAATCATAGCATGGAAGAACCGGCATTGGCATCCCTTCCCTAACCCAACGTACACTCGACCGCCGTCAGAAAAATCTCCTCACACAAGAACGCATGTCGCAGCTGGCTCGAGCCTCGTAAAAGCCACACGATCATCACCGAACCGGATAGATCATACCGGGCCTCTCTCCGAGCAACCTCCTCCTCACCTCTAACCGTGATCAAATACATTACCAAAACCTCCTTATTCCAAACTTTTAAGCAGAGCTTAATCCGACAAGCTTCACTGAAAAGCCCTCATCCTGTATAACAACAGAGCACCCCAAGAGTGCCTCACGACATCAAGAAACTCGTGATGCTTTAGCCAAGCATGTAAAAGCGGAACTCGGACTGGACGTCCACCACCCAATCTAGCACACGATAAAAGCAGGAGAGTGATCCGAACCAAGGCGATTCGGATGAGAAACTCGAAATGTAGGAAAGAACCCCACCATTGGGCATTGCACACAACCCTATCCAACTGCCTCCATGTGCGCCCATTGGTCCATGTGAAAGGACTCTCAGAAACCCACATCATCCAAGCCACAATCCAATAAAGCAACATTAAAATCATCAATAAGATCCTCGAGGTCGGGCATGCCCCCGAAATCTCGTAGAGAGACCGCACAACGTTAAAATCCCCACCCACCATCCAAGGGCCATCATAGCAATCAAAGAAAGAAACAAGGCCATCCCACAAATCCTCTCTCACAATCTTAGCACAACCGGCATATACATATGAAACATATACAGGATCGTGAAAGAAAGAGTGACTAACCCTAAGAATGAACCACCCGACCCATATCCCGCAGACCTCCATTGAAAAAGGCGCCGACCAGAAACCCAAATCTTCCCGTGAGTGGGAAGAAAACCCATGCTCCATCGCAATGCGGATACGAAGTGCTTCCACCTATCAATAGTAAGAAAAGGCTCCTAAAACACACCGTAGCCAATCTATGCAACCGAATCAACTTTCGCAATCGCATGGATCACGGGGCCTTACTTATCCCCCGAATATTCCGTGATAAGGGTATTAATCATCGGGTGGGATCGACACCGCCCTCCGCCGAGACTTCACGAGTCTTACGACCAGAACTCACCGTGAAACCCCGAGAAGAACCGGCAACCCTCCGATCGGCCAATCCACTAATCATCACGGTCCGTAGGTAATGGAGTGTGAACATCCTTCTGATCACCAAGAATCTCCCATCATCCATATCCCCGACTCCTCCAAACTACACTCAATGTCCGAGCGAGAAATACTAGGACGACCCTCCCTACCATCCGAGCTTATCTCCTAATCTGAACCTAGTATCAAACTCACGGTACGATACCAAGATCATCCCCAAGCACCACCTCCCACCCAAATACATCACCGCCTATCCGAATACCATCCTCACGACCTTATCATCCCAGGGGACATCCTCCGTAACAGTCGCACCCAACGATTTTACTCATCCCCTACTCAGGAGCAGCAACACTAATAAAGAATGCCCAGAGGGCGAGTGCATCGTAAACGACAACACACTGGTACTAGACGCATGGTCACATCACCGGAACCATGGGCTTTTACCCTTATCCAGACAAAGACGCAACCCAATATCCTTCTCGACGTGGAGGCCACGGCGACTGGCTCGAGACATAACAACCCTCAAATGGCCATGGACCCAAGTGCTTACAAGTGATAACAAGGTGAACTTTCTCAAAAACAACATCCCCGCCAGAACCTAAATCCCCTCACCAATCCAAATATCGCAACAAAGGCCGAACATCATACTCAACCCCAACACCCCACAAATGGGTATTATTCATTCACTGTCACAGGTGATCAACACGTCGAGGAGCACTAACAGCCCCAAAGAATAAGAGAATAAACGCAGACTTTGTTGAACAAAATGAACGTAAATAAGGAGACTTACCCAATATTACACAATAGGGACCCAGAACATCAAAAACTGCTCCATTTGAAACACGATACCACTGCCATTAACATGGGCTCATGTCTCAAGTGAACCAAATCCCAGAATAGTCCTCCTCCATGGCTAACTTGATCAACACATGCCGGTTATCAAGCACGAATCAGGAATTCCCTCGAGACCAAGAGAAACAAAACTCCGAATAGCATCCATCGGCTGGCCCCCGCCAAAGGAAAATCTCTCCCCACCAACGCAAGCTTGAATGGCTCACCATAATCAAGACTTCCTCCTTAGAAAATAAAATGGCTCACCACTTGCGTATCGGGTTTGACCGAACCGAGTACTACACACTCACATAAAGATCAAGGAATGACTTTTGTGGCCTCCGTGAGCTTGTGGGATCGAGGATAGAGGCCGGGTTCACAACCGAGGCGTATGAAGCCTGCTTCTGAATGAGTGGTAGTAGTGGCACCGGCTTTGAACACCGACATCCCACCATTCTCGAGGTAAGTTTCCACTAGGTAAAGGATGTGTTTGACCCCGCATATGAGAGGAGTAAACACTGGGCCGGCTGCACTCAATTCAGCCGTGGCCGTGAAGAACCGAGTGGGAGGATAGGTCACGCCTTGATACCGTGATTCTCAAGATCGCTGGTACATGTTGGCCGCGAATGGGACGATATTCTGCTCGGGGCCGCCAAACCCGAGCATGGGGCTTGACAAGCTTTGCATGGGAATTTCACGCACCGAGTCACGCTGAGTTGACTCAGCAGGGAGGCTCACGGATACGGGTTGGACAGGCACGTCAGGGCAAGTCGAGGCTTGTGGAGGCTGGCACACAGAGCGCATGGTGTGGGAGATGGTGGTCGGCAGCCGAGAACCACCATGGGCGGCCGTGAGGAGGCCACTCACGGCCACCCGATCGGTATGTAAACACAACTGTAAAGCATGGTGACCGTGATCGAACCAAGTGGAGCGGCTGTCATGCAGAGTTACGGGTTGGCAAGGAACCGCGGCAGATCCGGCATGAGTAGCCTTCACTGGCAATGGGCAGTGTCGAGGAGGCCTATGGCCTAGAGGGACCCTTCCCTGCGAGAAACGACGGGCATCTCGTCCACATGGTGGGTCAGGTTACGTGAGCATCCTGGGCGGCTGGAGGGTCATGCAGGGACTGCTGGCACGGGGTAAGGCATCGAAGTCGGGGAATGTCCGGAGTGGTCGGGTGCCACCACCGCACGGCCAAGGGTCATTACTAGCAATCAACCCAATAAGCAAGGTGTGGCTAGTTGAGAGAGTTTTCTGAGAGAGAAAAATTTTTTAGGTTTGGTTTAGGGTTTAGTGGTTTAGGGTTTGGGGTTTAGGGTCTGGGGTTTAGGGTTTGGGGTTTAGGGTTTAGGGTTCTGGGGTTTAGGGTTTAGGGTTAGGGTTTAGGTTAAGGGTCTGGGGTTAAGGGTCTGGGGTTTAGGGTTTAGGGTTTAGGTTTTTTCGTTAGAGTGACCCCCACCGTCATATATATATAAAAGTAAGATGAGTACAACTGAGGGGACAAGAGCCAAACCTCCGACATAAATAAGCAAGTACAATAAATGGAAAAGAGAAATAAAATGACCACAATGATAACACATGGAAATGATCATCAAGTAGGAGGGGCTAAGGCATTCCGCCGTCACGCTGCTCTCTGCGAGTTATTACCGTGAAGCCTTGTTGAGAAGTAGACTCCCTATCGTCTCCCCGGGAGTTCTCGGTACTGATGTAGATGTCCGATCGGTGGTCTCGAGCATCATCGGCAATGTCGATATCCTCATTAGACAATGAAGGGATATCCGTGGAGTGAGTGTTGAATCCCACGTGAACGGTGCGTATGTCGGGTAAAGCCTGTGGTTGAGGAGGATCACAAAGAACTGTATTCTAAACCCTAAACCCCAAACCCCAAACCCCTAAACCCTAAACCCCAAACCCCTAAACCCCTAAACCCAAAACCCTAAACCCTAAAACCCTAAACCTTAAACCCTAAACCCTAAACCCTCCAACTTACCCCTAAACCCCAAACCCCAAACCCCAACCCCTAAACCCCAAACCCCAAACCCCAAACCCTAAACCTAAACCCAAACCCTAAACCCTAAACCCTAAACCCTAAACCCAAACCCTAACCCTAACCCTAAACCCTAGCCCCAAAACCCTAAACCCTAAACCCTAAACCCTAACCCCAAAACCCCAACCCCAAACCCCAAACCCTAAACCCCAAACCCCAACTCCTAAACCCCAACCCCTAACCCCTAAACCCTAACCCCTAAACCCTAAACCCTAAACCCTAAACCAGAAAGTTAATGCTTATTGTTCCACTTGTAAGCACTTAGGTCATGCTACTGAGGGTTTTTATGTCTCCAACCCAAGTCTTCGTCAGCCTCAACTGTCGAAAGATAATGGGCTACGTTCTGTTCCGGATAAGGGTAAAAAGCCCATGTTTCCAGCTGATGTGCAGCCACGGGCTGCCTCTAGTACCCAGTATGTTGTCATTTCTGATAATCGCCCTATAGGCCTCGTTGTCATAGTGTTGCCGCTCCCAGCTGGGATAGTCCATCCTGGATCGGGTCAGCATCGAGGATGTTCCTTCGATGGTAGGGGCCATGAAGATTTAGACCCAGCCCAGTGGTCCAAAGGCTCAACGAGGGCGATCACTCCATTCCTCCAAACTGCTGAGCACATTGTTTCACCATTTACCGCTCAAGACACGATGGTTTCCGATCATAGACCCATCGAGCCTATCGTCAGGATCCCCACCCCTGTGTCGAGGAGGTACAGGTTTCGATGCCCGATGGGGGCACTTGTTCAGATATCCACTACCTAGATGTGGGATTCAACACTCACTCCACGGATATCCCTTTATTAGACGGGACAGATTTTGACAGTACCAGACACCACCTGCCTTCAGCTACGGTGATTGACAATTTGGTCAGCGAAAGGGAGTCTACTTCTCTACAAGGATTCACTGCAATTACTCGCAGGAGACGTAACAAACGACTGGCTGCTCGCACCCTCCCTACTTGATGATCAGTTCCTTTCGTTATCCTTGAAGTTCTTTTTGTTGGCTTGTATTTACTTATTTATTTTAGAGGTTTTGGTTTTTGTCCCCCTCCGTTGTACTCCTCTTACTTCATATATATTTGACAGGTAGGGGTCCCGCCTAACCCCCCACCACTATGGTGGCTTCAATAAAAAACCCTAAACCCTAAACCCTAAACCCTAAACCCTAAACCACCCTAAACCAAACCAAAAAAAAAAATTTTCTCTCTCCCGAAAACTCTCTCAACTAGCCGCCCCCTTGCTCTCCTGTCTTGCCACCGAAATGACCCCACCGGCCGGCGGTGGTGGCTCCCAGCCACTGCCTTGCCCCACCGCAACCGTCGCGACATGCAACCGCCTCCAAACAGCCAAACCGAAGCTTGCCAAAAGAGCCAAACGAGCCCAGCCATGCATGCTTGTAGCCTGATGCTCCTACTGGCTTGAATCCTAGGCTTCCAGCATCACTGCCATATTTGACCCCACCCCCGCTACCACCCAAGCCACCCAAGCTGGTTCTGCCTCGATCTCATGTTTGGCCGTGATCATGGTCGAAAACCCTAGCCAGCCCCTTGAGTTTTACGCAGCTCACGCCTCCTACCACTCTCACTGCTGCTCTCCACTCACCACCAACTCTCGTGTTTTGATTATGGTTTTGGCCATCCCCGCAATGAAGTCAGCAGCAACCCACGCGTTCATGAACCCGATATTGCCACCGTGCATGGCCTCCTTACGGCCACAGATGGTGGATCTCGGCCCACCCACCACCTCCCTCCTCAGCGCCTCCGTCCCGCCACCTCCACCAGCCACGGCTGTCTCAGGTGCCCCCACAGCCCGTACACGAGAGCCACCCTGCTGAGTCAACTCAGCGTGATTCGAGCCATGCAATCCTCATGCATGGCCTGTCACGTCCCCCTGCTCGGGTTGGGCAGCCCCCCTAGGCCGTATCTCGTCCCAACCGTGGCCAACGTGTCCCATCTGATGCTGTGATTCATGGTACAAAGGCAGCCAACCATCCTTCCAACTCTGTTCCACATGGTCCTGCAGACTTGGTACAGCCCGTTCCACGTGCTCCCACATTGCATGCACAGGATCAAATACACCCGTTACCCCGAGGAAACCTGCAGCAGAATGATGGGATGGCAAGTACTCACAACCGTGCAGCTAATACCACTCAGCCCAAGCAACCCGTGTCCTATGCTTCTGTGGTGAATCCAGCCTCCATCCTTAACCTTACAGCCTCCCAAAGGCCACAAAAATCTTTCCTAGATGTCAGCATCGGCAACTCCAAATTCTTTAGTCCCTGCTAAGTCAATCACTCTACAACCGCGGTGAGCCTCGCAGCTCTATTTTCTAAAAAGGAAGTTCAGATTATGGTCGAGCCATTCAAGCTTGCTTTAGTGGGAAGTTTTCCTTTGCAGCCAACGATGGATGCTATTCGAAAGTTTTTATTTCTCCTACCTCAAGGGAATTCTCGGATTACCGCTTGATAACCCAGATGTGTTGATCAAGTTAGCCATGGAGGAGGATTATTCTAGGATTTGTGTTCGCCAGACATGGTATGTTAATGGTCGTGGTATGCATGTTTTCAAATGGGCACGGATTTTCGATGTTCTACTTGAGTCCCCTATCAGTGCCTCGCTCTGGTAAGTCTCCTTATTTACCTGCTCATTTTATTCACTAGAAGTCTCGCATTATTCTCTATTTCAGCAGGTCAGGTAGCGCCCTGTCGCGGCTCGAAAGCTCTAGAACCAAGATGTTTTGGTAACATCGAGATAGGGTTAGAGAAGCTGAGGAGGAGGTGGCTCATCGGGAACACCAACTCGATATTTCTGGTTCTGCTGAGGATAGATCTGCTTGTTCTGAGGCTAGGGCTCGGTTGTTACGCGCCTTATCCAATGAGGATACTTTTCTTAGACAGCTTTCTGGTGTCAGATGGGTCCGGGAGGAGGATTCCAACACCCGCTTCTTTCACGCGATGGCCAGGAAAAAGCGCCAGCAGTGTTTTGTTCATAGGATCCAGGCTGAAGACTCCTCTTGGCTTCCTGAGCCTTCAGAGATTGCGAGTTCTACTGCTCGGCTTCTTCCAGTCTACTCACCGGTGATTCCAATCGGCCTCAAATTTTATGATTTTTCCGGTATCCCGAGATTAGTGTCCCACGAGGACGAGGATGACCTTGTAGATTCCCGACATGGATGAGGTTCGCAGTGCTTTCATCGACCCGCTACTCCAGCGATGGTTTTGTGTATATTTTACGCATGTGATTCGCATGATTGTTGGCTATTGGACGATTTCTACGTCGCTATGCCGGGTTTCTCCAGCTAGTTCTCCCCTCACCGGTGATTCCAACTGGCCTCAACTTTTATGATTTTTCTGGTATCCCGAGATTAGTATCCCACGAGGACGAGGATGACCTTTGTAGGATTCCTGACATGGATGAGGTTCGCAGAGCTGTTTTCTCTATCGACCCGCTAAGCGCTCCAGGGCCTGATGGTTTTTGTAGTATATTTTACCGTGCATGTTGGGATTTTATTTCATAGTGATTTGCTGGCTGCCGTGACGGATTTCTTCACAGTGATCGCCTATGCCTCTGGGGTTTCTGCCCACTCTCTTAGTTCTCCCGCCAAGAAGGCTTCCCGCCTCACTTGGTCCGATTTCGCACTTATTAGTTTGTGTAATATCGCAGCAAGATCCTCACGAAGCTCCTCGTTGCTCGCCTCCTCACCGATCCTTCCTAGGATTATCTCGCCTTCTCGTGAGTGGTTTTGTTCCGGTAGGTCATCCATGATAATGTTCTTCTTGTCCGTGAGCTAGTTCGCGATTTGAATGAAGGACCCGTGGAGTAATGTCGTGTCAAGCTTGATATAGCTAAAGCTCACGATAAGATGTCTTGGTCCTTTGTTCTTCGGGATGCTCCGGCCCCTGCCTCCCGAGCTGGTGGGTTTCTCTTATCTATAGGGCCATTTCCGGTCCGTGGTATTCTGCTTTGCTAACGGGACCAGCCATGACTTCTTTTAGTCCTTAGGTGGCTTACCAGTAGGTGATCCCCTATCCCCATGCTTATTTATTATTGTCACCGAACTTCTTTCTCGCTGCCCGGACACTTTATTTGCCCGATTCCTCTATGCAAGACACCACCTCCGCTCGATGATGGTTTCGCGATCCGAGCTTCATGGATGATATTGTTATTTTGCTAATGGGAGCAAGTCCAAGATGCGCTGCTTGATGAGCTTCCTTCGTAATTATCGGACTATCTCCCAGCCAGCATTAATCGCACTCAAGAGCAGCTTTCTATGGGGAAGTTCGCCTCTTCTCGCCAGCGACTATCCGATCTCTCATCGGTTTTCAAGCAACGTGACTCGCCATTCACATACCTTGGGTGCCCGGTCCATGTAGGGCGCCGTGATTCGCTACTTTGATGATATGATCGCCAAGGTCGAAATAGGATCTCCGGGTGGACTAATCGCCTCGCTTTTGGCGGCAAACTTGTTCTTATCAAACACGTGCTTTCCTCCATGCCACTCCATTTACTTCATGCCCTTAGACCGCCTGATACCGTTGTTCATCGTCTTGAGCGTTTATTTACTCGCTTTCTCTGGGGCGACACCGACACTCGCCTGCCAGATTCATCGGTGTCTGCGGCCTCTATTTGCTACCCGATAACTGAGGGCGGTTTGGGCATTAGATCCTTTTTCGATCTAGCTGAGGCTCTAGAGCTTAAGCTCCGTGGCGCTGCGACCAGCGCCCTCCGGGCTTCCTTTATAAGGTCTAAATATTGTCATTCCGAGCATCCGGGATGATCTCGGCTTCAGATCCCGCTTCCTCTTTGATTCGCCTTTGTAAGATCCGGTATCGCTGAACCCCACGTCACTGGGCGGATTAGATCCGGGACCGTAGCTTTGGTATGATTGTTGGCTCAACTCCTCTCCGCTGCTCACATACAACCCCGACCGGCTTCTTCTGCCTCTGCCTCTGCCTTTTTGAGGGGCACCGATGGGATGTAGGTAAGTTGGAGGCTTTACTTCCACCCTCCGCTGCTGAAGCGCATCCTTTTGGTTCCTGCCTCGCCTCTGGCGACGGTCCCGACCGATGCGTGGACCTTTCTAATGATGGAGATTTTTATCTTAGGACCGCTGGGATCTTGTTCTGGACTCTAGATCTACTGTATGAGGTTTGTTCTTTATTTGGCGTAGATTGATCCTTCCGTGGTGTCTTTCCTCCTCCGGCGCTTATTACGCTGGCTACTCGGCCCCCGATGATGCTCTCTCGCACCCGGGCTTCTACATGGTTTTGAGATGTCTTTGCAATGGAGCTGTGGAGACTGCTAGACACCTCTTTCTTGATTGCCCTCATGTTAGATGTGTTTGGCTTTACTTTCATCGCCACTCTGGCTTAGAGTATCCTCGCTTATCTCCCTTATGCTTTACTTCTTCATTGGAGACGCCAGTGTTCTCCTCACGCAGATATTCGGTCCTCCTTCCTTGCTTCATTCTATGGCAAGTTTGAAGGCCCGAAATGTCGCTCGATTTGATGCTTCTGCTTTCGCAGGTGGAGTGTTATCTTTCACCGATTTCGACTTGAAGTCAGGTGGGCCGCTTTGGCTTTAAGGCGTCCCAACTCAGAGGGGTCATGCAGACGCGGCTTGCATATGGATTACGGATCATTCGCTCACCTCATAGGCCTGTTCGTCTGATTTATTGGTTGAGACCTCCGAGGGGCGTGCTCAACTGAGTGTGGATCTGATCCTCCCGCCAGAACCCCGGGATGTCTCGCAACTGAGGGATCTTCGTGGATTATCGTGGACTGGTCCTCCCCGCTGGATGTTTCTCGACACCACCCGATCTTATTTGCAGAGATCGACTACTGCTTACGAGGGCCTTAAAATGGCCGCTAACCCTGCTATTCTTCCTCGAGCTAGAATCGGATTCCGCTATCGCAGCTTGCTTGGATCACCTCTCAAAGATTCAGTGCATGGGAGTTCACTTACATTCTAGCTAGGATTAGAGCCCTTTGCGCCACACATTCGATCACCATTCGCCATGTTTACCGTGAGGCCACGGAGACTCCATACATTAGCAGATGATCTTTGCTTCTTTCACCATCCTCGAGTCTGCTTTATTTATTTTATTATCTTATGTCTGCTCAGATACTGCTCATGTATTTCTGAGGTTTTGGTGTTTGTCCCTCCAAAGGTACTTCACTTGCTTTTTATGTATATGTGATGTGAGGGTCCTGCTTAACCCCCACCACACTGGTGGCTTCATTAAAAAAACCTAAACCCTAAACCCTAAACCCTAAACCTTAAACCCTAAAACCCTAAAACCCTAAACCCCAAAACCCTAAACCCTAAAACCCTAAACCCTAAAACCCTAAACCCTAAACCCTTAAACTCTAAACCCTAAAACCCTAAACCCCTAAAACCCTAAATCCTAAAACCCTAAACCCTAAACCCTAAACCCTAAACCCTAAAACCCTAAAACCCTAAAACCCTAAACCCTAAACCCTAACCCCTAAACCCTAACCCCTAAACCCTAGGGTGCGACCATACCAGCACTAATGCACTGGATCCCATCAGAACTCCTACCCGCCCAACTTTCAAACCTCTCTCTAACAAATTCTCTCAACTCTCTCCTGTTGACCAAAGTTTGACCGCCGGCCATGGCCTCACCGGAGGCCGGTGGTGACACTTTAACACCACGGCCCCCTCCATGCCGGCACCCAAGAAACCGGCCAACTTTCCACACATCCACCGGATCAAGACACCATTTCTCGGCAAAAATCATCCCTTACCTCCACCACCACCATGGTTCCCGTGGCTCCCCCTTACCCCACCATCCAATCTGCCTACACACCTCAACCGATTCAAGACAACTTGGCCGGATCAAGGCCCCTCCCTCAACTTGACCAACCGGAAACAAGCTCACGGCAACTTGACCAACCGGAAACAAGCTCACTAACAACAACCACCAAACTCCCAACCAAGCTCACTGCCTTCCTCTCACAACTAACCCTTCACGCCATGGCCCCTGTGGATCACTTCCCAGATCATCCCACCCCTGCCACCATCTTCCGCAACTCACCCAAAGATCCCCAAACCCCATGCACCCCCACAACCGAACCCAATCCCTCAACTTACCCAACCCAACTCACGGCTTCCATCACCCAAAGAATCAACTTCAGCCGCGGCTTCAATGGCCATTTCCGGCACCATCCCGACCCAGCCACCACCTCCTACAACTTACCCGATGTCCCTCCAACCTCATGCTTCCTCACACTCACGGCAAACCCCTCCCCACACCCCTAACCCGCATACCCAAGATCTACAACCCGTGACTACCACATCCACAACCACGGCCATCCAACCCCACCCACCGGCCGGCCCTTCACAGCCCTCTCAACCTCCCAAAGCCACGGCACTTCACCCACAACCGAAACCATGAATCCCCATCCTCAAAACACCAACCCGTCACTTACCCATGCTCTCCTAGCCACCGCGAGTAACCTTCTCCAACTCCCAAGCACCGCCGGACAACCGGCCGTGAGCCGCCACTCTCGGCACCAACGTCCGCCGACCTCAAAGAAGCTTTCCACAGCCGCGGGTTCTAGAAGCCAGCCGTCACCCTCCTATAGCAACATAACAAACATATCACACCCCACTCCAAAAAACCCTAACCCTAATTTTAACCCTAACCCAACCAAACAAGTCCAAGCCCAACAATCTTACCCACCTCCTTCTCAAAATGGCCAAGGCCAATGCCAAAATTCAGCCCAACTCCCTCAAACATCTAAATCCTCTTACTTAAATCAAGCCCAATTCCAAAATCCAGCCCATATAAGCCTTAAAACCCAAAACACCCCTTCACACTCATTTAGCCCAAATTATCAAGCCCATCTCCAAATTCCAGCCCATGAACCTTCTCACTATACACCCACTTCTTCTATTCAAGCCCAAAATCTTAACCCATCTCAAACAACCCAACAACAAAACACCCAATCCAACAACACTCACCCAAACCCAAATACACAAGCCCATGCTCATTCTCAAAATCCAACCCATAAAAACCAACACCCTAACTCCATTATTTTAAGCCCCCACCCCAATAATCAAGCCCAAAAACCCAAAACCACCTATGCCTCCCTCCTTGACCCCGATGCTCCACCTCGGCCCCAAAAATCCTTCTCTGACGCTGTCTCAGGGACTATTGACTTGGATATCCCATTCAAATCGGTATCGCTGCAACGGGGGGAACCGGCTATCATTTTTTTGACACAGGAGATTGCTACCATGGCTCAACCCTTCAGATTATCCCTTGTCGGTAAATTTTCCTTTGGCCACCCTTCTATGGATATTATTAGAAAATTTTTTATTTCCCTTGGTCTCAAAGGAAACTCTCAGATTTCCCTCCTTGACAACCGACACATTTTGATTAAATTATCTACGGAGGATGACTACTCTCGCATCTGGTTGCGCCAGTCATGGTATGTTAATGGTCGCGCCATGCGATCTTCAAGTGGAGTAAAGATTTCACTGCTTGATGGAATCTCCGATTTTTCCCGTCTCGGGTATCCTTACCATATTTACCTGCATTTTATTCATTGTAACCGCTCTTTACTCTATTATCGCAGCCATAGGTACTCCCTGCGTGTTGACCACGCCACCGCCTCCGCCAATAGACCTTCTGTTGCTCGAGTGTTGATTGAGTACGACATTTCGAGGCCTCTTATTCCACGTATCTGGATTGGAGAGGGGGATTCTGGATTTTGGCAGAGTGTTATATTTGAGAAGGTCCCACCATCAGACATGCTTGTTTGCACCTTGGGCATTCCGTGGATGCTTGCTTTGTCACTAACCCTTGGCTTCGCAAGACTCAAACCTCACCTCAATCTTAGCCTGTGGCTCTATGCCTAATGAGGGAGTCCACACCACTTCTCCTGCTGATGGGCACACTATTTCGCCACCTACGGCTCAGTACACTGTGGTTTCCGATTTTATGCCTATAAGCCCTATCCGTACTATTCCTCAGCTCCCTGTGGATGTGGAGGCATAGTGTTCCAGTGTCCGACTGTAGGCGATGTCCGTGTACTCTCCCCAAACCCCATTATTCAGGTTGATATGGATAACAGATTTGAAGAAGTTCTTCATGATTCTTTCATTTTGCGGAGCCATATTGAGGATAGCGAGGGCCACTAGTGAGCCTCCGCAGTTCTCGCCTCCCGAGGTCGTGGCTTCCGACGCCCCGCGACTGCTCATACGGGATTCAACACCCACCTGTGGACATCCCATCTTTGTCTGATGAGGATATTGGCACTGCGGGTGATGCTCAGGGTATATTAAGGGACAGACTCCACCGATCGGACACTGATCCCAGTAGTGAGGACTCCCGTGGAGATGATGTACCATTTTCTCACCGATTGGACAAGGTTAGACACCATATTCCTCCTGACACCGTGATTGATAGCCTCAGCTGCAGAGAGAGTGTCTCGCTTTCCGCATGATTTCACCACCGCTACTCGCAAGAAACGCTGTCAACAGCAAACGCATGGACGCTTCCCGCCCCTCCCAACTTGATGATTAGTTCCATTATATGGAACATTCTGGGATTAGTAAGGCCCCCGCTGTTCGTCGCTTCGAGGAAGCTTATCCGCTTACACCGTGTTACTCTTATTTGTATTCTGGAGTCTTTTCTTGATCCTGACAGACTGGAGGCTACTCGTATTCGCCTGGGGATGGACCATGCTGTATCTTCCCGCTCTGGGAAGATTTGGGTTTTCTGGGCTACACCGTTTACTTTGGATATTGTCGAGGATGCGGCCGTGTCCTTCATTGCCAAGTTAGTCACTCTCTTTCTCTACTCCTGCTTTTATTTCCTTCATTTATGCTAGTTGTTCTAACCTTGTTCTGGAGGAGTTATGGATGCCCTTCGCGCTTTGTCGATAATCTCGACAATCCTTGATGGCTCTGGGTGACTTTAATGTTGTCCAATCCTTATCTCGAGATCTCTCAAGCACCATATTCGTACTCCAACCGCTATCGATGCCTTTAATTTTGCTTTATTGGATCGTGGTTTGTAGAATGCCGGTTTTCTCGGGAGTCCGAGATACCGGACTAACGGTCGTACTCGCAGACGCCCGGATGTGGTGGTTTGCACCTCGCTGGTTCTAGGCTCTTCTCTACTTTAAAAGTCACCCACCTCAACCGCGACCGCCTCCGATCATTCGCCTCCTCATTGCTTCTCGATTGGGTTTCGATCAGGGACCTGCTCTGCTTCGTGTTCTTACACTTCGGCTTAATCATCCCGACTTCATGGACTCGCTCGCCGGCCTTGGTCCGCCCCTGCCTCTGTAGTGGATGCGGGCTTTTCAGCCAGGTCAGTGCGCCTGTCGCGGCTCGAAAGCCTCGAACCAAGATGTTTTTGTAACATCGAGATAGGGTTAGAGAAGTCGAGGAGGAGGTGGCTCATCTGGAACACCAACCTCGATATTTCCGGTTCTCACTGAGGATAGATCTGCTTGTTCTGAGGCTAGGGCTTGGTTGTTACGTGCCTTATCCAACGAGGAGACTTTTCTTAGACAGCTTTCTGGTGTTAGATGGGTCCGGGAGGGGGATTCCAACACCCGCTTCTTTCACGCGATGGCTAGGAAGAAGCGCCAGCAGTGTTTTATTCATAGGATCTAGGCTGAAGACTCCTCTTGGCTTTCTGAGCCTTCAGAGATTGCGAGTTCGGCTGTTCAGTTCTTCCAAAGGCTACTCGCCGGTGATTCCAGTCAATCTCAGCCTTATGATTTTTCTGGTATTCTGAGATTAGTATCCCACGAGGACGAGGATGACCTTTGTAGGATTCCTGACATGGATGAGGTTCGCGGAGCTGTTTTGTCTATCGACCCGCTTAGCGCTCCGGGCTTGATGGTTTCTGTAGTAAATTTTACCAGGCTTGTTGGGATTTTATTTGCAGTGATTTGTTGGCGGCTGTGACGGATTTCTTTACAGGATCGCCTATGCCTTGGGGGTTTCAACCACTCTTTCGTTCTCCCGCCTAGAAGGCTTCCCGCCTACTTGGTCTGATTTCAAACCTATTAGTTTGTGTAATGTCAGTAGCAAGATCCTCACGAAGCTCCTCATTGCTCGCCTCTCGCCGATCCTTCCTAGGATTATCTCGCCTTCTCAGAGCGGTTTTTGTCCTGTAGGTCATCCATGATAATGTTCTTCTTGTCCGTGAGTCGGTTCACGATTTGAATAGAAGGACCCATGGGAGTAACGTCGCGGTCAAGCTTGATATGGCAAAAGCTACGATAGGATGCTTCGGCCTCCGCTTTCCTGAGCGGTGGGTTTCTCTTATCTATAGGGCCATTTCTGGTCCGTGGTATTCTGCTCGTTAATCAGGACCAGCCATAGTTTCTTTCATCCTTAGGGGCTTACTAGCAGGTGATCCCCTATCCCCATGCTTATTTATTATTGCCACTGAATTTCTTTCTCGCTACCGACACTTTATTTTCCTGCTTCACTTACGCAATACACCACCTCCGCTCGATGACTGGCTTCGCGATTTGAGCTTATGGATGATATTGTTATTTTTGCTAATGGGAGCAGTCCAGCTTATACTGCTTGATGAGCTTCCTTCACAATTATCGACTATCTCCCACAAGATATTAATCGCACTCAAGAGCAGCCTTCTATGTGGGAAGTTTGCCCCTCTTCCCGTCAGCGCCCATCCGATCTCTTACTGCGCCAAAGAACAGTGACTCGCCTTTCACTTACCTCGGTGCCCTGGCCCATGTAGGGCGCCAAGATTCGCTACTTTGATATGATCGCCAAGGTCGAAGTAGGATCTCCGGTGGGCTAATCGTCCGCTTCCTTTGGCAAGCAAACTTGTTCTTATCGACACGTGCTTTCCTCCATGCCACCCATTTACTTCATGTCCTTAGACCGCCTCGACACCGCTGTTCATCGCCTTGAGCATTTATTTACCCGCTTTCTCTAGGGCGTACACCGATACTCGCCTGCATGATTCATTGGTGCTCTGCGGCTCTCTATCTCGCTATCCGATAACCGAGGGTGGTTCGGTATTAGATCTTTTCCCGATCTTGCAGAGGCTCTTCACCTTAAGCTCGTGGCTGCCACGACCGCCTCCTCCGGCTTCCTTTACGAGGTCTAAATATTGTCGATCGGAGCATCCGGGATGATTCAGCTTCGTGATCCCGCTTCCCTTTGGCGCCGCTTTGCAAGATCCGGACATCACCGAACCCCACGACGCCGCCTAAGTTAGATCCGGACCGTAGTTTTTGTATGATTGTTGGCTCAACTCCTCTCCATCTGCTTCACGCATAACCCCGATCGGCTTCTTGGTTCCTCGCCTTGTCGCTTTGAGGGGCACAGATGGGATGAGGTAAGTTGGAGGCTTTACTTCCATCCTCCATTGCTGAAAGCGTATCCCGCTGGTTCCTGGCCTCCGCCTCCCGGCGATGGTCCCGATCGATGCAGCTGGACCTTTCTAATGATGGAGATTTTTCTCTCGAGGACCGCTGGGATCTTGTTCGGGACTCTAGATCTACAGTATGAGGTTTGTTCTTTTATTTGGCAGAGATTGATCCTTCCGTGGTGTCTTTCTTCCTCCGGGCGCTTATTAGCGCTAGCTATTCGGCCACGATGATGCTCTATGCACCCGGGCTTCTACATGGTTTCGTGATGTCTTCAGCAATGGAGCTGTGGAGACTGCTAGACACCTCTTTCTTGATTGCCCTCATGTTAGACAGTGTTTGGCTTTACTTTCATCGCCACTCGACTTAGAGTATCCTCCTCTCATGCAAGATATTCTGGTCCTCCTTCTCGCTTCATTCTATGGCAAGTTTGAAGGTCCAAATGTCGCTCGCTTTGATGCGCCTGCTTTTCGTGGTGGAGTGTTATCTTCAAGTGATTTCCGACATGAAGTCTGGCAGGGCCGCTTGGCTTTAAGGCGTCCCAACTCGTGAGGGGTCATGCAGACGCTGGCTTGTGATGGTTTACTTGATCATTCGCCTCCCTCACGGGCTAGCTCTGCCTTATTTCTGGTCGAGACCTCCAAGGGCATGGTCAAACCGAGTGTGGATTTGATGCCTCGCAAGCAACCCCGGGATGTCTCGCAACTGGAGGGATCTTCGTGGATTATCGTGGACTGGTCCTCGCAGCTTTTGGGATGTTTCTCGACACCACCCGATCTTATTTCGCAGAGTCGACAACTGCTTACTTAGGGCCTTAAAATGGCCGCTAACCTCTCAGTTATTCTTCTCTCGAGCTAGAATCGGATTCCGCTACTGGCAGCTTGCCTCGGATCACCTCTCAAAGATTCAGTGTGCATGGGAGTTCACTTACATTATAGCTAGGATTAGAGCCCTTGCGCCACGCATTCGATCATCATTCGCCATGTTTTCCGTGAGGCCACTACAGCGGCCGACTTCATGGCCAACTGGGGTTGCTCACACTGCACTCAAGCAGCGATTCCATCACCATAGTGCCCTTCCCCTTAGTTTGGCGGGTATTCTTTGGCTTGACGCGCAAGAGACTCCTTACATTAGGAGATGATCTTCGCTTCATTCACTTTCCTCGAGACTGCTTTATTTGTTTTCTTATGCTGCTCAGATAACGCTCATTTATTTCTGAGGTTTTGGTCTTTGTCCCCTCCAAAGGTATTTCACTTGTTTTTATATATGTGATGTGTAGGGTCCAGCTCTAACCCCTACCACACTCGGTGGCTTCTAATAAAAAAACCCTAAACCCTAACCCCTAACCCCTAAACCCTAAACCCTAAACCCTAACCCCTAACCCCTAACCTCTAAACCAAAAAAAATTTTCTCTCTCGAAAACTCTCTCAACTAGCCGCAACCTTGTCCTCGTGCCTTGCCCATCGGAATGACCCCACCGGCCACGGCTGGTGGCACCCAACCACCGCCTGAGTCCCCCACATCACAACCTTACTCCCACCGTGACTAACTCCCTTACAACCGCCAAGAAATGACCCAAACCGGTTGCTCCAAACGAGCCCTGCCATGCATGCCGATGATCCTGCTCACTGCTTGAATCGGTCCTCAAGACCGCCGTACATGCCGCTTCTATCCCCACCGCCGCATAGTCCCTCATGCGTGTTTGACGTGATCTCACGCTGCATCTGTGATACCCGCTGAAACCCTAGCCGCCGGCCTCCTCGGTTCCTCGTGACAGCTCGCCGGCATCGCCATCCTCACTGGCCACCCTCACTCCCACCCAACCGCCTCGATATATGAATATGTCTTTAACCTCCTCGCGTGAAGAAACCAGCCATGCCCGTGTCTCACGCAGCGTGATACTAACTATGCTCTGGAACACGAGCCATCACGATTTTGATGGACTTGCAACCCTAAGCACAACTACAAGTCAAGGAGCTCACTGGATATTTAAACAAGCCAAGACCTCTAGATCAATGTAGATGTCACGGCCACCCCTCACTTCCAGCCCACCATCTCCCTCACTGGCCACCCCTCACTTCCAGCCCACCATCACCCATGCTCATGTCCGTCTCGCCACCTCCACTAGTCACGGCTTGCCTCAAGTGCCTCCACAACCGCATGACACTAGAAGCCCCTCACCGAGTCAACTCAGCGTGACTCGAGCCATTCAATCCCCATGCATGGCTTGTCACGCCCGCCGGTTTGGCAGCCTCCAGTGCCGAACACATCCAACCCGCTGCCAACATGAAGATGAGACGCTGGTATAAAGGCAGCCAACTATCCTCCCAACTATTCTCACGGGCACGCTGACTTGGTTCAGCCAGCCCCACGTGCCCACTCCTCTCATGGCCAGGGCCTAATACATCCTTTACCTCGTGGAAACTTGCAGCAGAATGATGGGGTATCAGGTGTCCAAAACTGCAGCACTATTCCCACTCATCCCAAGCAACCGGCTTCCTATGCCTCTGGTAGAATCCAACCTCCATCCTTAACCCTACAAAGATCCCCAAGGCCACAAAATCTTTCCTAGATGTCAGAATCGCAACTCCAATCCTTTGTCCTCGTTGCTTGGCCACTCTACAACCGCGGTGAGCCTCGCAGCTCTATTTTCTAAGGAAGAAGTTCAGATTATGGTCGAGCCATTCAAGCTTGCTTCGTGGGAAGTTTTCTTGGTGCCATCGATGGATGCTATTCTGAAGTTTTTGTTTCTCTTGGTCTCACGGGAATTCTCAGATTTCACGCTTGATAACCCAGCATGTGTTGATCAAGTTAGCCATGGAGGAGGATTATTCCAGATTTGGGTTCGCCGACATGGTATGTTAATGGCCGTGGTATGCGTGTTTTCAAATGGAGCACTGATTTCGATGTTCTCGTGAGTCCCCTATTGTGCTTGTGTGGGTAAGTCTCCCTTATTTACCAGCTCATTTTATTCACTCAAAGTCCGTGATTATTCTCTATCATCGGGCTATTGGTACTCCTTTGCATGTTGATCACGCAACCGCTTCTGTGAATAGTCCATCTATTGCTAGGGTGTTGGTCGAGATGATGTTCTCGCGCACTTTGTTGCCGCTAGATTTGATTGGCGAGGAGAGTCCGGCTTCGCAGTGATGTTGTTTTTGAGAAAGTTCCCGCTATTGTATCACTTGTAAGCACTGGGTCACGCCGAGGGTTGTTATGTCTCAAACCCAAGTCTTCGTAAGCCTCCACCGTCAAGGATAATGGGTTGCGATCGTCCCTGATAAGGGTAAAAGCCCATGGTTCCACCTGATGTGCAGCCACCGGCCAGGCCTAGTACCCAAGATGTTGTTATTTCCGATTCTCGCCTCTAGTGGCATGTTGTCGCTAGTGTTGCCGCTCCCAGCTGGGATAGTCCGTCATCAGGCTCACCTGCTATGCAGGATGTTCCTGATGATAAGAGCCATGAGGATGGCATCTCGCATGCAGGCAGTGTGATGTGTCAGCCTGAGTCGGCTTGTAGGATGATATCGGTACCATGCACGTGAGTTTCAATACTCACCGCTCCAAGATTCCTGAGAATGGCCTCGGATGGTAGGGAGGGTTGCCCCGGTATTTCTCGCTCTGGATATCGAGTGTAGCTCCTGAGGATCCGGGATATGGATGATGGGAGATTCTTGACCGATTCGAAGGATGTTCACACTCCATTACCTACGGACGCAGCTGATTAGTGGATTGGCCGATCGAGGGTTGCTAGCTCTTCCTGGGTTTTTCCAGAGTCATGGGTCGTAAGACCTGTAAGTCTCTGCGTGAGGGGTAGGTGTCGATCCCCACCCCAATGTTTAATACTCTTATCCGGAATATTCTGGGATAAGTAAGGCCCCGCGGTCCACCGATCATGGAAGTTGATACTGGCTACATAGATTGGCTTTGTGTGTGTTTTGGAGCCTTTTCACTCGCTGATAGACCGGAGAGCACTCGTGTCCGCATTAGCGATGGAGCATGGGTTTTCTTCCCACTGGGAAAATACGGGTGTTCCGGTAGGCTCCCTTTCTGTGGAGGTTCCGCAGATACGGGCCGTGTGGTTCATTGCCAAGTTAGTCACTCTTCCTTTCCCGATCCTCAGATATGTTTCCTATGTATATGCCACCGTAGCTAAGATTGTGAGAGAGGATTCGTGGATGGCCTTGTTTCATTTGATCGACAGCCATGATGGCCCTTGATGGTGGGTGGGATTTTAACGCCAGGCGCCTCTTTCTCGAGATTTCGGGGGCATGCACAACCTCGTGATGCTATTGATGATTTTAATGTTGCTTTAATGGATCGTGGCTTGATGATGTGGGTTTTACAGTGAGTCCTTTCACATGGACCAATGGGCGCATACGGAGACGCTTCGATAGGGTCAGGTGCAATGCCCAATGGCTCCGGGTTCTTTTCTACATTTCAAGTTTCTCATCCGAATCGCACCGGTTCGTGATCACCTCCCTTGCTTTTATCATGTGCTAGATCGGTCGGTGGACGCCCTTCCGTGTTCCGCTTTTACGTGCTTGGCTCAAGCATCCCGGGTTTCTCGACGCTGTGAGGCGCCTTGGGGTGCCCCTGCTTTTGCTTCGATGAGGGCTTTTCAGCAGGCTTGTCGATTGAAGCTCCGCTAAAAGCGTCGGAATAAGGAGGTATTTGGCAATGTATTTGATAGGGTTAAGGAGGCCGAGGAGGAGGTTGCTCGAGCGGAGGCCCGTGATGATCTATCCGGTTCACCGATGATCGTGGTGGCTTTTTCTCAAGCACGTGCCGGATCGCATCATGCTACTTTGTGAGGAGATATTTTACGACAGCAATGAGTGTACGCTGGTTGTGGAAGGGATGCTAATACCCTGCTCTTCCGCACTATGATCCTAAGAAGCATCGGCTCTTTCATGTCCATCTGACATGTGATGCATCGCTCCGCGATGGATTATCGAGCCCATCGCTATGGCCGAGTCTCATGTGGATAACTTTCGTGGTCTCTTAGCGGGAGGTCCTAGCCGCCTGTGCCCTCGAATTTTGATTTTATCCATTCTCCGGTCACTATCGAGGACGATGTGGATTTATGTAGTGAGCCCGATTCGGAGGAGTTACTGCAGTGGTCTTTTCTATCGAATCCCGACAATGCTCCCGGTCCCGATGGGTTCTCGCAAGAGGTTCTACCAGCGTGTTGGGATGTGATTTCACCGACTTGTTGGTCACTGCTCATGATTATTTTTGGGGTTCCGCTATGCCTGGGGTTTCCATAGCACTCTTTCGGTTCTTCTTCCGAGAAGGACTCTCCAGCCTCTGGCTGATTTTCGCCAATCGCTTAGTGTAACGTGAGCAATAAGGTTTTAACTAAATTGCTCATATGCAACCCGACACCAGTGTTGCCTCAGATTATTTCTCCATCGCAGAGTGGTTTTGTGCTTGGTAGAGCATTCATGATAATGTGTTGTTGGTTCAGAGCTTGTGCACGATCTTAGTCGCCGCATCCGGGAGTAGCGTGGTTCCAAGTTGATATGGCTAAGGCTTATGATCGGATGTCATGGTCCATTGTTCTCCGGATGTCGAGGTGCTTTGGTTTCTCGTGAGCAATGGATTTCTTTAGTTCTGAGGGCTATTTATGAACCTTGGTTCTCTCGGTCAGGTTAATGGTGTCACCTATGGGTTTTTTCAGCCTCGCGTGGTCTTCGCCAGATGATCCACTGCCTCCTAGTTTGTTCATTATCGCGCAGAAGTTTTTATCTAGAGGCCCGGATCGCTTGTACTCTTCGCACCCCTCCTCGAGATATCGCTCGTCTCGGTTGTCTTCCTATCTCCCATTTGAGTTTTGCGATGATATTGTTCTCTTTGAACGAGGGTAGGCTAGCCTCACGCTGCTTACGGGTTTCCTACATCATTACGAGGTCGCTTCAGGCAAACTGCTTAGCCATGCGAAGAGTAGCTTTTATGTTCTGGGTTTGATTTCCGCCTCCGTAGGGCTATTATTCATACAGCCATGTGGTTCCAGCAGAAGGACCTTCCTTTTTCTTATCTAGGCCGCCTGTGTTTGTCAGGGCCAAGATTGCTCATTTCGATGATCCGCCTTGAGGGTCCAAGAGCGTAATCTCCGGTCAGGCGAACCTGTTGCTCTCGCTTGGGGGAAGCTAGTGCTTATCTCGGCATGTTCTATCCTCTATGCCTTTGCACTTATTTCATGTCTCAGGTCCACCGATTGGGGTTATCCAAACAGCTGGAGCTGGATATTTACACGCTTCTTATGGGTGATCGTGGACCCAGGCGGAGGATTCATTGGTGCCGCTGGTCGGAGGTGTGTTTTCCTGGAGGAGGGCTGCCTGGTATTAGGTCATTTCGGATCCAAATCAAGCTTTTGAGCTTAAGCTTCGGTGGCGATTTCTGGAGCAGCTGCTCCTTATGGGCTTCCATATATGAAGTCCAAATATCAGCAGACCTGCTCATCCCTAGCATGGTAGGTTTTCACACCCAGCCTCCTCTCTAGAGGCTGCCTTTGCTCCATCCGAGATGATGCCGAGCCTCATATTCGCTGGTTGGTGGGTGTTAGTGATTGTAGCTTCCGTATGACCGCCGGATGGGATCACCCTTTGTACTTCTATAATTCGTGCCGCTTCTTCCGTACTCAGCCTCTTTTATCAAGCGTGGCAATCGCTTGGGATGTGGTAAGCTCCCGGCCGCCTTACCCACGCCAGTAGTCGAGAGCGATTGTTTTGATCCCTATTTCACCGGGCGTGTTCGATGAGCTTCATGAGGATTCTACCACCGATGGTGTTTTTCATTCGAGATCACTGGAGATGGCGCGTAGCGCCATGCCACTTAGATGGAGTATTTTCTATGATTTGGCAGCACATATTCCATCCTCAGCTATCATTTTTCTTTGACGGTCATTGTGAGGCTTTCTAGCCACCAATGACGCCTTGAGTGGGCACCGGCTCAGATGGTTTCTGCTTCCGTGGACAGTCATCGAGACTTCTCAAGACTTATTTCTTGAGTGCCCTTGGGTTAGCCAGTGTCTGGGAGTATTTCTATCGTGGAGTAGGGATCCCATGAATCGCCTTTCTATCACCCCATGCGTATCGCTTTGGCGTAGATGTGCTCCTTCTCGATCTCATCTTCAAGTTATTTTACCTTGCTTTATTTTCAGTGGCATGCGTGGAAGGCTCGAAATGGGTTCAGTTCGATTCTCACTCATTTTCCGTGGATGCGCTTATTTTCCGAGTGGTATCGTACATCTCGGCTTGCCGGCTCGCTTTGGCTTCAGCCGCCCCGCCACGGGAGTGCCGGATTCTCACCATGAATGGGTTACGCGTGATTGCCTCCCGACGGCCTATTCAAGTTGTTGTTTGACGCCGACCGCCTCGTGCGGCCAAGTCGACCGCTGATGGGTGTTCGAGGGATAACCCGGGTTGTCCACCGCAGGGGTGTTCTTCGGACAATCGTGGTATGTTTTTAGCTGAGTTTGGCTCTTTTCTTGGCCATCATCCGATCCTTTATGCGGAGCTTCCACGGCTTATGAGGGTTTGAGTCAAGCGGTCCAAATTGGGTATTCTGCTGTGGAGGTAGAGTCCGATTCGCCACCGTGGTCTCCCTGGTCCTCTTGACAACTCTGCTCGATGGGATTATGCTTTATCCTCAGCGCCGAAGTTAGATCTGCGGTGGCCTCTCATTCAGCCAGTGGTTCTAGCACGCGTATCGGAGGCTACGCTTGCGCTGATTTTTAGCCAATCGGGCCTCGCACTTCGCCTCCAAACCGCTTGCTCTTATCATCCGTGACCGCCCACTCCGCTTATCCGGCATTATTCATATGGATGCTCATGCGGTTCCGAGATATCGCATTTATAGATTCTCGGACACCGCTTTTATCTTTCACTTATTCAGAGGTTTTGGTTCATGTCCCTCCTTATGTATTTGGTATCTATTACATGATTTATCATACAGGTAGGGGTCCCGCCTAACCCCCCACCATCTTGGTGGTTTCAAAAAAAAAAAAAACCCTAAACCCTAAACCCTTAAACCCTAAACCCTAAACCCTAAACCCTAAAACCCTAAACCCTAAACCCTAAACCCTAAAACCCTAAACCCTAAACCCTAAAACCCTAAACTAAAAACCAAAAAAATTTTTCTCTCTCTCGAAAACTCTCTCAACTAGCCGTAACCTTGCCTCGCTTCCGTTGCCCGCAAGAATGACCCCACCGGCTGCCGGTGGTGGCACCCAGCCACTGCCGGACCCTCCCCACGTTGATGTCTTGCCCCACCATAACCAACTTTCCATGCAGCAGCACTAGAAAAGCCAAACCGAACCTCACCAAACGAGCCATACCACGCTGACCGGTGCTGCCGTCGTTCCTGCCGCCGGGAAGGTTGCTTCTAGGCAGCCGGCTTCCTCTAACCTGCCCCACGCTGCGGCGAAGGCCAGCCATGCAGTGTTCTCGCGACCTGGTCCCATGCAAACCCGTGACTATTCCCTCACTTGGTCTCGACACTGCTCCCACGCTGCCCTGGCTCCACCTACTTGCCCTCTCCTCCAACCAAGCATTGCTCGAGATTTTCTATCGTGACTTCCAACCCCACCATGCATGGAGATGAGTGCAAGATGCAAGGTCACTGCTTAAGTCCAAGATGTGGCCGCTGTGGTGGTCTTCTCACTGCCGCCTATGGTGGCTCCTGCTGTCTCGCCACCAACTTCCCACCCGGACTATCATTCCGCCATCCCCAAGAGGCCCCTCAAGCAACGACAAACACACACACCCAGCTACCCAATGGCCGCTCCATGGTCGAGTCAACTCAACAGTGACTCGAGCCATGCAACCTCCATGCACAACCATGCATGTCAACCGGATCAGCCTTTGCAGCAGTGCCCACTCGAATGCCCTCCTTCCTGCGGGCTGCAACGCCTCCCGACGGTGAGAATCACCCCTGACAGCTTGCTCCCCGTGCCCACTCATCCCATGCACGGGCCAATCACCGCCCACTCAACTCTAAGCAATTCGTGTCCTATGCTTCTATGGTGAATCCAGCCCATCCTTAACCCTACAAACCTCCCCAAGGCCACAAAAATCTTTTCTAGATGTCAGAATCGGCAACTCCAAATTCTTTGTCCCTAAGTGCTTGGCCACTCTACACCGTGGTGAGCCCGCAGCTTCTATTCTCTAAGCATGAAGTTCAGATTATGGTCGAGCCATTCAAGCTTGCTTTGTGGGAAGTTTTCTTTATGTGCCATCGATGGATGCTATTCGAAGTTTTTGTTTCTCTTGGTCTCAAAGCGGAATTCTCAGATTTCACCGCTTGATAACCCAGATGTGTTCATCAAGTTAGCCATGGAGGAGGATTATTCCGTGATTTGGGTTTGCTGCATATGGTATGTTAATGGTCGTGGTATGCGTGTTTTCAAATGGAGCACCTGATTGATGTTCTGTGAAGTCCCCTATCGTGCCTGCTTGGGTAAGTCTCCTTATTTACCGCCCATTTTATTCACTCAAGTCCGTGATTATTCTCTATTGTCAGGCTATTGGTACTCCTCACAGGTTGATCACGCAACCGCTTCTGTGAATAGACCATCCGCTGCTAGGGTGTTAGTCGAGTATGATGTTTTGCGCCTTTGCTGCCGCTAGATTTGATTGGTGAGGGAGAGTCCGCTCTCAGGTGATGTTGTTTTCGAGAAAGTCCCCGCTTATTGTATCACTTGCAAGCACTTGGGTCATGCTGCTGAGGGTTGTTATGTCTCAAACCCAAGTCTTCGTAAGCCTCCACCATCGAAGGATAATGGGTTGCGTACTATTCCGAATAAGGGTAAAAAGCCCATGTCTCCAGCTGATGTGCAGCCACGGGTTGTTGCTAATCCCAAGTATGTTGTCATTTCTGATAATCACCCTCTAAGGCATATAGCTGTTAATGTTGCTGCTCCCAGTAGGGATAGGCCGTCATTGGGTCAGACTGTTACTGAGGATGCCCCCTTGGTTGATAGGGGTCATGAGGATGGTATTCTGCATGCAGGTAGGTGATGTGTTGGGCCCTGAGTTGGTCGCTAGGGATGATACCGGTACTATGCACGTGAGTTTCAACACTCATAGTTCCGAGATTTCTGACAATGGCTCGATGGTAGGGAGGGTCGTCCCGGTATTTCTCGCCTCCGATATCGAGTGTAGTCTCGAGGATCTCGGGGATATGGATGATGGGAGATTCTTGACCGATCCTGAGGATGTTCATACTCCATTATCTTCTGGATGCAGTGATTAGCTGGGATGGCCGATCGAGGGTTGCTAGCTCTTCTCGAGGTTTCTCTCAGTAGTCATGGGTCGAAGACTCGTAAGTCTCGACTTGAGGGTAGGTGTCGATCTCCCCAATGATCAATACTCTTATTTGGAATATTCTGGGATAGGTAAGGCTCTCACTGTCCACCGATCATGAAAGTTAATACTACCGCATAGATTGGCTTTGTGTGTGTTTTGGAGCCTTTTCATCGCTGAGAGACCTGAGAGCACTCGTGTTCACATTACGATGGAGCATGGGTTTTCTTCCCATTCTGGGAAAATATGGGTGTTTTAGCTCACGCCTTTTTCTGTGGAGGTTCCGCAGGATATGGGCCAGTGGTTCATTGCCAAGTTAGTCACTCTTCCTTTCCCGATCCTATATATGTTTCATATGTATATGCCACCGTAGCTAAGATTGTGCGAGAGGATTTCATGGATGGCCCTGCTTCTTTCATTGACAGCCATGATGGCCCTTGGATGGTGGGTGGGATTTTAACGCTAGCGCCTCTTTCTCGAGATAGCGGGGCATGCACAATTTCGTGATGCTATTGATGATTTTAATGTTGCTTTATCGACCGTGGCTTGATGATGAGGGTTTTGCATGGAGTCCTTTCACGTGGACCAATGGGCGTATCATGGGTATTTTTTCTAAAATATCACCAAAAATAGTATAACCTCCCTGAACCGGTGCCCCACTACTTCGTATCGTGCTCGTCACCAATCAAATTGGGCTCTAATAAAGGATAAACCAAGTTACGCTCGCAGAAATACCCTAGTTTTCCCAAAAATATCCCATTTTTAAAATCACCAAAAATAATAGAACCTTCCGGAACTCGTGCTCTAACTATTTCGCATCGGCCATCACTTAATCAAATTGGGCTCTAATAGAGACAAACCGAGTTATGTTCGCAGAAATACTCTAGTTTTCCCAAAATATCCTGATGTTTTGCCCAAAACCCAAGGCTATAGCACACTGGTTTTGACTTCTTTGGTGGCTTCTGAATTTTCACCCAATTTCTGCAAGTAAGTGCCAAACGCGTCCGCATCGGGTACACGATGCCACGTGAAGAAGCACTGGTCCTGCTTTCAACCCTCGCTTGTTTTTTACTTGATTTTTTCAAAAATAAGGAAAAATCAATTTTCTTGGTATTTTTTCTAAAAATCACCAAAAATAGTAGAACCTTCCGGAACTCGTGCCTCACTACTCGTATCAGCACGTCACTTAATCAAATTGGGCTCTAAGAGAGACAAAGTAGGTTACGCTCACAGAATACTCCAGCTTTTCCAAAATATCCTGATTTTTGCCCAAACCCAAGGCTATAGCGCACTGGTTTTGACTTCTTTGGTGGCTTTTGAATTTTCACCCAATTTCTTGTAGTGCTATGCGACACGCATCCAGCATCGCGTACACGATGCCACAAGAAGAGGCACGGGTCCTGTTTCTAACCTTCCTTTGATTTTTACATGATTTTTTTCAATAAATAAGGAAAAATCAATTTTCTTTGTATTTTTCTAAAAATCACCAAAAATAGTAGAACCTTCCGCGAACTGCTCCTCACTACTTCGCACTGCATCGTCACCAATCAAATTGGGCTCTAATAAATGATAAACCCAAGTTACGCTCGCAGAAATACCCTAGTTTTCCCAAAAATATCCCATTTTTAAAATCACCAAAAATAATAGAACCTTCCAGAACTCGTGCCTCAACTATTTCGTGACTGCTCGTCACTTAATCAAATTGGGCTCTAACAGAGACAAACCGAGTTATGTTCGCAGAAATACTCTAGTTTTCCCAAAATATCCCATTTTTGCCCAAAACCCAAGGCTATAGCACACGGGTTTTGGACTTCTCTTTGGTGGCTTCCGAATTTTCACCCAATTTCTTGCAAGTACGTGCCAAACAAGTCCGTATTGGGTACACGATGCCAAAGGAAGAAGCAAGGGTCTGCTTTTGAACCTTCGCTTGATTTTTACTTATTTTTTCAAAAATAAGGAAAAATCAATTTTCTTGGTATTTTTCTAAAATATCACCAAAAATAGTATAACCTCCCTGAACCGTGCCCCACTACTTCAGACGGCTCGTCACCAATCAAATTGGGCTCTAACAGAGACAAACCGGGTTATCCCAAAAATATCCCATTTTTGGCCCAAAACCCAAGGCCACGTGTCCGTACTGCATATATGATGCTACAAGAAGAGGCCTGAGTGTGTTTCGAACCTTCCTTTGATTTTTACTTGATTTGTTTCAAAAAATAAGGTAAAAATCAAATTTGTTGGTATTTTTTCTAAAAAATCACCAAAAAATAATAGAACCTTCAGGGAACTGTGCCCCACTACTTCATACGGCTCGTTACTAATCCAAATAGGGCTCTAACAGAGACAAATCCAAGTTACGCTCGCAGAATACTCCTAGTTTTCCCAAAATATCCTATTTTTGGCACAAAACCCAAGCTATAGCTCACTGGTTTTGACTTCTTTGGTGACCTCCGAATTTTCACCCAATTTCTGCAAGGACGCACTAAACGCGTCTGCGGCCGGGTACGCACATCACGAATCAAATTGGTTCTAACAGAGAAAACTAGGTTACGCTCACAGAATACTCTAGTTTTCCCAAAAATATCCTATTTTTGACCAAAACCCAAGGCGATAAGCACACTGGTTTCGGACTTCTCTTTAGTGGCTTCTGAATTTTCACCCAATTTCTTGCAAGTAAGTGCGAAACGCTGTCCGAACCGGGTACACGATGCCACGTGAAGAAGCATGTGTCTGCTTTCAACCTTCGCTTGATTTTTACTTGATTTTTTTCAATAAATAAGGAAAAATCAATTTTCTTTGTATTTTTCTAAAAATCACCAAAAATAGTAGAACCTTTTGCGAACTCGATCCCCACTACTTCGCACGTGCTCGTCACCAATCAAATTGGGCTCTAATAAAGGATAAACCAAGTTACGCTCGCAGTAAATACCCTAGTTTTCCCAAAATATCCCATTTTTAAAATCACCAAAAATAATAGAACCTTCCCGAACTCGTGCTCAACTATTTCGTGACGGCTCGTCACTTAATCAAATTGGGCTCTAACAGAGACAAACCAAGTTATGTTCGCAGAAATACTCTAGTTTTCCCAAAAATATCCTATGTTTTGCCCAAAACCCAAGGCTATAGCACACTGGTTTTGACTTCTTTGGTGGCTTCTGAATTTTCACCCAATTTCTTGCAAGTAGTGCCAAACGATCCGCATCGGGTACACGATGCCACTGTGAAGAAGCACGGGTCCTGCTTTCAACCCTCGCTTGTTTTTACTTGATTTTTTCAAAAATAAGGGAAAATCAATTTTCTTGGTATTTTTCTAAAAATCACCAAAAATAGTAGAACCTTCTGGAACTGCGGCCCCACTACTTCGCACTCAAGCACGTCACGTAATCAAATTGGGCTCTAAGAGAGACAAAGTAGGTTACGCTCACAGGAATACTCCAGCTTTTCCAAAAATATCCTATTTTTGCCCAAAACCCAAGGCTATAGCGCACTGGTTTTGACTTCTTTGGTGGCTTTTGAATTTTCACCCAATTTCTTGTAGGCTATGCGACACGCATCCGCGATCAGCAGTACACGATGCCACAAGAAGAGGCACCGGTCCTGTTTCAACCTTCCTTTGATTTTTACATGATTTTTTCAATAAATAAGGAATAAATCAATTTTCTTTGTATTTTTCTAAAAATCACCAAAAAGAGTAGAACCTTCCGGAACTGCTCCTCACTACTTCGTGACGGCACGTCACCAATCAAATTGGGCTCTAATAAAGGATAAACCATGTTACGCTCGCAGAATTACCCTAGTTTTCTCAAAATATCCCATTTTTAAAATCACCAAAAATAATAGAACCTTCCGGAACTCGTGCTCTAACTATTTCGTACTGCTCGTCACAAATCAAATTGGGCTCTAACAGAGACAAACCGAGTTATGTTCGCAGAAATACTCTAGTTTTCCTAAAATATCCTGATTTTTGCCCAAAACCCAAGGCTATAGCACACCGGTTTTGACTTCTTTGGCGGCTTCGAATTTTCACCCAATTTCTTGCAAGTAAGTGCCAAACGCTGTCTGCATCGGGTGCAAGATGCCACGTGAAGAAGCACGGGTCTATTTCGAACCTTTGTTTGATTTTTACTTGATTTTTTTCAAAAAATAAGGGAAAAATCAATTTTCTTGGTATTTTTTCTAAAAAATCACCAAAAATAGTAGAACCTTCCGGGAACTGTGCCCCACTACTTCGGATGGCACGCCACGTAATCAAATTGGGCTCTAAGAGAGAAAAGTAGGTTACGCTCACAGAATACTCTAGTTTTCCCAAAATATCCCATTTTTGGCCAAAACCCAAGGCTATACCACACTGGTTTTGGACTTCTTTGGTGGCTTTTGAATTTTCACCCAATTTCTTGCAAGGTCAGTGCGACACGCATCCGCGATCACAGCACACGATGCCACAAAAAGAGGCACCGGTCCTGTTTCGAACCTTCCTTTGATTTTTACATGATTTTTTCAATAAATAAGGAAAAATCAATTTTCTTTGTATTTTTCTAAAAATCACCAAAAATAGTAGAACCTTCTCGCGAACTGCTCCTCACTACTTCGTACTGCTCGTCACCAATCAAATTGGGCTCTAATAAAGGATAAACCCAAGTTACTGCCGCAGAATACCCTAGTTTTCCCAAAAATATCCCATTTTTAAAATCACCAAAAATAATAGAACCTTCCGGAACTCGTGGCTCAACTATTTCGTACTGCTCGTCACTGAATCAAATTGGGCTCTAACAGAGACAAACCAAGTTATGTTCGCAGAATACTCTAGTTTTCCCAAAAATATCCTATTTTTTGCCCAAAACCCAAGGCTATAGCACACGGTTTTGGACTTCTTTGGTGGCTTCTGAATTTTCACCCAATTTCTGTAAGTAAGTGCCAAACGCCGTCTGCATCGGATACACGATGCCACAAGAAGAAGCACGGTCTCTGTTTCAACCTTCCTTTGATTTTTACATGATTTTTTCAATAAATAATGGAAAAATCAATTTTCTTTGTATTTTTCTAAAAATCACCAAAAATAGTAGAACCTTCCTGAACCTGCTCCTCACTACTTCGTATGGCTCGTCACCAATCAAATTGGGCTCTAACAAAGGATAAACCGAGTTACGCTCACAGAATACCCTAGTTTTCCCAAAATATCCTGATTGGCCCAAACCCAAGCTTATAGCACACTGGTTTTGACTTCTCTTGGTGGCTTCCGAATTTTCACCCAATTTCTTGCAAGTACGTGCCAAACGAGACCGCATCGGGTACACGATGCCGTAGGAAGAAACACGGTTCTGCTTTCAACCTTCGCTTGATTTTTACTTGATTTTTTCAAAAAGAAGGCAAAATCAATTTTCTTGGTATTCTTACTAAAAATCACCAAAAATAATAGAACCTTCAGTGAACTGCGGCCCCACTACTTCATACTGCCATCACTAATCCAAATAGGCCTCTAACAGAGAAAAATCCAAGTTACGCTCATAGAATACTCCTAGTTTTCCCAAAAATATTCCATTTTTGGCACAAAACCCAAGCTATAGCACACGGGTTTTGACTTCTTTGGTGGCTTCCGAATTTTCACCCAATTTCTTGCAAGGACGTACAAACGCTGTCCCCACCGGGTACACGATGCCGTAAGAAGAAGCACGGTCTGCTTTCAACCTTCGCTTGATTTTTACATGATTTTTTCAAAAAAAGGGAAAATCAATTTTCTTGGAATTTTTTCTAAAAATCACCAAAAATAGTATAACCTTCTCGGAACTATGCCCCACTACTTCGCATGACAGACATCACGTAATCAAATTGGGCTCTAACAGAGACAAACTAGGTTACGCTCACAGTAAATACTCTAGTTTTCCAAAAATATCCCATTTTTGGCCCAAAACCCAAGGCTATGCTAGGGTGGCAATATGGGTCCGATTCGCTTATTCGATTCGATTCGATGCGAATTAAATGGGTTTGGGTTTGAAAAATTAATTGCTTAATAAATGGGTGAATTCGATCTCGATCTCGCTTAATATACGGGTTTGAAAATTTTGATTCGCTTATTCGCTTAGAATTCGCTTAATAAATGAGTCATAAAGGAATCGAATATGGGTCGATCTCGCTTAAAATTCGCTTATTCGATTCGATTCGATGCGAATTAAATGGGTTTGGGTTTGAAAAATTAATTCGCTTAATAAATGGGTGAATTCGATTCGATCTGCTTAATATACTGGGTTTGAAAATTTTGATTCGCTTATTCGCTTAGAATTCGCTTAATAAATGAGTCATAAAGGAATCGAATATGGCTCTATCTCGCTTAAAATTGCTTATTATTTATTTAATAAATTTGTATTATAAAATATATTAATTTTTAATTATATTATTAATTTAATAAATTTGTATTAAAAAATATATAAGTTAAAATTAAAAAAAACTTGCTTATAAAATTTATTTACTTTTCTTTTATAATATTATGTTTAATTATTTATAATTAAGATTTATTTTTATAAAATTATTGTAGAAAATTTAGATGTCACTGTGGACCAACTTACTCAAAACATTATAAATATGAGCACTAATTATGCTCTATCTCGCACAGAGTGCCAATGATCTAAATAATGCAGTGTGAGTGTGGTAGGTAAAATTTTTATCTTGTTTAATTATTATTTCCTTGAAAATGCTACAAATTTGCTATATATTTTGATTTTTGAAATTTTACAATGACTATTATTAATATTGCAAGCATGTTAATAACATTTTATTTACTTTTTGGTGTTGGATTTTGTTTTCAAGGTAACAAAGACAAATGAAGAGAATTAAAGAAATTACATTTCTTTATAATTTGAATTTGAATTATTGTTATTTTTAATATTAAGGATTTGGTATTTGGTATTTGGATAATCAGATAATATGATTTGAATTATTTGTATTTTGTTGTGGGATATTAAATTTGTGTTTTTTTTGCTTAATTTTGTTTATTAATTATATTTTTCTAAACGAATTGTAAACTAATCTGGATTCGATTCGATTCGCTATGAATTGTGAAGGATAAACGAATAATAAACGAATCCGACTCGATTCGATTCGCTTATCAATTCTATTAAACGAATTAAACGAATCAAACCGAATATTCGCTTAATAAATGAATTGAACCGAATCCTGAAATTTCAATTGCTTAATAAACGAATCGAATCCGAATCTATAAAATTTTGACCTAATTCATTTACGTATCTCGATTCGAATTCGATCTCGCTTATTCGCTTTGCCACCCCTAGCTATAGCACACGGGTTTTGGACTTCTCTTGGTGGCTTTTGAATTTTCACCCCATTTCTTGCGGTGGTCAGGCGACACGCCGTCCGCATCGCTGTACACGATGCCACAAGAAAAGGCACGGGTCTGCTTTCGAACCTTCCTTTGATTTTTACATGATTATTTTAAATAAATAAGGAAAAATCAATTTTCTTTGTATTTTTCTAAAAATACCAAAAATAGTATAATCTTCCGGGAACTCGTGCCTCACTAGTTCTGCACTGGCTCGTCACGTAATCAAATTGGGCTCTAACAGAGACAAACCGAGTTATGTTCGCAGAATACCCTAGTTTTCCCAAAATATCCTATTTTTGGCCCAAAACCCAAGCTATAGCACACGTGTTTTGACTTCTTTGGTGGCTTCCGAATTTTCACCCAATTTCTTGCAAGTACGTGCCAAACGCTGTCCGCATCGGGTACACGATGCCGTAAGAAGAAGCACTGGTCTGCTTTCAACCATCGCTTGATTATTACTTGATTTTTTCAAAAATAAGGAAAAATCAAATTTGTTGGTATTTTTCTAAAAATCACCAAAAATAATAGAACCTTTCGGAACTCGTGCCTCACTACTCGCACTGCTCGTCACTAATCCAAATAAAACTCTAACAAAGGACAAACAGGGTTACGTTCGCAGAAATACCCTATTTTTCTCAAAAATATCCCATTTTTGGCCCAAAACCCAAGCTATAGCACACGGGTTTTGGACTTCTCTTTGGTGGCTTCCAAATTTTCACCCAATTTCTTGCAGGGCCGTGCGACACGGGTCCGTACTGCATACATGACACCACAAGAAGAGGCACGGGTCTGTTTCGAACCTTCGTTTGATTTTTACCTGATTTTTTTTCAAAAAATAAGGCGAAAATCAATTTTCTTGTTATTTTTTCTAAAAAATACCAAAAAATAGTATAATCTTCTGGGAACTGTGCCCCACTAGTTCAGACGGCTCGTCACGAATCAAATTGGGCTCTAACAGAGACAAACCGGGTTATGTTCGCAGAAATACCCTAGTTTTCCTAAAAATATCCCATTGTTGGCTCAAAACCCAAGCTATAGCACACGGGTTTTGGACTTCTCTTTGGTGGCTTCCGAATTTTCACCCAATTTCTTGCAAGTACGTGCCAAACGCTGTCCGCGACTCGGGTACACGATGCCGTAAGAAGAAGCACGGGTCCTGCTTTCAACCATCGCTTGATTATTACATGATTTTTTTCAAAAATAAGGAAAAATCAAATTTGTTGGTATTTTTCTAAAAATCACCAAAAATAATAGAACCTTTCGGGAACTCAGTGTCCCACTACTTCGCACGGCTCGTCACTAATCAAAATAAAACTCTAACAAAGGACAAACATGGTTACGCTCAGTAAATATCCTATTTTTCTCAAAATATCCTTTTGGCCCAAAACCCAAGCTATAGCACACCGGTTTTGACTTCTTTGGTGGCTTCCAAATTTTCTCCCAATTTCTTGCAGGTCATGCGACACGCCGTCTCAGATCGCATACATGATGCCACAAGAAGAGGCACGGGTCTGTTTCGAACCTTCGTTTGATTTTTACTTGATTTTTTTCAAAAAATAAGGAAAAATCAAATTTGTTGGTATTTTTCCTAAAAAATCACCAAAAAATAATAGAACCTTCCGGGAACTGTGCTGCACTATTTCGCACTGGCTCGTCACGAGTCAAATTGGGCTCTAACAGAGACAAACCGGGTTACGTTCGCAAAAATACTCTAGTTTTCCCAAACATGTCCCATTTTTTGCCCAAAACCCAAGCTATAGCACACGGGTTTTGGACTTCTCTTTGGTGGCTTCCGAATTTTCACCCAATTTCTTGCAAGGCCATGCCAAACGCGTCCGTACTGGGTACACGATGCCATAGGAAGAAGCATGGGTCTGCTTTCAACATCTGCTTGATTTTTACTTGATTTTTTCAAAAAATAAGGGAAAATCAATTTTCTTGGTATTTTTGTAAAAATCACCAAAAATAGTAGAACCTTCCAAAGAATCGTGCTCCACTACTTCGTACATACTCGTCACGAGTCAAATTGGGCTCTAACAGAGACAAACCGAGTTACGCTCAGAAAAATACTCTAGTTTTCCCAAAATATCCTATTTTTGCCCAAAACCCAAGCTATAGCACACGGGTTTTGGACTTCTCTTTGGTGGCTTCCAAATTTTCACACAATTTCTTGCAAGTACGTGCCAAACGCTGCTCAGACCGGGTACAAGATGCCGTAGGAAGAAGCACTGGTCTGCTTTGAACCTTCGCTTGATTTTTACTTGATTTTTTCAAAAAATAAGGCAAAATCAATTTTCTTGGTATTTTTCTAAAAATCACCAAAAATGGTAGAACCTTCCGGAACTCGTGCTCCACTACTTCGCATCGACTCGTCACGTAATCAAATTGGGTTCTAACAGACACAAACATGGTTACGCTCGCACAAATACCCTAGTTTTCCCAAAATATCTCATTTTTGGCCCAAAACCCAAGCTTATAGCACACCGGTTTTGACTTCTCTTGGTGGCTTCCGAACTTTCACCCAATTTCTGTAAGGCCATGCCAAACGCTGTCTGCAGATCGGGTACACGATGCCATAAGAAGAAGCACGGGTCTGTTTCGAACCTTCGTTTGATTTTTACTTGATTTTTTTCAAAAAATAAGGGAAAAATCAAATTTGTTGGTATTTTTCCTAAAAAATCACCAAAAAATAATAGAACCTTCCGGAACTGTGGTCGCACTATTTCGTACGACTCGCCACGTAGTCAAATTAGGCTCTAACAGAGACAAACCAGGTTACGCTCACAAAAATACTCTAGTTTTCCCAAAATATCCTATTTTTGCCCAAAACCCAAGCTATAGCACACGTGATTTTGGACTTCTTTGGTGGCTTCCGAATTTTCACACAATTTCTTGCAAGTACGTGCCAAACGCTGCTCAGACCGGGTACAAGATGCCGTAGGAAGAAGCACGGGTCTGTTTCGAACCTTCGTTTGATTTTTACTTGATTTTTTTCAAAAAATAAGGAAAAATCAATTTTCTTGGTATTTTTTCTCAAAAATCACCA
Source organism: Murraya koenigii (assembly GCA_025617385.1). Lineage (NCBI taxonomy): Eukaryota > Viridiplantae > Streptophyta > Magnoliopsida > Sapindales > Rutaceae > Murraya > Murraya koenigii. The sequence continues at coordinate 38,792,072 of CM046813.1, forward strand.
AAAAATAGTAGAACCTTCTGGGAACTGTGCCCCACTACTTCAGATGGCTCGTCACGAATCAAATTGGGTTCTAACAGACACAAACAGGGTTACGTTCGCACAAATACCCTAGTTTTCCCAAAAATATCCCATTTTTGGCCCAAAACCCAAGCTATAGCACACGGGTTTTGACTTCTTTGGTGGCTTCCGAATTTTCACCCAATTTCTTGTAGGCTCACGACAAACGCTGTCCGGATCGGATACACGATGGCACAAGAAGAAGCACTGGTCCTGTTTCAAACATTCGCTTGATTTTTACTTGATTTTTTCAAAAAATAAGGAAAAATCAATTTTCTTGGTATTTTTCTAAAAATCACCAAAAATAGTAGAACCTTCCGGAACTGTGGCCTCACTACTTCGCACTGCTCCTCACGAATCAAATTGAGCTCTAACAGAGACAAACCTGGTTACGCTCAGCAAAATACTCTAGTTTTCCCAAAATATCCTATTTTTACCCAAAACCCAAGCTATAGCACACCGGTTTTGGACTTCTTTGGTGGCTTCCGAATTTTCACCCAATTTCTTGCAAGTACATGCCAAACGTCGTCCGCATCGGGTACACGATGCCGTAAGAAGAAGCACGTGTCTGCTTTGAACCTTCGCTTGATTTTTACTTGATTTTTTCAAAAATAAGGAAAAATCAATTTTCTTGGTATTTTTCTAAAAATCACCAAAAATAGTAGAACCTTCCGGAACTGTGCCTCACTACTTCGCGACTGGCTCGTCACGAATCAAATTGGGCTCTAACAGAGACAAACTCGGTTACGCTCACAGAAATACTCTAGTTTTCCCAAAATATCCTATTTTTGGCCCAAAACCCAAGCTATAGCACACGGTTTTGGACTTCTTTGGTGGCTTCCGAATTTTCACCCAATTTCTTGCAAGGCATGCCAAACGCCGTCCGCATCGGGTACACGATGCCATAAGAAGAAGCACGGGTCTGTTTTGAACCTTCGCTTGATTTTTACTTGATTTTTTTCAAAAATAAGTGAAAAATCAATTTTCTTGGTATTTTTCTAAAAATCACCAAAAATAGTAGAACCTTCCGGAACCGGTGCCTCACTACTTCGCATCGGCTCGTCACGAATCAAATTGGGCTCTAACAGAGACAAACCCGGTTACGCTCGCAGAAATACTCTAGTTTTCCCAAAAATATCCTATTTTTACCCAAAACCCAAGCTATAGCACACCGGTTTTGAACTTCTTTGGTGGCTTCCGAATTTTCACCCAATTTCTTGCAAGCACGTGCCAAACGCTGTCTGCAGATCGGGTACACGATGCCGTAAGAAGAAGCACGGTCCTGCTTTCAACCTTCGCTTGATTTTTACTTGATTTTTTCAAAAAATAAGGGAAAATCAAATTTGTTGGTATTTTTCTAAAAATCACCAAAAATAATAGAACCTTTCGGAACTCGTGCCCCACTACTTCGCACTTGCTCGTCACTAATCCAAATAAAGCTCTAACAGAGGACAAACATGGTTACGCTCACAAAATACTCTATTTTTCTCAAAATATCCTTTTTGGCCCAAAACCCAAGCTTATAGCACACTGGTTTTGACTTCTCTTGGTGGCTTCCAAATTTTCTCCCAATTTCTTGCAGGCCATGCGACACGCGTCCGCATCTGCATACATGATGCCACAAGAAGAGGCACTGGTCTCTGTTTCAACCTTCGCTTGATTTTTACTTGATTTTTTCAAAAAATAAGGAAAAATCAAATTTGTTGGTATTTTTCCTAAAAATCACCAAAAATAATAGAACCTTCCGGAACTGTGGTCGCACTATTTCGCATTGCTCGTCACGAGTCAAATTGGGCTCTAACAGAGACAAACCGAGTTACGCTCGCAAAAATACTCTAGTTTTCCCAAACATATCCTATTTTTGCCCAAAACCCAAGCTATAGCACACCGGTTTTGACTTCTTTGGTGGCTTCCGAATTTTCACCCAATTTCTTGCAAGGCCATGCCAAACGCTGTCTCAGACTGGGTACACGATGCCATAGGAAGAAGCACGGGTCCTGTTTTCAACCTTCGCTTGATTTTTACTTGATTTTTTCAAAAATAAGGCAAAATCAATTTTCTTGGTATTTTTCTAAAAATCACCAAAAATGGTAGAACCTTCCGGGAACTGCGGCTCCACTACTTCGTACTGCTCGTCACGTAATCAAATTGGGTTCTAACAGACACAAACAGGTTACGCTCAGACAAATACCCTAGTTTTCCCAAAATATCTCATTTTTGGCCCAAAACCCAAGCTTATAGCACACTGGTTTTGACTTCTCTTGGTGGCTTCCGAACTTTCACCCAATTTCTGCAAGGCCATGCCAAACGCCGTCCGCATCGGGTACACGATGCCATAGGAAGAAGCACGGGTCTGCTTTCAACCTTCGCTTGATTTTTACTTGATTTTTTTCAAAAATAAGGAAAAATCAATTTTCTTGGTATTTTTCCTAAAAATCACCAAAAATAGTAGAACCTTCCGGAACTGCGGCTCCACTACTTCGCATGGCTCGTCACTGAGTCAAATTGGGCTCTAACAGAGACAAACCAGGTTACGCTCGCAAAAATACTCTAGTTTTCCCAAAATATCCTATTTTTGGCCCAAAACCCAAGCTATAGCACACCGGTTTTGACTTCTCTTGGTGGCTTCCGAATTTTCACCCAATTTCTTGCAAGGCCATGCCAAACGCTGTCTCGGACCGGGTACACGATGCCATAGGAAGAAGCACTGGTCTGCTTTCAACCTTCGCTTGATTTTTACTTGATTTTTTCAAAAATAAGGAAAAATCAATTTTCTTGGTATTTTTCTAAAAATCACCAAAAATAAGTAGAACCTTCCGGAACTGTGCTCCACTACTTCGCATGACTCGTCACGAGTCAAATTGGGCTCTAACAGAGACAAACCGAGTTACGCTCGCAAAAATACTCTAGTTTTCCCAAAAATATCCTATTTTTGCCCAAAACCCAAGCTATAGCACACCGGTTTTGACTTCTTTGGTGGCTTCCAAATTTTCACACAATTTCTTGCAAGTACGTGCCAAACGCGTTCGTACAGGGTACAAGATGCCAGAGGAAGAAGCACGGGTCTGTTTCGAACCTTCGTTTGATTTTTACTTGATTTTTTCAAAAATAAGGCAAAATCAATTTTCTTGGTATTTTTCTAAAAATCACCAAAAATGGTAGAACCTTCCGGAACTGTGGTCCCACTACTTCGTATCTGCCGTCACGTAATCAAATTGGGTTCTAACAGACACAAACATGGTTACGCTCGCGACAAATACCCTAGTTTTCCCAAAATATCTCATTTTTGGCCCAAAACCTAAGCTATAGCACACGGGTTTTGGACTTCTCTTTGGTGGCTTCCGAACTTTCACCCAATTTCTTGCAAGGCCATGCCAAACGCGTCCGTACTGGGTACACGATGCCATAGGAAGAAGCACGGGTCTGTTTCGAACCTTCGTTTGATTTTTACTTGATTTTTTTCAAAAAATAAGGGAAAAATCAAATTTGTTGGTATTTTTCCTAAAAAATCACCAAAAAATAATAGAACCTTCCGGGAACTGTGCTGCACTATTTCGCATTTGCTCGTCACGAAGTCAAATTGGGCTCTAACAGAGACAAACCGAGTTACGCTCGCAAAAATACTCTAGTTTTCCCAAAATATTCCATTTTTGCCCAAAACCCAAGCTATAGCACACTGATTTTGACTTCTTTGGTGGCTTCCAAATTTTCACACAATTTCTTGCAAGCACGTACAAACGCTGCTCAGACTGGGTACAAGATGCCGTAGGAAGAAGCACGGTCTGTTTCGAACCTTCGCTTGATTTTTACTTGATTTTTTTCAAAAATAAGGCAAAATCAATTTTCTTGGTATTTTTCTAAAAATCACCAAAAATGGTAGAACCTTCCGGAACTCGTGCCTCACTACTTCGCACGGCTCGTCACGAATCAAATTGGGTTCTAACAGACACAAACATGGTTACGCTCAGCACAAATACCCTAGTTTTCCCAAAATATCTCATTTTTGGCCCAAAACCCAAGCTTATAGCACACCGGTTTTGACTTCTTTGGTGGCTTCCGAACTTTCACCCAATTTCTTGCAAGGCCATGCCAAACGCTGTCTCAGACCGGGTACACGATGCCATAGGAAGAAGCACGGGTCCTGCTTTCGAACCTTCGCTTGATTTTTACTTGATTTTTTCAAAAATAAGGAAAAATCAAATTTGTTGGTATTTTTCCTAAAAATCACCAAAAATAATAGAACCTTCCGGAACTGTGGCCGCACTATTTCGCACTGCTCGTCACGAGTCAAATTGGGCTCTAACAGAGACAAACCAGGTTACGCTCAGAAAAATACTCTAGTTTTCCCAAAATATCCCATTTTTGCCCAAAACCCAAGCTATAGCACACGGTTTTGACTTCTTTGGTGGCTTCCGAATTTTCACCCAATTTCTTGCAAGGCCATGCCAAACGCTGTCTGCAGACTGGGTACACGATGCCATAGGAAGAAGCACGGGTCCTGTTTCAACCTTCGCTTGATTTTTACTTGATTTTTTCAAAAATAAGGAAAAATCAATTTTCTTGGTATTTTTCTAAAAATCACCAAAAATAGTAGAACCTTCCGGAACTCGTGCCTCACTACTTCGTATACGCTCGTCACGAATCAAATTGGGCTCTAACAGACACAAACCGTGTTACGCTCGCAAAAATACTCTAGTTTTCCCAAAATATCCTATTTTTGCCCAAACCCAAGCTATAGCACACTGGTTTTGACTTCTTTGGTGGCTTCCGAATTTTCACCCAATTTCTGCAAGGCCATGCCAAACGCTGTCTGCAGACTGGGTACACGATGCCATAGGAAGAAGCATCGGTCCTGTTTCAACCTTCGCTTGATTTTTACTTGATTTTTTCAAAAAATAAGGAAAAATCAATTTTCTTGGTATTTTTCTAAAAATCACCAAAAATAGTAGAACCTTCCGGAACTGTGGCTCCACTACTTCGCATGTGCCGTCACGAGTCAAATTGGGCTCTAACAGAGACAAACCGGTTACGCTCGCAAAAATACTCTAGTTTTCCCAAAATATCCTATTTTTGCCCAAAACCCAAGCTATAGCACACCGGTTTTGACTTCTTTGGTGGCTTCCAAATTTTCACACAATTTCTGCAAGTACGTGCCAAACGCTGCTCAGACCGGGTACAAGATGCCGTAGGAAGAAGCACGGGTCCTGTTTCGAACCTTCGCTTGATTTTTACTTGATTTTTTTCAAAAAATAAGGCAAAATCAATTTTCTTGGTATTTTTCTAAAAATCACCAAAAATGGTAGAACCTTCCGGAACTGCAGGCTCCACTACTTCGCATCTGCTCGTCACGAATCAAATTGGGTTCTAACAGACACAAACATGGTTACGCTCGCACAAATACTCTAGTTTTCCCAAAATATCTCATTTTTGGCCCAAAACCCAAGCTTATAGCACACCGGTTTTGACTTCTTTGGTGGCTTCCGAACTTTCACCCAATTTCTTGCAAGGCCATGCCAAACGCTGTCCGCGACCGGGTACACGATGCCATAGGAAGAAGCACGGGTCCTGTTTCAACCTTCGCTTGATTTTTACTTGATTTTTTTCAAAAAATAAGGAAAAATCAAATTTGTTGGTATTTTTCCTAAAAATCACCAAAAATAATAGAACCTTCCGGAACTGTGGTCGCACTATTTCGCATCGGCTCGTCACGAGTCAAATTGGGCTCTAACAGAGACAAACCAGGTTACGCTCGCAAAAATACTCTAGTTTTCCCAAAAATATCCCATTTTTGCCCAAACCCAAGCTATAGCACACCGGTTTTGACTTCTTTGGTGGCTTCCAAATTTTCACACAATTTCTTGCAAGTACGTGCCAAACGCTGCTCAGACTGGGTACAAGATGCCGTAGGAAGAAGCACTGGTCCTGTTTCAACCTTCGCTTGATTTTTACTTGATTTTTTCAAAAAATAAGGCAAAATCAATTTTCTTGGTATTTTTCTAAAAATCACCAAAAATGGTAGAACCTTCCGGAACTCGTGGCTCCACTACTTCGCACTGCTCGTCACGAATCAAATTGGGTTCTAACAGACACAAACAGGTTACGCTCAGCACAAATACCCTAGTTTTCCCAAAATATCTCATTTTTGGCCCAAAACCCAAGCTATAGCACACCGGTTTTGACTTCTCTTGGTGGCTTCCGAACTTTCACCCAATTTCTTGCAAGGCCATGCCAAACGCGTCTGCGACCGGGTACACGATGCCATAGGAAGAAGCATCGGGTCTGCTTTCGAACCTTCGCTTGATTTTTACTTGATTTTTTCAAAAAATAAGGAAAAATCAAATTTGTTGGTATTTTTCCTAAAAATCACCAAAAATAGTAGAACCTTCCGGAACTGTGGTCTCACTACTTCGCACTGCTCGTCACGAGTCAAATTGGGCTCTAACAGAGACAAACCAGGTTACGCTCAGCAAAAATACTCTAGTTTTCCCAAAATATCCTATTTTTGGCCCAAAACCCAAGCTATAGCACACTGGTTTTGACTTCTTTGGTGGCTTCCGAATTTTCACCCAATTTCTTGCAAGGCCATGCCAAACGCGTCTGCGACTGGGTACACGATGCCATAGGAAGAAGCACGGGTCTGTTTCAACCTTCGCTTGATTTTTACTTGATTTTTTCAAAAAATAAGGAAAAATCAATTTTCTTGGTATTTTTCTAAAAATCACCAAAAATAATAGAACCTTCCGGAACTCGTGCTCCACTACTTCGCATGCTCGTCACGAGTCAAATTGGGCTCTAACAGAGACAAACCAGGTTACGCTCAGCAAAATACTCTAGTTTTCCCAAAAATATCCTATTTTTGCCCAAAACCCAAGCTATAGCACACCGGTTTTGACTTCTCTTGGTGGCTTCCAAATTTTCACACAATTTCTTGCAAGTACGTGCCAAACGCTGCTCAGACCGGGTACAAGATGCCGTAGGAAGAAGCACGGGTCTGCTTTCGAACCTTCGCTTGATTTTTACTTGATTTTTTCAAAAATAAGGCAAAATCAATTTTCTTGGTATTTTTTCTAAAAATCACCAAAAATGGTAGAACCTTCCGGAACTCGTGCCTCCACTACTTCGCACTGCTCGTCACGTAATCAAATTGGGTTCTAACAGACACAAACATGGTTACGCTCAGCACAAATACTCTAGTTTTCCCAAAATATCTCATTTTTGGCCCAAAACCCAAGCTATAGCACACCGGTTTTGACTTCTTTGGTGGCTTCCGAACTTTCACCCAATTTCTTGCAAGGCCATGCCAAACGCTGTCCGCATCGGGTACACGATGCCATAGGAAGAAGCACGGGTCTGCTTTCGAACCTTCGCTTGATTTTTACTTGATTTTTTTCAAAAATAAGGAAAAATCAAATTTGTTGGTATTTTTCCTAAAAATCACCAAAAATAATAGAACCTTCCGGAACTGTGGTCGCACTATTTCGCATGGCTCGCCACGAGTCAAATTGGGCTCTAACAGAGACAAACCGAGTTACGCTCGCAAAAATACTCTAGTTTTCCCAAAATATCCTATTTTTTGCCCAAAACCCAAGCTTATAGCACACGTGTTTTGACTTCTTTGGTGGCTTCCAAATTTTCACACAATTTCTTGCAAGCACGTGCCAAACGCTGCTCAGACTGGGTACAAGATGCCGTAGGAAGAAGCACTGGTCTGTTTCGAACCTTCGCTTGATTTTTTACTTGATTTTTTCAAAAAATAAGGCAAAATCAATTTTCTTGGTATTTTTCTAAAAATCACCAAAAATGGTAGAACCTTCCGGAACTGCAGGCTCCACTACTTCGTACTGCTCGTCACGAATCAAATTGGGTTCTAACAGACACAAACATGGTTACGCTCAGCACAAATACCCTAGTTTTCCCAAAATATCTCATTTTTGGCCCAAAACCTAAGCTTATAGCACACCGGTTTTGACTTCTCTTGGTGGCTTCCGAACTTTCACCCAATTTCTTGCAAGGCCATGCCAAACGCTGTCTGCGACTGGGTACACGATGCCATAGGAAGAAGCACGGGTCTGCTTTCAACCTTCGCTTGATTTTTACTTGATTTTTTCAAAAAATAAGGAAAAATCAAATTTCTTGGTATTTTTCCTAAAAATCACCAAAAATAATAGAACCTTCCGGAACTGTGCCTCACTATTTCGCACGTGCTCGTCACGAGTCAAATTGGGCTCTAACAGAGACAAACCGGGTTACGCTCAGCAAAAATACTCTAGTTTTCCCAAAATATCCTATTTTTGGCCCAAAACCCAAGCTATAGCACACCGGGTTTTGACTTCTTTGGTGGCTTCCGAATTTTCACCCAATTTCTTGCAAGGCCATGCCAAACGCTGTCCAGACCGGGTACACGATGCCATAGGAAGAAGCACGGGTCTGTTTCAACCTTCGCTTGATTTTTACTTGATTTTTTCAAAAATAAGGAAAAATCAATTTTCTTGGTATTTTTCTAAAAATCACCAAAAATAATAGAACCTTCCGGAACTGTGGCTGCACTATTTCGCATAGCTCGTCACGAGTCAAATTGGGCTCTAACAGAGACAAACCGGTTACGCTCGCAAAAATACTCTAGTTTTCCCAAAATATCCTATTTTTGCCCAAAACCCAAGCTTATAGCACACTGGTTTTGACTTCTTTGGTGGCTTCCAAATTTTCACACAATTTCTTGCAAGTACGTGCCAAACGCGTTCGTACTGGGTACAAGATGCCAGAGGAAGAAGCACGGGTCTGTTTCGAACCTTCGTTTGATTTTTACTTGATTTTTTTCAAAAAATAAGGCAAAAATCAATTTTCTTGGTATTTTTTCTAAAAAATCACCAAAAAATAGTAGAACCTTCCGGGAACTGCGGCTCCACTACTTCGTACGGCTCGTCACGTAATCAAATTGGGTTCTAACAGACACAAACAGGTTACGCTCAGCACAAATACCCTAGTTTTCCCAAAAATATCTCATTTTTGGCCCAAAACCCAAGCTTATAGCACACCGGTTTTGACTTCTCTTGGTGGCTTCCGAACTTTCACCCAATTTCTTGCAAGGCCATGCCAAACGCGTCCGTACTGGGTACACGATGCCATAGGAAGAAGCACGGGTCTGCTTTCAACCTTCGCTTGATTTTTACTTGATTTTTTTCAAAAATAAGGCAAAATCAAATTTGTTGGTATTTTTCCTAAAAATCACCAAAAATAATAGAACCTTCCGGAACTGTGGTCGCACTATTTCGCATTTGCTCGTCACGAGTCAAATTGGGCTCTAACAGAGACAAACCGAGTTACGCTCAGCAAAATACTCTAGTTTTCCCAAAATATTCCATTTTTTGCCCAAACCCAAGCTATAGCACACCTGGTTTTGACTTCTTTGGTGGCTTCCAAATTTTCACACAATTTCTTGCAAGCATGCACAAACGCTGCTCAGACCGGGTACAAGATGCCATAGGAAGAAGCACGGGTCTGTTTCGAACCTTCGTTTGATTTTTACTTGATTTTTTTCAAAAAATAAGGCAAAAATCAATTTTCTTGGTATTTTTCTAAAAAATCACCAAAAAATGGTAGAACCTTCTGGGAACTGTGCCCCACTACTTCAGACGGCTCGTCACGAATCAAATTGGGTTCTAACAGACACAAACATGGTTACGCTCGCGACAAATACTCTAGTTTTCCCAAAATATCTCATTTTTGGCCCAAAACCCAAGCTTATAGCACACTGGTTTTGACTTCTTTGGTGGCTTCCGAACTTTCACCCAATTTCTTGCAAGGCCATGCCAAACGCTGTCTCGCGACTGGGTACACGATGCCATAGGAAGAAGCACGGGTCTGCTTTGAACCTTCGCTTGATTTTTACTTGATTTTTTCAAAAAATAAGGAAAAATCAATTTTCTTGGTATTTTTCCTAAAAATCACCAAAAATAATAGAACCTTCCGGAACTCGTGGTCTCACTACTTCGCACGTGCTCGTCACGAGTCAAATTGGGCTCTAACAGAGACAAACCAGGTTACGCTCATGAAAATACTCTAGTTTTCCCAAAATATCCTATTTTTGGCCCAAAACCCAAGCTATAGCACACGGGTTTTGGACTTCTCTTTGGTGGCTTCCGAATTTTCACCCAATTTCTTGCAAGGCCATGCCAAACGCGTCCGTACTGGGTACACGATGCCATAGGAAGAAGCACGGGTCTGTTTCGAACCTTCGTTTGATTTTTACTTGATTTTTTTCAAAAAATAAGGGAAAAATCAATTTTCTTGGTATTTTTTCTAAAAAATCACCAAAAATAGTAGAACCTTCCGGGAACTCGTGCTCCACTACTTCGCATACGCTCGTCACGAGTCAAATTGGGCTCTAACAGAGACAAACCAGGTTACGCTCACAAAAATACTCTAGTTTTCCCAAAATATCCTATTTTTTGCCCAAAACCCAAGCTTATAGCACACTGGTTTTGACTTCTCTTGGTGGCTTCCAAATTTTCACACAATTTCTTGCAAGCACGTGCCAAACGCTGCTCAGACCGGGTACAAGATGCCGTAGGAAGAAGCACGGGTCTGCTTTCGAACCTTCGCTTGATTTTTACTTGATTTTTTCAAAAATAAGGCAAAATCAATTTTCTTGGTATTTTTCTAAAAATCACCAAAAATAGTAGAACCTTCCGGAACTCAGGTCTCACTACTTCGCACTGCTCGTCACGTAATCAAATTGGGCTCTAACAGAGACAAACCAGGTTACGCTCAGACAAATACTCTAGTTTTCCCAAAATATCTCATTTTTGGCCCAAAACCCAAGCTATAGCACACCGGTTTTGACTTCTTTGGTGGCTTCCGAATTTTCACCCAATTTCTTGCAAGGCCATGCCAAACGCTGTCCGCACTGGGTACACGATGCCATAGGAAGAAGCACGGGTCTGCTTTGAACCTTCGCTTGATTTTTACTTGATTTTTTTCAAAAATAAGGCAAAATCAAATTTGTTGGTATTTTTCCTAAAAATCACCAAAAATAATAGAACCTTCCGGAACTGTGGTCGCACTATTTCGCATTGCTCGTCACGAGTCAAATTGGGCTCTAACAGAGACAAACCGAGTTACGCTCAGAAAAATACTCTAGTTTTCCCAAAATATCCCATTTTTGCCCAAAACCCAAGCTATAGCACACTGGTTTTGACTTCTTTGGTGGCTTCCAAATTTTCACACAATTTCTTGCAAGCACGTGCCAAACGCTGCTCAGACTGGTACAAGATGCCATAGGAAGAAGCACGGGTCTGTTTCGAACCTTCGCTTGATTTTTACTTGATTTTTTCAAAAATAAGGAAAAATCAATTTTCTTGGTATTTTTCTAAAAATCACCAAAAATAGTAGAACCTTCCGGAACTGCAGGCTCCACTACTTCGTACGTGCTCGTCACGAATCAAATTGGGTTCTAACAGACACAAACCGGGTTACGCTCAGACAAATACTCTAGTTTTCCCAAAAATATCTCATTTTTGGCCCAAAACCCAAGCTATAGCACACTGGTTTTGACTTCTTTGGTGGCTTCCGAACTTTCACCCAATTTCTTGCAAGGCCATGCCAAACGCTGTCTCAGACCGGGTACACGATGCCATAGGAAGAAGCACGGGTCCTGTTTCAACCTTCGCTTGATTTTTACTTGATTTTTTCAAAAAATAAGGAAAAATCAATTTTCTTGGTATTTTTCCTAAAAATCACCAAAAATAGTAGAACCTTCCGGAACTCGTGGCCCACTATTTCGCATCGGCTCGTCACGAGTCAAATTGGGCTCTAACGAGACAAACCGGTTACGCTCGCAAAAATACTCTAGTTTTCCCAAAAATATCCTATTTTGGCCCAAAACCCAAGCTATAGCACACTGGTTTTGACTTCTTTGGTGGCTTCCGAATTTTCACCCAATTTCTGCAAGGCACATGCCAAACGCTGTCTCAGACCGGGTACACGATGCCATAGGAAGAAGCACGGGTCTGTTTCGAACCTTCGCTTGATTTTTACTTGATTTTTTCAAAAATAAGGAAAAATCAATTTTCTTGGTATTTTTCTAAAAATCACCAAAAATAGTAGAACCTTCCGGAACTCGTGCCTCACTACTTCGCATGCCTCGTCACGAGTCAAATTGGGCTCTAACAGAGACAAACCAGGTTACGCTCGCAAAAATACTCTAGTTTTCCCAAAATATCCTATTTTTGCCCAAACCCAAGCTATAGCACACCTGTTTTGACTTCTTTGGTGGCTTCCAAATTTTCACACAATTTCTTGCAAGCATGCCAAACGCTGTCAGACCGGGTACACGATGCCATAGGAAGAAGCACGGGTCCTGCTTTCAACCTTCGCTTGATTTTTACTTGATTTTTTCAAAAATAAGGCAAAATCAATTTTCTTGGTATTTTTCTAAAAATCACCAAAAATGGTAGAACCTTCCGGAACTCAGTGCTCCACTACTTCGCATCGGCTCGTCACGAATCAAATTGGGTTCTAACAGACACAAACGTGGTTACGCTCGCGACAAATACTCTAGTTTTCCCAAAATATCCTATTTTTGGCCCAAAACCCAAGCTATAGCACACCGGTTTTGACTTCTCTTGGTGGCTTCCGAACTTTCACCCAATTTCTTGCAAGGCCATGCCAAACGCTGTCCAGACCGGGTACACGATGCCATAGGAAGAAGCACGGGTCTGTTTCAACCTTCGCTTGATTTTTACTTGATTTTTTCAAAAATAAGGAAAAATCAAATTTGTTGGTATTTTTCCTAAAAATCACCAAAAATAATAGAACCTTCCGGAACTCGTGGCTGCACTATTTCGCACTGCTCGTCACGAGTCAAATTGGGCTCTAACAGAGACAAACCAGGTTACGCTCAGCAAAAATACTCTAGTTTTCCCAAAATATCCTATTTTTGCCCAAAACCCAAGCTATAGCACACCGGTTTTGACTTCTTTGGTGGCTTCCAAATTTTCACACAATTTCTTGCAAGTACGTGCCAAACGCTGTCTCAGACTGGGTACAAGATGCCGTAGGAAGAAGCACGGGTCTGTTTCGAACCTTCGCTTGATTTTTTACTTGATTTTTTCAAAAATAAGGAAAAATCAATTTTCTTGGTATTTTTCTAAAAATCACCAAAAATGGTAGAACCTTCCGGAACTGTGGCCCCACTACTTCGTACGTGCTCGTCACGTAATCAAATTGGGTTCTAACAGACACAAACAGGTTACGCTCAGACAAATACTCTAGTTTTCCCAAAATATCTCATTTTTGGCCCAAAACCCAAGCTTATAGCACACCGGTTTTGACTTCTCTTGGTGGCTTCCGAACTTTCACCCAATTTCTTGCAAGGCCATGCCAAACGCTGTCTCGGACCGGGTACACGATGCCATAGGAAGAAGCACGGTCCTGTTTGAACCTTCGCTTGATTTTTACTTGATTTTTTCAAAAAATAAGGAAAAATCAAATTTGTTGGTATTTTTCCTAAAAATCACCAAAAATAATAGAACCTTCCGGAACTGTGGTCGCACTATTTCGCACTGGCTCGTCACGTAGTCAAATTGGGCTCTAACAGAGACAAACCAGGTTACGCTCGCAAAAATACTCTAGTTTTCCCAAAATATCCCATTTTTGCCCAAAACCCAAGCTATAGCACACTGGTTTTGACTTCTCTTGGTGGCTTCCGAATTTTCACACAATTTCTTGCAAGGCACATGCCAAACGCTGTCTCAGACTGGGTACACGATGCCATAGGAAGAAGCACGGGTCTGCTTTCGAACCTTCGCTTGATTTTTACTTGATTTTTTCAAAAAATAAGGAAAAATCAATTTTCTTGGTATTTTTCTAAAAATCACCAAAAATAGTAGAACCTTCCGGAACTGCAGGCCTCACTACTTCGTACGTGCTCGTCACGAATCAAATTGGGCTCTAACAGAGACAAACCAGGTTACGCTCAGCAAAATACTCTAGTTTTCCCAAAATATCCTATTTTTGCCCAAACCCAAGCTATAGCACACCGGTTTTGACTTCTCTTGGTGGCTTCCGAATTTTCACCCAATTTCTTGCAAGGCCATGCCAAACGCGTCTCGCATCGGGTACACGATGCCATAGGAAGAAGCACGGTCTGCTTTCGAACCTTCGCTTGATTTTTACTTGATTTTTTCAAAAAATAAGGAAAAATCAATTTTCTTGGTATTTTTCTAAAAATCACCAAAAATAGTAGAACCTTCCGGAACTCGTGGCTCCACTACTTCGCACTGCTCGTCACGAATCAAATTGGGCTCTAACTGAGACAAACCAGGTTACGCTCGCAAAAATACTCTAGTTTTCCCAAAATATCCTATTTTTGCCCAAAACCCAAGCTATAGCACACTGGTTTTGACTTCTTTGGTGGCTTCCGAACTTTCACCCAATTTCTTGCAAGGCTATGCCAAACGCTGTCTGCATCGGGTACACGATGCCATAGGAAGAAGCACGGGTCCTGCTTTGAACCTTCGCTTGATTTTTACTTGATTTTTTCAAAAAATAAGGAAAAATCAAATTTGTTGGTATTTTTCCTAAAAATCACCAAAAATAATAGAACCTTCCGGAACTGTGGTCTGCACTATTTCGCACTGCTCGTCACGTAGTCAAATTGGGCTCTAACAGAGACAAACCGAGTTACGCTCACAAAAATACTCTAGTTTTCCCAAAAATATCCTATTTTTTGCCCAAAACCCAAGCTATAGCACACTGGTTTTGACTTCTCTTGGTGGCTTCCAAATTTTCACACAATTTCTTGCAAGCACGTACCAAACGCTGCTCAGACTGGGTACAAGATGCCGTAGGAAGAAGCACGGGTCTGTTTCGAACCTTCGCTTGATTTTTACTTGATTTTTTCAAAAAATAAGGAAAAATCAATTTTCTTGGTATTTTTCTAAAAATCACCAAAAATAGTAGAACCTTCCGGAACTCGTGGCTCCACTACTTCGCACTGCTCGTCACGTAATCAAATTGGCTCTAACAGACACAAACAGGTTACGCTCGCACAAATACTCTAGTTTTCCCAAAATATCTCATTTTGGCCCAAAACCCAAGCTTATAGCACACGTGTTTTGACTTCTTTGGTGGCTTCCGAACTTTCACCCAATTTCTGCAAGGCCATGCCAAACGCTGTCCAGACTGGGTACACGATGCCATAGGAAGAAGCACGGGTCTGCTTTGAACCTTCGCTTGATTTTTACTTGATTTTTTTCAAAAATAAGGAAAAATCAAATTTGTTGGTATTTTTCCTAAAAATCACCAAAAATAATAGAACCTTCCGGAACTCGTGGCTGCACTATTTCGCACGGCTCGTCACGAGTCAAATTGGGCTCTAACAGAGACAAACCAGGTTACGCTCAGCAAAATACTCTAGTTTTCCCAAAATATCCCATTTTTGCCCAAAACCCAAGCTATAGCACACCGGTTTTGACTTCTCTTGGTGGCTTCCGAATTTTCACACAATTTCTTGCAAGGCCATGCCAAACGCTGTCTCAGACCGGGTACACGATGCCATAGGAAGAAGCACGGGTCTGTTTTGAACCTTCGCTTGATTTTTACTTGATTTTTTCAAAAAATAAGGAAAAATCAATTTTCTTGGTATTTTTTCTAAAAATCACCAAAAATAGTAGAACCTTCCGGAACTCGTGGCTCCACTACTTCGCACGGCTCGTCACGAATCAAATTGGGCTCTAACAGAGACAAACCGGGTTACGCTCGCAAAAATACTCTAGTTTTCCCAAAAATATCCTCATTTTTGCCCAAAACCCAAGCTATAGCACACTGGTTTTGACTTCTTTGGTGGCTTCCGAACTTTCACCCAATTTCTTGCAAGGCCATGCCAAACGCTGTCTGCAGACCGGGTACACGATGCCATAGGAAGAAGCACGGTCCTGTTTCGAACCTTCGCTTGATTTTTACTTGATTTTTTCAAAAATAAGGAAAAATCAAATTTGTTGGTATTTTTCCTAAAAATCACCAAAAATAATAGAACCTTCCGGAACTGTGGTCGCACTATTTCGCACTGCTCGTCACGAGTCAAATTGGGCTCTAACAGAGACAAACCAGGTTACGCTCAGAAAAATACTCTAGTTTTCCCAAAAATATCCTATTTTTGCCCAAAACCCAAGCTATAGCACACCGGTTTTGACTTCTTTGGTGGCTTCCAAATTTTCACACAATTTCTTGCAAGCACGTGCCAAACGCTGTCAGACTGGGTACAAGATGCCGTAGGAAGAAGCACGGGTCTGCTTTCGAACCTTCGCTTGATTTTTACTTGATTTTTTTCAAAAATAAGGCAAAATCAATTTTCTTGGTATTTTTCTAAAAATCACCAAAAATGGTAGAACCTTCCGGAACTCGTGTCCCACTACTTCGCATGGCTCGTCACGTAATCAAATTGGGTTCTAACAGACACAAACAGGTTACGCTCACGACAAATACCCTAGTTTTCCCAAAATATCTCATTTTTGGCCCAAAACCTAAGCTATAGCACACTGGTTTTGACTTCTTTGGTGGCTTCCGAACTTTCACCCAATTTCTGCAAGGCCATGCCAAACGCTGTCCGCACCGGGTACACGATGCCATAGGAAGAAGCACGGGTCTGTTTCAACCTTCGCTTGATTTTTACTTGATTTTTTCAAAAAATAAGGAAAAATCAAATTTGTTGGTATTTTTCCTAAAAATCACCAAAAATAATAGAACCTTCCGGAACTCGTGGTCGCACTATTTCGCATGGCTCGTCACGAGTCAAATTGGGCTCTAACAGAGACAAACCGGTTACGCTCGCAAAAATACTCTAGTTTTCCCAAAATATCCTATTTTTTGCCCAAAACCCAAGCTATAGCACACTGGTTTTGACTTCTTTGGTGGCTTCCAAATTTTCACACAATTTCTTGCAAGCACGTGCCAAACGCTGCTCAGACAGTGGTACAAGATGCCGTAGGAAGAAGCACGGGTCTGTTTCAACCTTCGCTTGATTTTTACTTGATTTTTTCAAAAAATAAGGCAAAATCAATTTTCTTGGTATTTTTCTAAAAATCACCAAAAATGGTAGAACCTTCCGGAACTCAGTGTCTCACTACTTCGCACTTGCTCGTCACTGAATCAAATTGGGTTCTAACAGACACAAACAGGTTACGCTCAGACAAATACTCTAGTTTTCCCAAAATATCTCATTTTTGGCCCAAAACCCAAGCTTATAGCACACTGGTTTTGACTTCTTTGGTGGCTTCCGAACTTTCACCCAATTCTTGCAAGGCCATGCCAAACGCTGTCCGCATCGGGTACACGATGCCATAGGAAGAAGCATCGGTCTCTGTTCGAACCTTCGCTTGATTTTTACTTGATTTTTTCAAAAATAAGGAAAAATCAAATTTGTTGGTATTTTTCCTAAAAATCACCAAAAATAATAGAACCTTCCGGAACTGTGGTCTGCACTATTTCGCACGTGCTCGTCACGAGTCAAATTGGGCTCTAACGAGACAAACCGGTTACGCTCAGAAAAATACTCTAGTTTTCCCAAAAATATCCTATTTTTGGCCCAAAACCCAAGCTATAGCACACGGGTTTTGACTTCTTTGGTGGCTTCCAAATTTTCACACAATTTCTTGCAAGCACGTGCCAAACGCTGCTCAGACATGGTACAAGATGCCATAGGAAGAAGCACGGGTCTGTTTCAACCTTCGCTTGATTTTTACTTGATTTTTTCAAAAAATAAGGAAAAATCAAATTTCTTGGTATTTTTCTAAAAATCACCAAAAATGGTAGAACCTTCCGGAACTGCGGCTCCACTACTTCGCATCGGCTCGTCACGAATCAAATTGGGTTCTAACAGACACAAACAGGTTACGCTCAGACAAATACTCTAGTTTTCCCAAAATATCTCATTTTTGGCCCAAAACCCAAGCTATAGCACACGAGTTTTGACTTCTCTTGGTGGCTTCCGAACTTTCACCCAATTTCTTGCAAGGCCATGCCAAACGCTGTCCGCATCGGGTACACGATGCCATAGGAAGAAGCACGGTCCTGTTTCGAACCTTCGCTTGATTTTTACTTGATTTTTTCAAAAATAAGGGAAAATCAAATTTCTTGGTATTTTTCTCAAAAATCACCAAAAATAGTAGAACCTTCCGAACTCGTGTCGCACTACTTCGCATTGCTCGTCACGAGTCAAATTGGGCTCTAACAGAGACAAACCAGGTTACGCTCGCAAAAATACTCTAGTTTTCCCAAAAATATCCTATTTTTGCCCAAAACCCAAGCTATAGCACACGGTTTTGACTTCTTTGGTGGCTTCCAAACTTTCACCCAATTTCTGCAAGGCCATGCCAAACGCTGTCTCGCACCGGGTACACGATGCCATAGGAAGAAGCACGGGTCTGCTTTAACCTTCGCTTGATTTTTACTTGATTTTTTCAAAAATAAGGCAAAATCAAATTTGTTGGTATTTTTCCTAAAAATCACCAAAAATAATAGAACCTTCCGGAACTGTGGTCGCACTATTTCGCACTTGCTCGTCACGAGTCAAATTGGGCTCTAACAGAGACAAACCAGGTTACGCTCGCAAAAATACTCTAGTTTTCCCAAAATATCCCATTTTTGCCCAAAACCCAAGCTATAGCACACGGATTTTGACTTCTTTGGTGGCTTCCAAATTTTCACACAATTTCTTGCAAGCACGTGCCAAACGCTGTCAGACTGGGTACAAGATGCCGTAGGAAGAAGCACGGGTCTGCTTTCGAACCTTCGCTTGATTTTTACTTGATTTTTTCAAAAATAAGGAAAAATCAATTTTCTTGGTATTTTTCTAAAAATCACCAAAAATGGTAGAACCTTCCGGAACTGTGGTCCCACTACTTCGCATGGCTCGTCACGTAATCAAATTGGGCTCTAACAGACACAAACCGTGGTTACGCTCACGACAAATACCCTAGTTTTCCCAAAATATCTCATTTTTGACCCAAAACCCAAGCTTATAGCACACCGGTTTTGACTTCTTTGGTGGCTTCCGAACTTTCACCCAATTTCTTGCAAGGCCATGCCAAACGCGTCCAGCATCGGGTACACGATGCCATAGGAAGAAGCACGGTCTCGTTTTGAACCTTCGCTTGATTTTTACTTGATTTTTTCAAAAAATAAGGAAAAATCAAATTTGTTGGTATTTTTCCTAAAAATCACCAAAAATAATAGAACCTTCCGGAACTGTGGTCGCACTATTTCGCACTTGCCGTCACGAGTCAAATTGGGCTCTAACAGAGACAAACCAAGTTACGCTCGCAAAAATACTCTAGTTTTCCCAAAATATCCTATTTTTGCCCAAAACCCAAGCTATAGCACACTGGTTTTGACTTCTCTTGGTGGCTTCCAAATTTTCACACAATTTCTTGCAAGCACGCACAAACGCTGTCAGACATGGGTACAAGATGCCGTAGGAAGAAGCACGGGTCCTGTTTCAACCTTCGCTTGATTTTTACTTGATTTTTTCAAAAATAAGGCAAAATCAATTTTCTTGGTATTTTTTCTAAAAATCACCAAAAATGGTAGAACCTTCCGGAACTGCGGTCTCACTACTTCGTACTGGCTCGTCACGTAATCAAATTGGGTTCTAACAGACACAAACATGGTTACGCTCAGACAAATACTCTAGTTTTCCCAAAATATCTCATTTTTGGCCCAAAACCCAAGCTTATAGCACACGGGTTTTGACTTCTTTGGTGGCTTCCGAACTTTCACCCAATTTCTTGCAAGGCCATGCCAAACGCTGTCTGCAGACTGGTACACGATGCCATAGGAAGAAGCACGGTCTGTTTCGAACCTTCGCTTGATTTTTACTTGATTTTTTCAAAAAATAAGGAAAAATCAAATTTGTTGGTATTTTTCCTAAAAATCACCAAAAATAATAGAACCTTCCGGAACTGCGGCTGCACTATTTCGCACGGCTCGTCACGAGTCAAATTGGGCTCTAACAGAGACAAACCGAGTTACGCTCGCAAAAATACTCTAGTTTTCCCAAAAATATCCTATTTTTGCCCAAAACCCAAGCTATAGCACACTGGTTTTGACTTCTCTTGGTGGCTTCCAAATTTTCACACAATTTCTTGCAAGTACGTGCTAAACGCTGTCAGACTGGGTACAAGATGCCATAGGAAGAAGCACGGGTCTCGTTTCAACCTTCGCTTGATTTTTACTTGATTTTTTCAAAAATAAGGCAAAATCAATTTTCTTGGTATTTTTTCTAAAAATCACCAAAAATGGTAGAACCTTCCGGAACTCAGGCTCCACTACTTCGCACTGCTCGTCACGTAATCAAATTGGGTTCTAACAGACACAAACAGGGTTACGCTCAGACAAATACCCTAGTTTTCCCAAAATATCTCATTTTTGGCCCAAAACCTAAGCTTATAGCACACTGGTTTTGACTTCTTTGGTGGCTTCCGAACTTTCACCCAATTTCTTGCAAGGCCATGCCAAACGCTGTCTGCAGACTGGGTACACGATGCCATAGGAAGAAGCACGGGTCTGTTTCGAACCTTCGTTTGATTTTTACTTGATTTTTTTCAAAAAATAAGGGAAAAATCAAATTTGTTGGTATTTTTCCTAAAAAATCACCAAAAAATAATAGAACCTTCCGGAACTGTGGCTGCACTATTTCGCACTGGCTCGTCACGAGTCAAATTGGGCTCTAACGAGACAAACCAGGTTACGCTCAGCAAAAATACTCTAGTTTTCCCAAAATATCCCATTTTTTGCCCAAAACCCAAGCTATAGCACACTGGTTTTGACTTCTCTTGGTGGCTTCCAAATTTTCACACAATTTCTTGCAAGTACGTACAAACGCTGCTCAGACAGGTACAAGATGCCGTAGGAAGAAGCACGGTCCTGTTTCAACCTTCGCTTGATTTTTACTTGATTTTTTCAAAAAATAAGGCAAAATCAATTTTCTTGGTATTTTTCTAAAAATCACCAAAAATAGTAGAACCTTCCGGAACTGTGCTGCACTATTTCAGACGGCTCGTCACGAGTCAAATTGGGCTCTAACAGACACAAACCAGGTTACGCTCAGACAAATACTCTAGTTTTCCCAAAATATCCTATTTTTGCCCAAAACCCAAGCTATAGCACACTGGTTTTGACTTCTTTGGTGGCTTCCGAACTTTCACCCAATTTCTTGTAAGGCCATGCCAAACGCGTCCGTGACTGGGTACACGATGCCATAGGAAGAAGCACCGGTCTCGTTTCAACCTTCGCTTGATTTTTACTTGATTTTTTCAAAAAATAAGGAAAAATCAAATTTGTTGGTATTTTTCCTAAAAATCACCAAAAATAATAGAACCTTCCGGAACTCGTGGTCGCACTATTTCGCACTGCTCGTCACGAGTCAAATTGGGCTCTAACAGAGACAAACCGAGTTACGCTCAGCAAAATACTCTAGTTTTCCCAAAATATCCCATTTTTGCCCAAAACCCAAGCTATAGCACACTGGTTTTGACTTCTCTTGGTGGCTTCCAAATTTTCACACAATTTCTTGCAAGTACGTGCCAAACGCGTTCGTACAGGGTACAAGATGCCAGAGGAAGAAGCACGGGTCTGTTTCGAACCTTCGTTTGATTTTTACTTGATTTTTTTCAAAAAATAAGGCAAAAATCAATTTTCTTGGTATTTTTTCTAAAAAATCACCAAAAAATGGTAGAACCTTCCGGAACTGCAGGCTCCACTACTTCGCATCGGCTCGTCACGTAATCAAATTGGGTTCTAACAGACACAAACATGGTTACGCTCACGACAAATACTCTAGTTTTCCCAAAATATCTCATTTTTGACCCAAAACCCAAGCTTATAGCACACGGGTTTTGACTTCTTTGGTGGCTTCCGAACTTTCACCCAATTTCTTGCAAGGCCATGCCAAACGCTGTCCGCATCGGGTACACGATGCCATAGGAAGAAGCACTGGTCTGCTTTCGAACCTTCGCTTGATTTTTACTTGATTTTTTCAAAAAATAAGGAAAAATCAAATTTGTTGGTATTTTTCCTAAAAATCACCAAAAATAATAGAACCTTCCGGAACTCAGTGCTGCACTATTTCGCATTGCTCGTCACGAGTCAAATTGGGCTCTAACAGAGACAAACCGAGTTACGCTCAGAAAATACTCTAGTTTTCCCAAAATATCCTATTTTTGCCCAAAACCCAAGCTATAGCACACTGGTTTTGACTTCTTTGGTGGCTTCCAAATTTTCACACAATTTCTTGCAAGCACGCACAAACGCTGCTCAGACATGGGTACAAGATGCCGTAGGAAGAAGCACGGGTCTGTTTTAACCTTCGCTTGATTTTTACTTGATTTTTTCAAAAAATAAGGCAAAATCAATTTTCTTGGTATTTTTCTAAAAATCACCAAAAATGGTAGAACCTTCCGGAACTCGTGGCTCCACTACTTCGCACTGGCTCGTCACGAATCAAATTGGGTTCTAACAGACACAAACAGGGTTACGTTCGCACAAATACCCTAGTTTTCCCAAAAATATCTCATTTTTGGCCCAAAACCTAAGCTATAGCACACGGGTTTTGGACTTCTCTTTGGTGGCTTCCGAACTTTCACCCAATTTCTTGCAAGGCCATGCCAAACGCCGTCTGCGATCGGGTACACGATGCCATAGGAAGAAGCACGGGTCTGTTTCGAACCTTCGTTTGATTTTTACTTGATTTTTTTCAAAAAATAAGGGAAAAATCAAATTTGTTGGTATTTTTCCTAAAAAATCACCAAAAAATAATAGAACCTTCCGGAACTGTGCTGCACTATTTCAGATGGCTCGTCACGAGTCAAATTGGGCTCTAACAGAGACAAACCGAGTTACGCTCGCAAAAATACTCTAGTTTTCCCAAAATATCCTATTTTTGCCCAAAACCCAAGCTATAGCACACTGGTTTTGACTTCTTTGGTGGCTTCCAAATTTTCACACAACTTCTTGCAAGTACGTGCCAAACGCTGCTCAGACTGGGTACAAGATGCCGTAGGAAGAAGCACGGGTCTGCTTTGAACCTTCGCTTGATTTTTACTTGATTTTTTCAAAAAATAAGGCAAAATCAATTTTCTTGGTATTTTTTCTAAAAATCACCAAAAATGGTAGAACCTTCCGGAACTGTGGCTCCACTACTTCGCATCGGCTCGTCACGTAATCAAATTGGGTTCTAACAGACACAAACATGGTTACGCTCAGACAAATACCCTAGTTTTCCCAAAATATCTCATTTTTGGCCCAAAACCTAAGCTATAGCACACGGTTTTGACTTTCTTTGGTGGCTTCCGAACTTTCACCCAATTTCTGCAAGGCCATGCCAAACGCTGTCCGCGACTGGGTACACGATGCCATAGGAAGAAGCACGGTCTCTGTTTCAACCTTCGCTTGATTTTTACTTGATTTTTTCAAAAAATAAGGAAAAATCAAATTTGTTGGTATTTTTCCTAAAAATCACCAAAAATAATAGAACCTTCCGGAACTCGTGTCTGCACTATTTCGCACGGCTCGTCACGAGTCAAATTGGGCTCTAACAGAGACAAACCAAGTTACGCTCGCAAAAATACTCTAGTTTTCCCAAAATATCCTATTTTTGCCCAAAACCCAAGCTATAGCACACTGGTTTTGACTTCTTTGGTGGCTTCCAAATTTTCACACAATTTCTTGCAAGTACGTACAAACGCTGCTCAGACTGGGTACAAGATGCCGTAGGAAGAAGCACGGGTCTGCTTTCGAACCTTCGCTTGATTTTTACTTGATTTTTTCAAAAAATAAGGCAAAATCAATTTTCTTGGTATTTTTCTAAAAATCACCAAAAATGGTAGAACCTTCCGAACTCAGTGCTCCACTACTTCGACGTGCTCGTCACGAATCAAATTGGGTTCTAACAGACACAAACATGGTTACGCTCACGACAAATACTCTAGTTTTCCCAAAATATCTCATTTTTGGCCCAAAACCCAAGCTATAGCACACTGGTTTTGACTTCTCTTGGTGGCTTCCGAACTTTCACCCAATTTCTTGCAAGGCCATGCCAAACGCTGTCTGCAGATCGGGTACACGATGCCATAGGAAGAAGCACGGGTCCTGTTTTGAACCTTCGCTTGATTTTTACTTGATTTTTTCAAAAAATAAGGAAAAATCAAATTTGTTGGTATTTTTCCTAAAAATCACCAAAAATAATAGAACCTTCCGGAACTGTGGCTGCACTATTTCGCACGTGCTCGTCACGAGTCAAATTGGGCTCTAACAGAGACAAACCGAGTTACGCTCAGAAAAATACTCTAGTTTTCCCAAAATATCCCATTTTTGCCCAAAACCCAAGCTATAGCACACTGGTTTTGACTTCTTTGGTGGCTTCCAAATTTCACACAATTTCTTGCAAGTACGTGCAAACGCTGTCAGACATGGTACAAGATGCCATAGGAAGAAGCACTGGTCCTGCTTTGAACCTTCGCTTGATTTTTACTTGATTTTTTCAAAAATAAGGCAAAATCAATTTTCTTGGTATTTTTTCTAAAAATCACCAAAAATGGTAGAACCTTCCGGAACTCAGTGCCTCACTACTTCGTACGGCTCGTCACGTAATCAAATTGGGTTCTAACAGACACAAACATGGTTACGCTCGCATAAATACCCTAGTTTTCCCAAAATATCTCATTTTTGGCCCAAAACCCAAGCTATAGCACACGAGTTTTGACTTCTTTGGTGGCTTCCGAACTTTCACCCAATTTCTTGCAAGGCCATGCCAAACGCTGTCTGCATCGGGTACACGATGCCATAGGAAGAAGCACTGGTCTGTTTCAACCTTCGCTTGATTTTTACTTGATTTTTTCAAAAATAAGGGAAAATCAAATTTGTTGGTATTTTTCCTAAAAATCACCAAAAATAATAGAACCTTCCGGAACTGTGGTCGCACTATTTCGCACTGCTCGTCACGAGTCAAATTGGGCTCTAACAGACAAACCGGTTACGCTCGCAAAAATACTCTAGTTTTCCCAAAATATCCTATTTTTGCCCAAACCCAAGCTATAGCACACGGTTTTGGACTTCTTTGGTGGCTTCCAAATTTTCACACAATTTCTTGCAAGTACGCGTACAAACGCTGCTCGCATTGTGGTACAAGATGCCGAGGAGAGCACGGTCGTTCATACCTTCGCTTGATTTTTACTTGATTTTTTCAAAAACAAGGAAAATCAATTTCTTTGCTTTTTCTCAAAATCACCAAAAAATAGTGGCGAACCTTCCGTGAACTGCGTCCTCTACATCGCATGCACGGTCACGAGTCAAATTGGCTCTAACAGAAAAACCTGCCACGCTCTGCGAAAATACTCTGTTTTCCCAAAATATCCCATTTTTGCCTAACCCAAGCTATGAAGACACCGTTTTGACTTCTTTGGTGGTTTCCAAATTTTCACAATCAATTTCTGTTAAGCACGTGCCAAACACGCTCCTACCGGGTACAAGATGCCGTAGGAAGAAGCATCGGTACTGTTGAACCTTCGCTTGATTTTACTGATTTTTAAAAAATAAGGCAAAAATCAATTTCGGTATTTTTCTAAAATCACCAAAAAATGGTAGAACCTTCGAGAACTGCGGCCCCACTACCGATCGCTCGTCACGTAATCAAATTGGTCTCCAATGACACAAACGGGTTACGTCACACGAATACCCTAGTTTTCTCCCCAAAATATCCATTTTTGACCCGAAACCTGTTCAGCACACGGCGTTTTGGATCTCTCTCTTCAGGAGCCTCGAACTTTCACCCAACTTCAGCGCACATGCCAAGCGCTGTCCGCATCGGCACACGATGCCACAGAAGCAGCGCCCGTCTGTTTTGACCTTCTGCTTGATTTCTTACTTGATTTTCAAAAAAATAAGTGAAAACTCACTTTTCTTGGTATTTTTTCTCGAAAATCACTCAAAAATAGTAGAACCTTCCGCGAACCGTGTCCTCTACATCGACATGGCCCGTCAACGGAAACAAATTGGGCTCTCTAACAGAGTACGCCACGTCACGCTCGCAAAATGCCTAGTTCTCCCGGGTATCCCATTTTTGCCCGAACCCAAGCTATAGCACGCATGCCTTGATCTCTCTGGCGGCTCCCGATCTTCACCCAATTTCTCAGCGATCATGCCAAACGCCGTCCGGTGACCGGGCAGCCCGATGCCATAGGAAGAAGTACGGGTCCGTTTTCGACATTCGCTTTCTGATTTTTACTGATCTTTTTCAACATGAGGAAAATCAATTTTCTTGGTATTTTTCTCGTGTAACCAAAAATCACCAGGTTAGTGGGTAACCTTCCTTAGAATCGGTGGTCCACTACTTTACGTACCGCCACGGAGTCAAATTGGCTCCAACAGACAATACCGTTACGCTCGCAAAAATACTCTAGTTTTCCCAAAAATATCCCATTTTTTGCCCAAAACCCGCTGGCGAAGACGCCGTTTTGACTTCTCAGCGAGCCTCCAATTTTCACACAATTTCTATGCAAGTGTCGCCACAAAGCCGCCGTTGCGGGTACAAGATGCCGTGAGGAAGAAGCATCGGGACTCTGCTGAACCTTCTGCTTGATTTTTTACTTGATTTTTTCAAAAACAAGGCAAAAACAACTTTCTTGGTATTTTCCAAAAATCACCAAAATGGTGGGTAACCTTCCTCGAACTCAGGCCCCACTACTGGGGATGGCCTCGTCATTACTAATCAAATTGGGTTCTAACACACAGCAGTCACGTTTCGGACAATACTCCTAGTTTCTCCCAAAATATCTCATTTTTCGACCCGAAAACCTAAGCTATGCGATACCTGGGCTTGACTTCTCTTTGGTGGCTTCCCGGCTTTCACCCAATTTCGGCAAGGCCATGCCATGCCGGCCCGCACTCGGTACATCGATGCCAGAAGAAGCACGCGAAACAGCTTTAACCTTCGCTGATTTCACTTACCATTTTTTTCAAAAATACAGCAAAATCAAATTTATTGGTAGTTTTTTCCTAAAATCACCGTGGCAAGGTCATAACCCTTCCCGAACCGCTGGCTAAGACTAACTCGTAGACGTGTCACGAGTCAAATTGTTGGCTCCACCGTAGACAGACCGAAGCTACGCTGCTCGCGAAATACTCTGGTTCTTCCCAAAATATCCTGATAGTTCGCCCAAACCCAAGCTTATAGCACCTGTTTGACTTCTTCGGTGGGCTTTCACACACACCTCTGCAAGCACGCGCCAAACGCTGTCTCGCACAGGTGGTACAAGATGCCAGAGGATAGAGTCAACACGTCAACCTTCGCTTGATTTACTTACGATTTTTCAAAAATAAGGCAAAATCACTTTTCTTGGTATTTTTCTAAAACACCAAATGGTAGAACCTTCTGAACTGTGGCTCCACTACTGCATCAGACGTGCTCGTCATTTAATCAAATTGGTTCCAACAGCACACAAACAGATTACGTCGACAATACCCCTGTGTTCTCCCAAAAATATCCATTTTGGCCCAAAACCCAGCTATAGCAACACGGCCTGACTTTTGCTGGCGGCTTCCGACACTCACCCAATTCTGTAAGGTTACGCCAAACGCCGTCCGGCATCGGGCACATCGATGCCATAGAAGAAACACGAGTCTGTTAACCTCGCTTGATTTTTACTGATTTTTCAAAAACAAGCGAAAATCAACTTGCTGGTATTTTCCCAAAAATCACCGTGACATGAACCTTCCCGGATGCACTACTGCACGCCGTCACGACTATTTCAGACGGCCACACGAGTCAAATCTGGGCACTCAGCAGACAAACCGGTTGCGCAACGAATACTCTAGTTTTCCCAGAAATAGTCTCCCATGTTTGCCCAAACCCAAGCTAGCACACCTGCACGGCTTCTGGCGGCTTCCGAACCTTCGCACATCGCTCACGCAAGGCCACGCTGAACGTCATTCAAGCCCGCGGTGGCACACGATGCCGCGAGGAAGAAGCATCGGAGTCTGTTACACCTTCTGCTTGATTCATTGCTGATTTTTTCAAAAACAAGGCAAAATCAAATTTGTTGGTATTTTTCCTAAAAATCACCGAAAATAATAGAACTTCCCGAACCCGTGTCGCACTGACGGCTCGCCACTTTGTCAAATTGCTCTACAGCGAAAACCCAAGACGCTTCTAGTTTTCTCCCCAAAATATCCATGTTCAAACCCGTTATATAGACACGCGGGTTTTGATCTCTTGGTGGGTTTCCACCATTGTCACACCCCTGCTGCAACGTCGTCAAACGCTGCTCGCATCGGTGTGTACAAGATGCCAGAGGAAGACGGCATCGGTCCCAAGCTGCTAACCTTCGCTTGATTTTTACTTTATTTTTCAAAAAGTCAAAAAATCGGTTTTTCTTGAGTAGTTTTTTTCTAAAAATCACCGGGGAATCGGTAGAACCTTTCCGAACTCGCGGCTCCACCACTTCAGACGGCCTCGTCACTGACCGTCAAATTGGGTTCCCACAGACGTGTCCGTGTACGCTGTCCGCACAACAACTCTAGTCTTCCCAAAATATATTCATTTTGGCCCGAAACCCAAGCTATTGTCACACCGGTTTGACTTTCAGGTAGCTCTCCGACTTTTACCTAATTGCCTTTGCAAGGCACATGCCAAACGCCCAGCATCGGCGTACATCGATGCCAGACAGAGTAAGCGCGTCCAGCTTCACCCTTCGCTTGATTTTTACTGATTCTTTTCAGAATCAGGAAAATCAATTTTCTTTGTATTTTTCTAAAAATCACCAAACATAACAGAATCTTCCGGAACTCGGTTCACTGCTCCGACGCGCTCGTCACTAATCCAAATAAGGCTCTAACTAGACAAACCCCGGTTACGCTCGCAGAAATACTTCAATTTTTCTCAAAATATCCCATTTTCGGCCCAGAACCTGCTATAGCGACACGGCTGACTTCTTTGAGTCGCTCC
Source organism: Murraya koenigii (assembly GCA_025617385.1). Classification (NCBI taxonomy): domain Eukaryota; kingdom Viridiplantae; phylum Streptophyta; class Magnoliopsida; order Sapindales; family Rutaceae; genus Murraya; species Murraya koenigii. Next base: position 38,821,125 of record CM046813.1, read on the forward strand.
GAATTCTCACCACCCTTGCAAGGCTATGCCAAACGCCGTCTCGCACCGGCAGTACGTCACATAGAAGAAGACGTGGTCCAGCTGTTTCTCACTTCTTCGCTTGACTTTTTACTTGATTTTTTTCAAAAAATAAGGAAAAATCAATTTTGGTATTTTTCTAAAAATCACCAAAATAACAGAACCTTCCAGGAATCGGGTCTCACTATCTCGCGACGGCTCGTCAGAATCAAATTGTGCTCAACAAAGACAAACCTCGTTACATCCACTGTAAATACCTAGTTTTCCCAAATAACTCAGTTTTTGGCCCAAAACCCAAGGCTATAGCACTCGGGCTTGGACTCTCTTCGGTGATTTTGAACTTTCACCCAACTTCGCAGGTCGCAGTGCACACGCCGTCCGCATCGCATGCACGATGCCACGACAAGAGGCATCGGCTCCGGTTCAACCTTCGCTTGATTTTTACTCGATTCTTTTAAAGATTAGCGGAAAAAATCGACTTTTCTGAGTATTTTTTCAAAAATACCAATAAACAGTAGAACCTCCGGAACCGCGCCCCACCAATCTCGGATGGCCTCGCCACTTAATCCAAGTAGGGCTTGACAAAGACAAACCAAAACACGCTCACAGAACACCATAGTTTTCTCCTGAAATCTCATTTTTGGCCCAAACCCAAGCCCATAGCACACGTTTGCTTGATCTCTTGGTGGCTTCGAATTTCACCCAACCTCTCACAGTCACACGACACGCGCTCCAGATCGGTAACGATGTCACAGAAGAGGCACCGGTTTGCCGAACCTGCTTGATTTTTACTGATTTTTTCGTAGTAGAAAATCATTCTTTGACATTTTTTCGAAAATCACCGTGAATCAGAACTCCCGAACCGTGCCTCCATCAGCATCGGATCGTCACTAATCGAATAGTCTCAACAGACTAAGTCAGACATATCTGAGAATACCCTATGCTCCCAAAATATCTTTTTGCTCAAACCCATACTAGACACGCGGTTTGACTTTGCGTGCGACGCCATCGTCACGCAACTTCAGTGCATTCAGAGCATACGATGCCACGTAAAGAGGCACCTGGGTTTATTTCCAACATTCGCTTCATTTGATACTACCTCTTTTGTAACAGGAAAATCAATTTTCTGGCATTTTTCAAAACACCAAAATAGTAGAACCTGCGGAACCGCGTCTCCACCATCGTGACGCCTCGTCATGAACTCCAACAGGTTGATTGAGACAAACCAAGTTACGTCAAGAATACAGCTTTCCAAAATTATTTTGCCAAAACCCAGTTTGAAGACACGGCAGCTTTGACTCTCTTTGGCCGATTCACCAATTCTCACAAGGTCATGTGACACGAAGTCCGCATCGCGAACGATGCCATTAGAAGCGCAAGACGGTTAGTCAACCTTCGCTTGATTTTACTTGATTTTTTTCAGAACAGGAAAATCATTTTCTTGGCATTTTTCAAAAATCACCAAATGGCAGCGGTGCCTGGATCGCACCACCATTGTAGGCTCGCCACTAATCAAATTGTTCTAACGACACAAACCGGTTACGTCACACAATACCCTAGTTTTCCCAAAATATCTCATTTTTGGCCCAAAACCTGCTATAACACACGGTTTTGACTTCTTTGGTGGCTTCCGATTTCACCCACTTTCGCAGGCCATGCCAAACGCCGCCCACATCGGGCACACGATGCCATAGAAGAAGCACGGTCTGCTTCAACCTTCGCTTGATTTTTACTTGATTTTTTCAAAAATAAGGAAAAACAATTTTCTTGGTATTTTTCTAAAATCACAAAATAGTAGAACCTTCCAGAATCGTGCCCCACTACTGTAAGGCTCGCCATGAATCAAATTGGCTTTAACAAAGACAAATCGAGTTACGCTCGCAGAATATTTAGTTTTCCCAAAATATCTCATTTTTGGCCCAAAACCCAGGCTATAGCACACCGGTTTGGAATTCTCTTGGTGCCTTTTGAATTTTCACACATTCTCGCAGGTCGCAGCGACACGTCCGCAGATCGCATACACGATGCCACAAGAAGAGGCATCGGTTCTGCTTCAAACCTTCGCTTGATTTTTACTTGATTTTTTCAAAAATAAGGGAAAATCAATTTTCTTGGTATTTTTTCTAAAAATCACCAAAAATAGTAGAACCTTCCGTGAACTCGTGCCCCACTACTTCGCACTTGCTCGTCACGTAATCAAATTGGGCTCTAACAGAGACAAACCGGGTTACGTTCGCAGAAAGACTCTAGTTTTCCCAAAAATATCCCATTTTTGGCCCAAAACCCAAGGCTAGAAAATTGATTTTTCCCTTATTTTTTAAAAAGAATCAAGTATAAATCAAACGAAGGTTCGAAAGAGACCCGTGCCTCTTCCTGTGGCATCGTGATACCCAAGACGGATGCGCTTGATCTTAAGCCACCAAAGGAAGTCCGAACCTGCTCACAGTAAAATTCGAAGTCATTAGAAGAGAAGTCCAAAACCCGTGTGCTATAGTATGGTTTTGGACCAAAAATAGGATATTTTTGGGAAAACTAGGGTATTTCTACAAATGTAACCCTGCTTGTCTCTATTAGAGCCCTATTTGGATTTGTGGACGAGCCGTCTCAAGTAGTGAGGCACAGCTCCCTAAGGTTCTACTATTTTTTGTGATGTTTTAGAAAAATACCAAGAAAATTGATTTTTCCCTTATTTTTGAAAGGAATCAAGTATAAATCAAACGAAGGTTCGAAATAGCACCTGCGTCTCTTCCTCGTGGCATCGTGATACCCAAGACGGATGAGTTTGGCACGACCTTGCAAGAAATTGTGTGAAAATTCGAAACCACTGAAGAGAAGTCCAAAACCCGTGTGCTATAGTATGGTTTTGGGCCAAAATGGGATATTTTTGGGAAAACTAGGTATTTCTACGAATGTAACCCTGTTTGTCTCTCGTTAGAGCCCTATTTTGATTCGTGACGATCCGTCTCAAGTAGTGGGGCACAGCTTCTAAGGTTCTACTATTTTTGGTGATTTTTAGAAAAATGTTAAGAAAATTGATTTTTCCCTTATTTTTCGAAAAATCAAGTAAAAATCAAACGAAGGTTCGAAATGCACTCGCGTCTCTTCTTGTAGCATCGCAGTACGTAGTACGCACGCCGTATCGCATCGACCTTGTAAGAAATTGGGTGAAAATTCAAGCCACTAAAGAGAAGTCCAAAACCCGTGTGCTATAGACTTGGTTTTGGGCCAAAATGGGATTTTTGGGAAAACTATGGTATTTCTGCGAACGTAACCTCGGTTTGTCTCTGCTGAGCCCTATTTGGATTCGTGACGAGCCGTCTCAAGTAGTGGGGCACAGCTCCTGTATGGTTCTACTATTTATTGGTATTTTTAGAAAAATACCAAGAAAATTGATTTTTCCCTTATTTTTAAAAAGAATATAGTATATATGAAACGAAGGTTCGAAATAGCACCTGCGCTTCTTCCTCGTGGCATCGTGATACCCAAGACGGATGCGTTAGGCACGACGTTGCAAGAAATTGGGTGAAAATTGAAAGCCAATTAAAGAGAAGTCCAAAACCCGTGGTGCTTTAGTATGGGTTTTGGGCCAAAATGGGATATTTTTGGAAAACTAGGGTATTTCTACGAATGTAACCCTGCTTTGTCTCTCGTAGAGCCCTATTTTGATTCGTGACGATCCGTATGAAGTAGTGGGGCACAGCTCCCTGAAGGTTCTACTATTTTTGGTGATTTTTTAGAAAAATGCTAAGAAAATTGATTTTTCCCTTATTTTTGAAAAAATCAAGTAAAAGTCAAACGAAGGTTCGAAATGCACCTGCGCTCTTCTTGTAGCATCGCGTACGCAGCATGCACGCTGCATCGCACTGACCTTGTAAGAAATTGGGTGAAAATTCGAAGCCACTGAAGAGAAGTCCAAAACCCGTAGTGCTATAGACTTGGGTTTTGGGCCAAAATGAGATTTTTGGGAAAACTATGGTATTTCCGCGAACGTAACCTCGGTTTGTCTCTGCTGAGCCCTATTTGGATTCGTGATTGAGTCGTCGAAAGTAGTGGGGCACAGTTCCCAAAAGGTTCTACTATTTATTGGTATTTTTTAGAAAAAATACCAAGAAAATTGATTTTTCCCTTATTTTTTAAAAAGAATCAAGTATAAATCAAACGAAGGTTGAAACAGACCTGCGCTTCTTTCTCGTGGCATCAGATACCCAAGACGGACGCGCTTGGCACGACCTTGCAAGAAATTGGGTGAAAATTCGAAGCCACTAAAGAGAAGTCCAAAACCCGTAGTGCTATAGTATGGTTTTGGGCCAAAATAGGATATTTTTGGGAAAACTAGGGTATTTCTACGAATGTAACCCTGGCTTGTCTCTCGTTAGAGCCCTATTTAGATTCGTGAATCGAGCCTTCCAAGTAGTATGGCACAGCTCCCTAAGGTTCTACTATTTTTGGTGATTTTTAGAAAAATACTAAGAAAATTGATTTTTCCCTTATTTTTGAAAAAATCAATTAAAAATCAAACGAAGGTTGGAAATGCACCTGCGCTCTTCTTGTAGCATCGTGATACCCAAGACGGATGCGCTTGGCACAACCTTGCAAGAAATTGGGTGAAAATTCGAAGCCAATTAAAGAGAAGTCCAAAACCCGTGTGCTATAGACATGGGTTTTGAGGCCAAAATGGGATTTTTTGGGAAAACTAGGATATTTCTACGAATGTAACCCTGCTTGTCTCTCGTGAGAGCCCTATTTGGATTCGTGATCGAGCCGCTTGAAGTAGTGGGCACAGCTCCTGAATGTTCTACTATTTTTGGTGTTTTTAGAAAAATACTAAGAAAATTGATTTTCCCTTATTTTTGAAAAAATATAGTAAAAATCAAACGAAGGTTCGAAATGCACCTGCTTCTTCCTCGTGGCATCGTGGTACCCAAGACGGACGCGTGTGGCATGGCCTTGCATGAAATTGGGTGAAAATTCGAAGCCAACTAAAGAGAAGTCCAAAACCCGTAGTGCTATAGACTTGGGTTTTGGGCCAAAATGGGATTTTTGAGAAAACTAGGGTATTTCGCGAACGTAACTCGGTTTGTCTCTCGTTAGAGCCCAATTTGATTCGTGATCGAGCCGTCTCAAGTAGTAGGGCACAGCTCCTTAAGGTTCTACTATTTTTTGTGATTTTTAGAAAAATACTAAGAAAATTGATTTTTCCCTTATTTTTTAAAAAATTAAGTAAAAATCAAACGGAGGTTCAAACATACCCGTGCTTCTTCCTCCGCATCGCGGTACCTAGCACCTGACGCATGTCGCACAGCCTTGTAAGAAATTGGGTGAAAATTCGGAAGCCATCAAAGAGAAGTCCAAAACCCGTGCGCTATAGCCTTGGGTTTTTGGCAAAAAATGGGATATTTTTGGGAAAACTAGATTATTTCGCGAACGTAACCCAATTTGTCTCTATTAGAGGCCATTATGATTCGTGACGAGCCGTCTCAAGTGTCGAGGCACAGCTCCCTAAGGTTCTACTATTTTTGGTGATTTTTAGAAAAATACTAAGAAAATTGATTTTTCCCTTATTTTTTGAAAAAATCAAGTAAAAATTAAACGAAGGTTCGACATGCACCTGCGCTTCTTCCTCTAGCATCGTGTACCCAAGACGTGACGCATTTGGCATGGCCTTGTAAGAAATTGGGTGAAAATTCGAAACCACCAAAGAGAAGTCCAAAACTCGTGTGCTATAGCTAGGGTTTCGGGCCAAAATGGGATATTTTTGAGAAAACAAGGGTATTTCGTGAACGTAACTCGGTTTGTCTCTCATAGAGCCCTATTTGGATTAGTGACGAGCCGTCTCAAGTAGTAGGGCACAGCTCCTAAGGTTCTACTATTTTTGGTGATTTTTAGAAAAATACTAACATAATTGATTTTTCCCTTATTTTTTGAAAAAATCAAGTAAAATGAAGCGAAGGTTCGAAATGCATCTGCTCCTCTTCTTATGGCATCGTGTACGCAAGCACGGACGCGTGTCGCACTGCCCTGCAAGAAATTGGGTGAAAATTCGAAGCCACTAAAGAGAAGTCCAAAACCCGTGTGCTATAGCCTTGGTTTTGGGTCAAAATGGGATATTTTTGGGAAAACTAGAGTATTTCACTGAACGTAACCCTGCTTTGTCTCTCGTTAGAGCCCAATTTGATTCGTGATGAGCCGATCAAGTAGTAGGGCACAGCTCCTGAAGGTTCTACTATTTTTGGTGATTTTTAGAAAAATACTAAGAAAATTGATTTTTCCCTTATTTTTGAAAAAATCAAGTAAAAATCAAACGAAGGTTCGAAATGCACCATGCTTCTTCCTCCGCATCGTGTACCCAAGCACGGACGCATGTCGCATGACCTTGTAAGAAATTGGGTGAAAATTCGAAGCCACTCAAAGAGAAGTCCAAAACCTGTGTGCTATAGCTATGGGTTTTGGGCCAAAATGGGATATTTTTAGGAAAACTAGAGTATTTCTGCTGAACGTAACCTGGCTTTGTCTCTCGTAGAGCCCTATTTGGATTAGTGACGAGCCGCTCAAAGTAGTGGGGCACAGCTCCTGAAGGTTCTACTATTTTTGGTGATTTTTAGAAACAATACTAACAAAATTGATTTTTCCCTTATTTTTTGAAAAAATCAAGTAAAAATCAAACGATGGTTCGAAATGCACTCGGCTTCTTCTTCTAGCATCGCGTACCCAAGCACGGACGCGTGTCGCACGGCTCATGTAAGAAATTGGGTGAAAATTCGAAGCCACTAAAGAGAAGTCCAAAACCCGTAGTGCTATAGCCTTGGGTTTCGGGTCAAAATGGGATATTTTTGGGAAAACTAGAGTATTTCTGCGAACGTAACTCGGTTTGTCTCTCGTAGAGCCCATTTTGATTCGTGACTAGTCAGTCTCAAGTAGTGGGCATAGTTCCCTAAAGGTTCTACTATTTTTGGTGATTTTTAGAAAAATATTAAGAAAATTGATTTTTCCCTTATTTTTTAAAAAATCAAGTAAAAATCAAACGAAGATTCGAAATGCACCCATGCTTCTTCCTCCGGCATCGTGGTACCCAAGACGGACGCATGTCGGCATGGCCTTGCAAGAAATTCGGTGAAAATTCGTAAGCCACTCAAAGAGAAGTCCAAAAGCCGTAGCGCTATAGCCTTGGGTTTTGGGCAAAAATGGGATATTTTTGGGAAAACTAGAGTATTTCAACGAACGTAATCCTGCTTTGTCTCTGTTAGAGCGCCAATATGATTCGTGACGATCCGTCTCAAGTGTCAGGCACAGCTCCTTAAGGTTCTACTATTTTTGGTGATTTTTAGAAAAATACTAAGAAAATTGATTTTTCCCTTATTTTTCAAAAAATCAAGTAAAAATCAAACGAAGGTTCGAAATGCACCTGCGCTTCTTCCTCCGCATCGTGGTACCCAAGACCGACGCTGCTTGGCACGGCCTTGTAAGAAATTGGGTGAAAATTCGAAACCACCAAAGAGAAGTCCAAAACCCGTGTGCTATAGCTTGAGTTTTGGGCCAAAATGGGATATTTTTGGGAAAACTAGGGTATTTCGCGAACGTAAACCGGCTTGTCTCTCATAGAGCCCTATTTGGATTAGTGACGAGCCGTCTCAAGTAGTAGGGCACAGCTCCTTAAGGTTCTACTATTTTTGGTGAGTTTTTAGAAACAATACTAACAAAATTGATTTTTCCCTTATTTTTTGAAAAAATCAAGTAAAAATCGAACGAAGGTTCGAAATGCACTCGCGGCTCTTCTTGTGGCATCGTGCACGGAGCACCGGATGCGTGTCGCACTGCCTCGCAAGAAATTGGGTGAAAATTCGAAGCCACTAAAGAGAAGTCCAAAACCCGTGTGCTATAGCCTTGGGTTTCAAGTCAAAATGGGATATTTTTGGGAAAACTAGAGTATTTCGCGAACGTAACTCGGTTTGTCTCTCGTTAGAGCCCAATTTGATTCGTGATCGAGTCAGTCTCAAGTAGTAGGGCATAGCTCCTTAAGGTTCTACTATTTTTGGTGATTTTTAGAAAAATACTAAGATAATTGATTTTTCCCTTATTTTTTGAAAAATCAAGTAAAAATGAAGCGAAGGTTCGAAATGCACCTGCTCCTCTTCTTATGGCATCGCGTACGCAAGCACGGATGCATGTCGCACGACCTTGCAAGAAATTGGGTGAAAATTCGTAGCTAACTAAAGAGAAGTCCAAAACCCGTGTACTATAGCCTTGGGTTTTGGGCCAAAATGGGATATTTTTGGGAAAACTAGAGTATTTCAGCTGAACGTAACCCTGCTTTGTCTCTCGTAGAGCCCAATTTGATTCGTGACGAGTCCGATCAAGTAGTGAGGCACAGCTCCTGAAGGTTCTACTATTTTTGGTGATTTTTAGAAAAATATTGAAGAAAATTGATTTTTCCCTTATTTTTGAAAAAATCAAGTAAAAATCAAACGAAGGTTCGAAATGCATCTGCTACTTCCTCCGGCATCGTGGTACCCAGCACGGACTGCATGTCGCACGGCCTTGTAAGAAATTGGGTGAAAATTCGAAGCCACTCAAAGAGAAGTCCAAAACTCGTGTGCTATAGCTTAGGTTTTGGGCCAAAATGGGATATTTTTAGGAAAACTAGGTATTTCGCTGAACGTAAACCGGTTTGTCTCTCGTTAGAGCCCTATTTGGATTAGTGACGAGCCGCCTCAAGTAGTGGGCACAGCTCCTGAAGGTTCTACTATTTTTGGTGAATTTTTAGAAACAATACTAACTAAATTGATTTTTCCCTTATTTTTTGAAAAAATCAAGTAAAAATCAAACGATGGTTCGAAATGCACTCGCGCTTCTTCTTGTAGCATCGTGCACGCAGCACGGATGCGTGTCGCACGGCCTCGCAAGAAATTGGGTGAAAATTCGAAGCCACTGAAGAGAAGTCCAAAACCCGTAGTGCTATAGCCTTGGGTTTCAAGTCAAAATGGGATATTTTTGGGAAAACTAGAGTATTTCTGCGAACGTAACCTCGGTTTGTCTCTCATAGAGCCCATTTTGATTCGTGACGAGCCGTCTCAAGTAGTGGGGCATAGCTCCCTAAAGGTTCTACTATTTTTGGTGATTTTTAGAAAAAATACTAAGAAAATTGATTTTTCCCTTATTTTTTAAAAAATCAAGTAAAAATCAAACGAAGATTCAAATGCACTCATGCTTCTTCCTCCGCATCGGTACCCAAGATAGACGCATTTGGCATGGCCTTGCAAGAAATTCGGTGGAAATTCGAAGCCACCAAAGAGAAGTCCAAAAGCCGTGCGCTATAGCCTTGGGTTTTGGGCAAAAATGGGATATTTTTGGGAAAACTAGAGTATTTCAAATGAACGTAACCCTGGTTTGTCTCTAGTAGAGCGCTAATATGATTTGTGACGATCCGTCTCAAGTGTTGGGCACAGCTCCCTAAGGTTCTACTATTTTTTGGTGATTTTTAGAAAAATACTAAGAAAATTGATTTTTCCCTTATTTTTCAAAAAATCAAGTAAAAATCAAACGATGGTTCAAATGCACTCTGCTTCTTCCTCCGGCATCGCGTACCCAAGCATCGACGCTGCTTGGCACGGCCTTGTAAGAAATTGGGTGAAAATTCGAAACCACCAAAGAGAAGTCCAAAACCCGTAGTGCTATAGCTTGAGTTTTGGGCCAAAATGGGATATTTTTGGGAAAACTAGGTATTTCGCGAACGTGAACTCGGTTTGTCTCTCGTAGAGCCCTATTTGGATTAGTGACGAGCCGTCTCAAGTAGTGAGGCACAGCTCCTGAAGGTTCTACTATTTTTGGTGAGTTTTTAGAAACAATACTAACAAAATTGATTTTTCCCTTATTTTTTGAAAAAATCAAGTAAAAATCGAACGAAGGTTCGAAATGCACCTGCGCTCTTCTTGTGGCATCGCGTACGGAGCACGGATGCGTGTCGCACGGCCTCGCAAGAAATTGGGTGAAAATTCGTAAGCCACTAAAGAGAAGTCCAAAACCCGTGTGCTATAGCCTTGGGTTTCAAGTCAAAATGGGATATTTTTGGGAAAACTAGAGTATTTCGCGAACGTAACTCTGGTTTGTCTCGTTAGAGCCCAATTTGATTCGTGACGAGCCGTCTCAAGTAGTGGGCACAGCTCCCTAAGGTTCTACTATTTTTGGTGATTTTTAGAAAAAATACTAAGAAAATTGATTTTTCCCTTATTTTTGAAAAAATCAAGTAAAAATCAAACGAAGGTTCGAAATGCACTCTGCTTCTTCCTCATGGCATCGTGGTACCCAAGCACGGACGCGTGTCGCACGGCCTTGCAAGAAATTGGGTGAAAATTCGAAGCCACTAAAGAGAAGTCCAAAACCCGTGTGCTATAGCCTTGGGTTTTGGGCCAAAATGGGATATTTTTGGGAAAACTAGAGTATTTCGCGAACGTAACCCTGCTTTGTCTCGTTAGAGCCCAATTTGATTCGTGACGAGCCGTCTCAAGTAGTGGGGCACAGCTCCTAAGGTTCTACTATTTTTTGGTGATTTTTAGAAAAATACTAAGAAAATTGATTTTTCCCTTATTTTTTGAAAAAATCAAGTAAAAATCAAACGATGGTTCGAAATGCACTCATGCTTCTTCCTCTGGCATCGTGTACCCAGTACGGACGCATGTCGCACGGCCTTGTAAGAAATTGGGTGAAAATTCGAAGCCACTCAAAGAGAAGTCCAAAACCCGTGTGCTATAGCTTAGGTTTTGAGCCAAAATGGGATATTTTTGGGAAAACTAGAGTATTTCGCGAACGTAAACTCGGTTTGTCTCTCGTTAGAGCCCTATTTGGATTAGTGACGAGCCGCCTCAAGTAGTGAGGCATAGTTCCCTGAAGGTTCTACTATTTTTGGTGATTTTTAGAAAAATACTAACAAAATTGATTTTTCCCTTATTTTTTGAAAAAATCAAGTAAAAATCAAACGAAGGTTCAAATGCACTCCATGCTTCTTCCTCCGGCATCGTGGTACCCAAGACTGACGCATTTGGCATGGCCTTGCAAGAAATTGGGTGAAAATTCGTAGCCACTAAAGAGAAGTCCAAAACCCGTGCGCTATAGCCTTGGGTTTCGGGCAAAATGGGATATTTTTGGGAAAACTAGAGTATTTCAGCGAACGTAACTCTGGTTTGTCTCGCTAGAGCCCAATTTGATTCGTGACGATCCGTCTCAAGTAGTCGAGGCACAGCTCCTGAAGGTTCTACTATTTTTGGTGATTTTTAGAAAAATACTAAGAAAATTGATTTTTCCCTTATTTTTTAAAAAATCAAGTAAAATCAAACGAAGGTTCAAATGCACTCTGCTTCTTCCTCCGGCATCGCGTACCCAAGATCGACGCGTTTGGCACGGCCTTGCAAGAAATTGGGTGAAAATTCGTAAGCCACTAAAGAGAAGTCCAAAACCCGTAGTGCTATAGCCTTGAGTTTTGGGCCAAAATGGGATATTTTTGGGAAAACTAGAGTATTTCGCGAACGTAAACTCGGTTTGTCTCTCGTAGAGCCCTATTTGATTAGTGACGAGCCGTCTCAAGTAGTAGGGCACAGCTCCTGAAGGTTCTACTATTTTTGGTGATTTTTAGAAACAATACTAACAAAATTGATTTTTCCCTTATTTTTTGAAAAATCAAGTAAAAATCAAACGAAGGTTCGAAATGCACTCGTGCTTCTTCCTCGTGGCATCGTGGTACCCGAGCACTGACGCATGTCGCACGGCCTTGCAAGAAATTGGGTGAAAATTCGAAGCCACTAAAGAGAAGTCCAAAACCCGTAGTGCTATAGCCTTGGGTTTTGGCAAAAATGGGATATTTTTGGGAAAACTAGAGTATTTCGCGAACGTAACCCTGGTTTGTCTCTCTTAGAGCCCATTATGATTCGTGACGAGCCGTCTCAAGTAGTCGGGCACAGCCCCTAAGGTTCTACTATTTTTGGTGATTTTTAGAAAAATACTAAGAAAATTGATTTTTCCCTTATTTTTAAAGAAATCAAGTAAAATCAAACGAAGGTTCAAACATGCATCTGCGCTTCTTCCTCTGGCATCGTGGTACCCAAGACGGACGCATGTCGCATGGCCTTGTAAGAAATTGGGTGAAAATTCGTAAGCCACCAAAGAGAAGTCCAAAACTCGTGTGCTATAGCTTAGGTTTTGGGCCAAAATGGGATATTTTTGGGAAAACTAGGGTATTTCGCTGAACGTAAACCTGGTTTGTCTCTCGTTAGAGCCCTATTTGGATTAGTGACGAGTCGTCTCAAGTAATGGGGCACAGCTCCTGAAGGTTCTACTATTTTTGGTGATTTTTAGAAAAATATTAATATAATTGATTTTTCCCTTATTTTTTGAAAAAATCAAGTAAAAATCAAACGAAGGTTCGAAATGCATCTGCGCTTCTTCCTCGTGGCATCGTGTACCCAAGACGGACGCATGTCGCACGGCCTTGCATGAAATTGGATGAAAATTCGAAGCCAACTAAAGAGAAGTCCAAAACCCGTGTGCTATAGCCTTGGGTTTTGGGCAAAAATGGGATATTTTTGGGAAAACTAGAGTATTTCGCGAACGTAACCCTGCTTTGTCTCTCGTAGAGCCCATTATGATTCGTGACTGAGCCGTCTCAAGTAGTGAGGCACAGCTCCCTAAGGTTCTACTATTTTTGGTGATTTTTAGAAAAATACTAAGAAAATTGATTTTTCCCTTATTTTTTAAAAAATCAAGTAAAAATCAAACGAAGGTTCGAAATGCACTCGTGCTTCTTCCTCGTGGCATCGCGGTACCCAAGACGGACGCATTTGGCACTGGCCTTGCAAGAAATTGGGTGAAAATTCGAAGCCACTAAAGAGAAGTCCAAAACCCGTGTGCTATAGCTTGGTTTTGGGCAAAAATGGGATATTTTTGGGAAAACTAGAGTATTTCGCTGAACGTAAACCTGGTTTGTCTCTCTTAGAGCCCTATTTGGATTAGTGACGAGCCGTCTCAAGTAGTGGGCACAGCTCCTAAGGTTCTACTATTTTTGGTGATTTTTAGAAAAAATACTAAGAAAATTGATTTTTCCTTTATTTTTGAAAAAATCAAGTAAAAATCAAACGAAGGTTCAAATGCACCCGTGCTTCTTCCTCGTGGCATCGTGTACCCAAGACGGACGCGTGTCGCACGGCCTTGTAAGAAATTGGATGAAAATTCGAAGCCACTGAAGAGAAGTCCAAAACCCGTGCGCTATAGCCTTGGGTTTTGGGCAAAAATGGGATATTTTTGGGAAAACTAGAGTATTTCAGCGAACGTAAACCGGTTTGTCTCTCGTTAGAGCCCTATTTGATTCAGTGACGAGCCGTCTCAAGTAGTGAGGCACAGCCTCCTAAGGTTCTACTATTTTTGGTGATTTTTTAGAAAAATATTAAGAAAATTGATTTTTCCCTTATTTTTGAAAAAATCAAGTAAAAATCAAACGAAGGTTCGAAATGCACTCTGCTTCTTCCTCGTGGCATCGCGGTACCCAAGACGGACGCATGTCGCACGGCCTTGCAAGAAATTGGGTGAAAATTCGAAGCCACTAAAGAGAAGTCCAAAACCCGTAGTGCTATAGCTTGGTTTTGGGCAAAAATGGGATATTTTTGGGAAAACTAGAGTATTTCTGCGAACGTAAACCTGGCTTTGTCTCTCGTAGAGCCCTATTTGGATTAGTGACGAGCCGTCTCAAGTAGTAGGGCACAGCTCCTTAAGGTTCTACTATTTTTGGTGATTTTTAGAAAAATACTAAGAAAATTGATTTTTCCCTTATTTTTTGAAAAAATCAAGTAAAAATCAAACGAAGGTTCAAATGCACCCGTGCTTCTTCCTCGTGGCATCGTGGTACCCAAGACGGACGCATTTGGCATGGCCTTGCAAGAAATTGGGTGAAAATTCGAAGCCACTAAAGAGAAGTCCAAAACCCGTGCGCTATAGCCTTGGGTTTTGGGCAAAAAATGGGATATTTCTGGGAAAAGTAGAGCATTTCAGCGAACGTAACCCGGTTTGTCTCTCGTAGAGCCCTATTATGATTAGTGACGAGCCATCTAAGTAGTGAGGCACAGCCCCTAAGGTTCTACTATTTTTGGTGATTTTTAGAAAAATACTAAGAAAATTGATTTTTCCCTTATTTTTTGAAAAATCAAGTAAAAATCAAACGATGGTTCGAAATGCACCTGCGCTTCTTCCTCGCGGCATCGTGTACCCAAGACGGACGCAGTGTCGCACGGCCTTGCAAGAAATTGGGTGAAAATTCGAAGCCAACTAAAGAGAAGTCCAAAACCCGTAGTGCTATAGCTTGAGTTTTGGGCCAAAATGGGATATTTTTGGGAAAACTAGAGTATTTCGCTGAACGTAAACCTGGTTTGTCTCTCGTAGAGCCCTATTTGGATTAGTGACGAGCCGTCTCAAGTAGTGAGGCACAGCTCCTGAAGGTTCTACTATTTTTGGTGATTTTTTAGAAAAATACTAAGAAAATTGATTTTTCCCTTATTTTTGAAAAAATCAAGTAAAAATCAAACGAAGGTTCGAAATGCACTCGTGCTTCTTCCTCGTGGCATCGTGGTACCCAAGCACGGACGCGTGTCGCACCGCCTTGAAAGAAATTGGGTGAAAATTCGGAAGCCACCAAAGAGAAGTCCAAAACTCGTGTGCTATAGCTTTGGAGTTTGGTCAAAAATGGGATATTTTTGGGAAAACTAGAGTATTTCCCCGAACGTAACCCGGCTTTGTCTCTCGTAGAGCCCTATTTGATTTGTGACGATCCGTCTCAAGTAGTGGGGCACAGCTCCCTGAAGGTTCTACTATTTTTGGTGATTTTTAGAAAAATACTAAGAAAATTGATTTTTCCCTTATTTTTTGAAAAAATTCAAGTAAAAATCAAACGAAGGTTCGAAATGCACCTGCGCTTCTTCCTCCGGCATCGCGGTACCCAAGCACCGACGCGTGTCGCACGGCCTTGCAAGAAATTGGGTGAAAATTCGAAGCCAACTAAAGAGAAGTCCAAAACCCGTAGTGCTATAGCTTGGGTTTTGGGCCAAAATGGGATATTTTTGGGAAAACTAGAGTATTTCACGAACGTAACCGGTTTGTCTCTCGTAGAGCCCTATTTGGATTAGTGACGAGCCGTCTCAAGTAGTGAGGCACAGCTCCTGAAGGTTCTACTATTTTTTGGTGATTTTTAGAAACAATACTAACAAAATTGATTTTTCCCTTATTTTTTGAAAAAATCAAGTAAAAATCAAACGAAGGTCTCGAAATGCACCCGTGCTTCTTCCTCGTGGCATCGTGTACCCAAGCACGGATGCGTGTCGCACGGCCTTGCAAGAAATTGGGTGAAAATTCGGAAGCCACCAAAGAGAAGTCCAAAACCCGTGTGCTATAGCCTTGGGTTTTGGGCAAAAATGGGATATTTTTGGGAAAACTAGAGTATTTCTGCGAACGTAAACCGGTTTGTCTCTCGTAGAGCCCTATTTGGATTAGTGACGAGCCGTCTCAAGTAGTGGGCACGCTCCTGAAGGTTCTACTATTTTTGGTGATTTTTTAGAAAAATACTAAGAAAATTGATTTTTCCCTTATTTTTGAAAAAATCAAGTAAAATCAAACGAAGGTTCGAAATGCACTCGCGCTTCTTCCTCGTGGCATCGCGTACCCAGCACGGACGCATGTCGCACGGCCTTGCAAGAAATTGGATGAAAATTCGAAGCCAACTAAAGAGAAGTCCAAAACCCGTGCGCTTATAGCCTTGGGTTTTTGGCAAAAAATGGGATATTTTTGGGAAAACTAGATTATTTCTGCGAACGTAACCCGGTTTGTCTCTATTAGAGCCCATTATGATTCGTGACGAGCCGTCTCAAGTGTCAGGGCACAGCTCCCTAAGGTTCTACTATTTTTGGTGATTTTTAGAAAAATACTAAGAAAATTGATTTTTCCCTTATTTTTTAAAGAAATCAAGTAAAAATCAAACGAAGGTTCGAAATGCACCTGCGCTTCTTCCTCCGGCATCGTGTACCCAAGACGGACGCATTTGGCATGGCCTTGTAAGAAATTGGGTGAAAATTCGTAAGCCTCCAAAGAGAAGTCCAAAACCTGTGTGCTATAGCTTAGGTTTTGGGCCAAAATGGATATTTTTGGGAAAACAAGGGTATTTCCACGAACATAAACCGGTTTGTCTCTCGTAGAGCCCTATTTGGATTAGTGACGAGTCAGTCTCAAGTAATGGGGCACAGTTCCCGGAAGGTTCTACTATTTTTTGGTGATTTTTTAGAAAAATACCAACATAATTGATTTTTCCCTTATTTTTTTGAAAAAAATCAAGTAAAAATCAAACGAAGGTTCGAAACAGACCCGTGCTTCTTCCTGTGGCATAGTGTACCCAGTACGGACGCGTGTCACACGGCCTTGCATGAAATTGGATGAAAATTCGGAAGCCACCAAAGAGAAGTCCAAAACCCGTGCGCTATAGCCTTGGGTTTTGGGCAAAAAATGGGATATTTTTGGGAAAGCTAGAGCATTTCAGCGAACGTAACCCGGTTTGTCTCTGTTAGAGCGCATTATGATTCGTGACGAGCCGTCTGAAGTAGTGGGGCACAGTTCCTGGAAGGTTCTACTATTTTTGGTGATTTTTAGAAAAATATTAAGAAAATTGATTTTTCCCTTATTTTTAAAAAATCAAGTAAAAATCAAACGAAGGTTCGAAATGCACTCGTGCTTCTTCCTCGTGGTATCGCGTACCCAAGACGGACGCATTTGGCACGGCCTTGCAAGAAATTGGGTGAAAATTCGAAGCCACTAAAGAGAAGTCCAAAACCCGTGTGCTATAGCTTGGATTTTGGGCAAAAATGGGATATTTTGGGAAAACTAGGTATTTCTGCGAACGTAAACCGGTTTGTCTCTCGTAGAGCCCTATTTGGATTAGTGACGAGCCGTCTCAAGTAGTAGGGCACAGCTCCCTGAAGGTTCTACTATTTTTGGTGATTTTTAGAAAAATATTAAGAAAATTGATTTTTCCCTTATTTTTGAAAAAATCAAGTAAAAATCAAACGAAGGTTCGAAATAGCACCTGCGCTTCTTCCTCGTGGCATCGTGTACCCAAGACGGACGCGTGTCGCACGGCCTTGTATGAAATTGGATGAAAATTCGAAGCCACTAAAGAGAAGTCCAAAACCCGTGTGCTATAGCCTTGGGTTTTGGGCCAAAATGGGATATTTTTGGGAAAACTAGAGTATTTCGCGAACGTAAACCTGGTTTGTCTCTCATAGAGCCCTATTTGGATTAGTGACGAGCCGTCTCAAGTAGTGGGCACAGCTCCCTGAAGGTTCTACTATTTTTGGTGATTTTTAGAAAAATACTAAGAAAATTGATTTTTCCCTTATTTTTGAAAAATCAAGTAAAAATCAAACGAAGGTTCGAACATGCACCTGCTTCTTCCTCGTGGCATCGTGTACCCGAGACGGACGCGTGTCGCACGGCCTTGCAAGAAATTGGATGAAAATTCGAAGCCACTGAAGAGAAGTCCAAAACCCGTGTGCTATAGCCTTGGGTTTTGGGCAAAAATGGGATATTTTTGGGAAAACTAGAGTATTTCGCGAACGTAAACCTGGCTTTGTCTCTCGTTAGAGCCCTATTTGGATTAGTGACGAGCCGTCTCAAGTAGTGAGGCACAGCTCTCGAAGGTTCTACTATTTTTGGTGATTTTTAGAAAAATATTAAGAAAATTGATTTTTCCCTTATTTTTGAAAAAATCAAGTAAAAATCAAACGAAGGTTCGAAACAGCACCGTGCTTCTTCCTCGTGGCATCGTGTACCCAAGACGGACGCATGTCGCATGGCCTTGCAAGAAATTGGGTGAAAATTCGAAGCCACTAAAGAGAAGTCCAAAACCCGTGTGCTATAGCCTTGGGTTTTGGGCAAAAATGGGATATTTTTGGGAAAACTAGAGTATTTCGCTGAACGTAACCTCGGTTTGTCTCGTTAGAGCCCTATTATGATTTGTGACGATCCGTCTCAAGTAGTGAGGCACAGCTCCTGAAGGTTCTACTATTTTTGGTGATTTTTAGAAAAAATACTAAGAAAATTGATTTTTCCCTTATTTTTTGAAAAATCAAGTAAAAATCAAACGAAGGTTCGAAATGCACCCGTGCTTCTTCCTCGTGGCATCGTGGTACCCAAGACGGACGCTGTCGCACGGCCTTGTAAGAAATTGGGTGAAAATTCGAAGCCACTAAAGAGAAGTCCAAAACCCGTGTGCTATAGCCTTGAGTTTTGGGCCAAAATGGGATATTTTTGGGAAAACTAGAGTATTTCTCATGAACGTAAACCGGCTTTGTCTCACTAGAGCCCTATTTGATTAGTGACGAGCCGTCTCGAGTAGTAGGGCACAGCTCCCTGAAGGTTCTACTATTTTTGGTGATTTTTTAGAAACAATACTAAGAAAATTGATTTTTCCCTTATTTTTTGAAAAAAATCAAGTAAAAATCAAACGAAGGTTCGAACATGCACCTGCTTCTTCCTCGTGGCATCGTGTACCCGAGCACTGACGCATGTCGCACGGCCTTGCAAGAAATTGGGTGAAAATTCGAAGCCACTAAAGAGAAGTCCAAAACCCGTAGTGCTATAGCCTTGGGTTTTGGGCAAAAATGGGATATTTTTGGGAAAACTAGAGTATTTCACTGAACGTAAACCTGGCTTGTCTCTCATTAGAGCCCTATTATGATTCGTGACGAGCCGTCTCAAGTAGTGAGGCACAGCTCCTTAAGGTTCTACTATTTTTGGTGATTTTTAGAAAAATACTAAGAAAATTGATTTTTCCCTTATTTTTTAAAGAAATCAAGTAAAATCAAACGAAGGTTCGAAATGCACTCGTGCTTCTTCCTCCGCATCGTGTACCCAAGACGGACGCATTTGGCATGGCCTTGTAAGAAATTGGGTGAAAATTCGAAGCCACCAAAGAGAAGTCCAAAACCCGTGTGCTATAGCTTGGGTTTTGGGCAAAAATGGGATATTTTTGGGAAAACTAGAGTATTTCGCGAACGTAAACCTGGTTTGTCTCTCGTTAGAGCCCTATTTGGATTAGTGACGAGCCGTCTCAAGTAATGGGCACAGCTCCCTGAAGGTTCTACTATTTTTGGTGATTTTTAGAAAAATATTAACAAAATTGATTTTTCCCTTATTTTTTGAAAAAATCAAGTAAAAATCAAACGAAGGTTCGAAATGCACTCGTGCTTCTTCCTCGTGGCATCGTGTACCCAAGACGGACGCGTGTCGCACGGCCTTGCATGAAATTGGATGAAAATTCGAAGCCACTAAAGAG
The DNA here is from genome assembly GCA_025617385.1 of Murraya koenigii. Taxonomy (NCBI): domain Eukaryota; kingdom Viridiplantae; phylum Streptophyta; class Magnoliopsida; order Sapindales; family Rutaceae; genus Murraya; species Murraya koenigii. The sequence goes on from CM046813.1 coordinate 38,840,491, forward strand.
AAGTCCAAAACCCGTGCGCTTATAGCCTTGGGTTTTGGGCAAAAATGGGATATTTTTGGGAAAACTAGAGCATTTCAATGAACGTAACCCGGTTTGTCTCTCGTAGAGCGCTATTATGATTCGTGACGAGTCGTCTCAAGTAGTGAGGCACAGCTCCCTAAGGTTCTACTATTTTTGGTGATTTTTAGAAAAATACTAAGAAAATTGATTTTTCCCTTATTTTTAAAAAATCAAGTAAAAATCAAACGAAGGTCTCGAAATGCATCCGCGCTTCTTCCTCGTGGCATCGGTACCCAAGACGGACGCATTTGGCACGGCCTTGCAAGAAATTGGGTGAAAATTCGAAGCCACTAAAGAGAAGTCCAAAACCCGCGTGCTATAGCTTGGATTTTGGGCAAAAATGGGATATTTTTGGGAAAACTAGAGTATTTCGCGAACGTAAACCTGGCTTGTCTCTCTTAGAGCCCTATTTGGATTAGTGACGAGCCGTCTCAAGTAGTGGGGCACAGCTCCCTAAGGTTCTACTATTTTTGGTGATTTTTAGAAAAATATTAAGAAAATTGATTTTTCCCTTATTTTTGAAAAAATCAAGTAAAAATCAAACGAAGGTTCGAACATGCACTCGTGCTTCTTCCTCGTGGCATCGTGTACCCAAGACGGACGCTGCGTCGCACGGCCTTGTATGAAATTGGATGAAAATTCGAAGCCACTAAAGAGAAGTCCAAAACCCGTGCGCTATAGCCTTGGTTTTGGGCAAAAATGGATATTTTTGGGAAAACTATGGTATTTCGCGAACGTAAACCTGCTTTGTCTCTCATAGAGCCCTATTTGGATTAGTGACGAGCCGTCTCAAGTAGTGAGGCACAGCTCCTAAGGTTCTACTATTTTTGGTGATTTTTAGAAAAATACTAAGAAAATTGATTTTTCCCTTATTTTTGAAAAATCAAGTAAAAATCAAACGAAGGTTCGAAATGCACTCGTGCTTCTTCCTCGTGGCATCGCGTACCCAAGACGGACGCTGTCGCACGGCCTTGCATGAAATTGGATGAAAATTCGAAGCCACTGAAGAGAAGTCCAAAACCCGTGTGCTATAGCCTTGGTTTTGGGCAAAAATGGGATATTTTTGGGAAAACTAGAGTATTTCTGCGAACGTAACCGGCTTTGTCTCGTTAGAGCCCTATTTGGATTAGTGACGAGCCGTCTCAAGTAGTAGGGCACAGCTCCCTGAAGGTTCTACTATTTTTGGTGATTTTTAGAAAAATATTAAGAAAATTGATTTTTCCCTTATTTTTTGAAAAATCAAGTAAAAATCAAACGAAGGTTCAAATGCACTCCGTGCTTCTTCCTCGTGGCATCGTGTACCCAAAGACGGACGCTGTCGCATGGCCTTGCAAGAAATTGGATGAAAATTCGAAGCCACTAAAGAGAAGTCCAAAACCCGTGTGCTATAGCTTGAGTTTTGGGCCAAAATGGGATATTTTTGGGAAAACTAGAGTATTTCTGCGAACGTAAACCGGCTTTGTCTCTCGTAGAGCCCTATTTGGATTAGTGACGAGCCGTCTCAAGTAGTGAGGCACAGCCCCTAAGGTTCTACTATTTTTGGTGATTTTTAGAAAAATATTAAGAAAATTGATTTTTCCCTTATTTTTGAAAAAATCAAGTAAAAATCAAACGAAGGTTCGAAATGCACCTGCGCTTCTTCCTCGCGGCATCGCGGTACCCAAGACGGACGCGTGTCGCACTGGCCTTGCAAGAAATTGGATGAAAATTCGAAGCCAACTAAAGAGAAGTCCAAAACCCGCAGTGCTATAGCCTTGGGTTTTGGGCAAAAATGGGATATTTTTGGGAAAACTATAGTATTTCGCGAACGTAAACCGGCTTTGTCTCTCGTAGAGCCCTATTTGGATTAGTGACGAGCCGTCTCGAGTAGTGGGGCACAGCTCCTGAAGGTTCTACTATTTTTGGTGATTTTTAGAAAAAATATTAAGAAAATTGATTTTTCCCTTATTTTTGAAAAAATCAAGTAAAAATCAAACGAAGGTTCGAAACAGCACCTGCGCTTCTTCCTCGTGGCATCGTGGTACCCAAGACGGACGCGTGTCGCACGGCCTTGCATGAAATTGGATGAAAATTCGAAGCCACTAAAGAGAAGTCCAAAACCCGTGTGCTATAGCTTGGTTTTGGGCCAAAATGGGATATTTTTGGGAAAACTAGGGTATTTCGTGAACGTAAACCTGGTTTGTCTCGCTAGAGCCCTATTTGGATTAGTGACGAGTCGTCTCAAGTAGTGAGGCACAGCCCTCTAAGGTTCTACTATTTTTGGTGATTTTTAGAAACAATACTAATAAAATTGATTTTTCCCTTATTTTTGAAAAAATCAAGTAAAAATCAAACGAAGGTTCGAAATGCACCTGCGCTTCTTCCTCGCGGCATCGTACCCAAGACGGACGCATGTCGCATGGCCTTGCAAGAAATTGGGTGAAAATTCGAAGCCACTAAAGAGAAGTCCAAAACCCGTGGCGCTATAGCCTTGGGTTTTGGGCAAAAATGGGATATTTTTGGGAAAACTAGAGTATTTCAATGAACGTAACCCGGTTTGTCTCTCGTAGAGCCCTATTATGATTTGTGACGATCCGTCTCAAGTAGTTGAGGCACAGCTCCTGAAGGTTCTACTATTTTTGGTGATTTTTAGAAAAATACTAAGAAAATTGATTTTTCCCTTATTTTTCAAAAAATCAAGTAAAAATCAAACGAAGGTTCGAAATGCACTCGTGCTTCTTCCTCCGGCATCGCGGTACCCAAGACGGACGCTGCTTGGCACGGCCTTGTAAGAAATTGGGTGAAAATTCAGAAGCCACTAAAGAGAAGTCCAAAACCCGTAGTGCTATAGCTTGAGTTTTGGGCCAAAATGGGATATTTTTGGGAAAACTAGGTATTTCGCGAACGTAAACCGGTTTGTCTCGTTAGAGCCCTATTTGGATTAGTGACGAGCCGTCTCAAGTAGTGAGGCACGCCCCTGAAGGTTCTACTATTTTTGGTGAATTTTTAGAAACAATACTAACAAAATTGATTTTTCCCTTATTTTTTGAAAAAATCAAGTAAAAATCAAACGAAGGTTCGAAATGCACCTGCGTCTCTTCTCGTGGCATCGTGTACCGAGCACGGACGCGTGTCGCACGGCCCTGCAAGAAATTGGGTGAAAATTCGAAGCCAACTAAAGAGAAGTCCAAAACCCGTGCGCTTATAGCCTTGGGTTTTGGCAAAAATGGGATATTTTTGGGAAAACTAGAGTATTTCGCGAACGTAACCTCGGTTTGTCTCTATTAGAGCCCATTATGATTCGTGACGAGCCGTCTCAAGTGTCAGGGCACAGCTCCCTGAAGGTTCTACTATTTTTGGTGATTTTTAGAAAAATACTAAGAAAATTGATTTTTCCCTTATTTTTAAAGAAATCAAGTAAAAATCAAACGAAGGTTCGAAATGCACCCTGCTTCTTCCTCCGGCATCGTGGTACCCAAGACGGACGTATTTGGCATGGCCTTGTAAGAAATTGGGTGAAAATTCGAAGCCACCAAAGAGAAGTCCAAAACTCGTGTGCTATAGCTTAGGTTTTGGGCCAAAATGGGATATTTTTGGGAAAACTAGGGTATTTCGCGAACATAAACCGGTTTGTCTCTCATAGAGCCCTATTTGGATTAGTGACGAGTCGTCTCAAGTAATGGGGCACAGCTCCCTGAAGGTTCTACTATTTTTGGTGATTTTTAGAAAAATACTAACATAATTGATTTTTCCCTTATTTTTTGAAAAATCAAGTAAAAATCAAACGAAGGTTCGAAATGCAGACTCGTGCTTCTTCCCCGTGGCATCGTAGTACCCAAGACGGACGCGTGTCACACGGCCTTGCATGAAATTGGATGAAAATTCGGAATCCACCAAAGAGAAATCCAAAACCCGTGCGCTATAGCCTTGGGTTTTGGGCAAAAAATGGGATATTTTTGGGAAAACTAGAGCATTTCACATGAACGTGAACCCGGTTTGTCTCTCGTAGAGCCCTATTATGATTCGTGACGAGTCGTCTCAAGTAGTGAGGCACAGCTCCCTGAAGGTTCTACTATTTTTGGTGATTTTTAGAAAAATACTAAGAAAATTGATTTTTCCCTTATTTTTGAAAAATCAAGTAAAAATCAAACGAAGGTCTCGAAATGCACTCGTGCTTCTTCCTCGTGGCATCGTGTACCCAAGACGGACGCGTGTCGCACTGGCCTTGCATGAAATTGGATGAAAATTCGAAGCCACTAAAGAGAAGTCCAAAACCCGTAGTGCTATAGCCTTGAGTTTTGGGCAAAAATGGGATATTTTTGGGAAAACTAGAGTATTTCGCTGAACGAAACCTGCTTTGTCTCTCGTAGAGCCCTATTTGGATTAGTGACGAGCCGTCTCAAGTAGTAGGGCACAGCTCCCTAAGGTTCTACTATTTTTGGTGATTTTTTAGAAAAATACTAAGAAAATTGATTTTTCCCTTATTTTTTGAAAAATCAAGTAAAAATCAAACGAAGGTTCGAAATAGCACCTGCGCTTCTTCCCCGTGGCATCGTGGTACCCAAGACGGACGCGTGTCGCACTGGCCTTGCATGAAATTGGATGAAAATTCGAAGCCACTAAAGAGAAGTCCAAAACCCGCGTGCTATAGCCTTGAGTTTTGGGCAAAAATGGGATATTTTTGGGAAAACTATAGTATTTCGCGAACGTAAACCGGCTTTGTCTCTCGTAGAGCCCTATTTGGATTAGTGACGAGTCGTCTCAAGTAGTAAGGCACAGCTCCTGAAGGTTCTACTATTTTTGGTGATTTTTAGAAAAATACTAAGAAAATTGATTTTTCCCTTATTTTTGAAAAAATCAAGTAAAAATCAAACGAAGGTTCGAAATGCACTCGTGCTTCTTCCTCGCGGCATCGTGGTACCCAAGATCGGACGCGTGTCGCACGGCCTTGTAAGAAATTGGGTGAAAATTCGAAGCCACTAAAGAGAAGTCCAAAACCCGTAGTGCTATAGCCTTGGGTTTTGGGCAAAAATGGGATATTTTTGGGAAAACTAGAGTATTTCGCGAACGTAAACCTGCTTTGTCTCTCGTAGAGCCCTATTTGGATTAGTGACGAGCCGTCTCAAGTAGTGGGCACAGCTCCTTAAGGTTCTACTATTTTTGGTGATTTTTAGAAAAATACTAAGAAAATTGATTTTTCCCTTATTTTTGAAAAAATCAAGTAAAAATCAAACGAAGGTTCAAACAGCACCTGCGCTTCTTCCTCGTGGCATCGTGGTACCCAAGACGGACGCGTGTCGCACGGCCTTGCAATGAAATTGGATGAAAATTCGAAGCCACTAAAGAGAAGTCCAAAACCCGTAGCGCTATAGCCTTGAGTTTTGGGCAAAAATGGGATATTTTTGGGAAAACTAGAGTATTTCGCGAACGTAAACCTGCTTTGTCTCTCGTAGAGCCCTATTTGGATTAGTGACGAGTCGTCTAAGTAGTGGGGCACAGCCTCTAAGGTTCTACTATTTTTGGTGATTTTTAGAAACAATACTAAGAAAATTGATTTTTCCCTTATTTTTGAAAAAATCAAGTAAAAATCAAACGAAGGTTCGAAATGCACTCGTGCTTCTTCCTCCGGCATCGTGTACCCAAGACGGACGCTGTCGCATGGCCTTGTAAGAAATTGGGTGAAAATTCGAAGCCACTAAAGAGAAGTCCAAAACCCGTGTGCTATAGCCTTGGGTTTTGGGCAAAAATGGGATATTTTTGGGAAAACTAGAGTATTTCACGAACGTAAACCGGCTTTGTCTCTCATAGAGCCCTATTTGATTAGTGACGTAGTCGTCTCAAGTAGTAGGGCACGGCTCCCTGAAGGTTCTACTATTTTTGGTGATTTTTTAGAAAAATACTAAGAAAATTGATTTTTCCCTTATTTTTGAAAAAATCAAGTAAAAATCAAACGAAGGTTCGAAATGCACTCGTGCTTCTTCCTCGTGGCATCGCGGTACCCAAGACGGACGCGTGTCGCACTGGCCTTGCATGAAATTGGATGAAAATTCGAAGCCACTAAAGAGAAGTCCAAAACCCGTGTGCTATAGCTTGAGTTTTGGGCCAAAATGGGATATTTTTGGGAAAACTATGGTATTTCGCGAACGTAAACCGGCTTTGTCTCTCATAGAGCCCTATTTGGATTAGTGACGAGTCGTCCGAAGTAGTAGGGCACAGCTCCTGAAGGTTCTACTATTTTTGGTGATTTTTAGAAACAATACTAAGAAAATTGATTTTTCCCTTATTTTTGAAAAAATCAAGTAAAAATCAAACGAAGGTTCGAAATGCACCTGCGCTTCTTCCTCGCGGCATCGTAGTACCCAAGATCGACGCGTGTCGCACGGCCTTGCAAGAAATTGGGTGAAAATTCGAAGCCACTGAAGAGAAGTCCAAAACCCGCGTGCTATAGCTTTGGTTTTGGGCAAAAATGGGATATTTTTGGGAAAACTAGGTATTTCGCGAACGTAAACCTGGTTTGTCTCTCTAGAGCCCTATTTGGATTAGTGACGAGTCGTCTCAAGTAGTGGGGCACAGCCCCTAAGGTTCTACTATTTTTGGTGATTTTTAGAAAAATATTAAGAAAATTGATTTTTCCCTTATTTTTGAAAAAATCAAGTAAAAATCAAACGAAGGTTCGAAATGCACTCGTGCTTCTTCCTCGTGGCATCGTGTACCCAAGACGGACGCGTGTCGCATGGCCTTGCAAGAAATTGGATGAAAATTCGAAGCCACTAAAGAGAAGTCCAAAACCCGTGCGCTTATAGCCTTGGGTTTTGGGCAAAAATGGGATATTTTTGGGAAAACTATCGTATTTCGCGAACGTAAACCGGCTTGTCTCTCATAGAGCCCTATTTGGATTAGTGACGAGTCGTTCAAGTAGTGAGGCACAGCTCCCTGAAGGTTCTACTATTTTTGGTGATTTTTAGAAACAATATTAAGAAAATTGATTTTTCCCTTATTTTTGAAAAAATCAAGTAAAATCAAACGAAGGTTCGAAATGCACCCGTGCTTCTTCCTCGTGGCATCGTGTACCCAAGACCGACGCGCTTGGCATCGGCCTTGTAAGAAATTGGGTGAAAATTCGAAGCCACTAAAGAGAAGTCCAAAACCCGTGTGCTATAGCTTGGTTTTGGGCCAAAATGGGATATTTTTGGGAAAACTAGGGTATTTCGCGAACGTAAACCTGCTTTGTCTCGTTAGAGCCCTATTTGGATTAGTGACGAGCCGTCTCAAGTAGCAGGGCACAGCTCCTTAAGGTTCTACTATTTTTGGTGAATTTTTAGAAACAATACTAACAAAATTGATTTTTCCCTTATTTTTTGAAAAAATCAAGTAAAAATCAAACGAAGGTTCGAAATGCACTCGCGCTTCTTCCTCGTGGCATCGCGGTACCCGAGACGGACGCGTGTCGCACTGCCTTGCAAGAAATTGGGTGAAAATTCGAAGCCACTAAAGAGAAGTCCAAAACCCGTAGCGCTATAGCCTTGGGTTTTGGGCAAAAATGGGATATTTTTGGGAAAACTAGATTATTTCTGCGAACGTAAACTCGGTTTGTCTCTATTAGAGCCCATTATGATTCGTGACGAGTCGTCTCAAGTGTCGAGGCACAGCTCCTGAAGGTTCTACTATTTTTGGTGATTTTTAGAAAAATACTAAGAAAATTGATTTTTCCCTTATTTTTGAAAGAAATCAAGTAAAAATCAAACGAAGGTTCAAACATGCACCTGCTTCTTCCTCCGGCATCGCGGTACCCAAGACGGACGTATTTGGCATGGCCTTGTAAGAAATTGGGTGAAAATTCGAAGCTCCAAAGAGAAGTCCAAAACTCGTGTGCTATAGCTTGGGTTTTGGGCCAAAAATGGGATATTTTTGGGAAAACTAGGGTATTTCTGCGAACGTAAACCGGTTTGTCTCTCATAGAGCCCTATTTGGATTAGTGACGAGTCGTCTCAAGTAATGAGGCACAGCTCCCTAAGGTTCTACTATTTTTGGTGATTTTTTAGAAAAATACTAACATAATTGATTTTTCCCTTATTTTTGAAAAAATAAAGTAAAAATCAAAAGAAGGTTCAAATAGCACCCGTGCTTCTTCCCGTGGCATCGTGTACCCAAGACGGACGCTGGTCGCACGTCCCCGCATGAAATTGGATGAAAATTCGAAGCCACTGAAGAGAAGTCCAAAACCCGTGGCGCTATAGCCTTGGGTTTTGGGCAAAAAATGGGATATTTTTGGGAAAACTAGAGTATTTCTGCGAACGTAACCGGTTTGCCTCTACTAGAGCCCATTATGATTCGTGACGAGCCGTCTGAAGTGTTGGGGCATAGGTCCCGGAAGGTTCTACTATATTTTGGTGATTTTTAGAAAAATACTAAGAAAATTGATTTTTCCCTTATATTTTGAAAAAATCAAGTAAAAATCAAACGAAGGTTCGAAACAGCACCTGCGCTTCTTCCTGTGGCATCGTGTACGCAAGACGGATGCGTGTCGCACGGCCTCGCAAGAAATTGGGTGAAAATTCGAAGCCACTAAAGAGAAGTCCAAAACCCGTAGTGCTATAGCCTTGGGTTTTGGGCCGAAAATGGGATATTTTTGGGAAAACTAGAGTATTTCTGCGAACGTAACCTAGTTTGTCTCTGTTAGAGCCCAATTTGATTCATGACGAGCCGTCTGAAGTAGTGGGGCACAATTCCTGGAAGGTTCTAATATTTTTGGTGATTTTTAGAAAAATACTAACAAAATTGATTTTTCCCTTATTTTTGAAAAAATCAAGTAAAAATATAACGAAGATTCGAAATGCACTCCATGCCTCTTCCCCGTGGCATCGCAGTACGCAGTAAGGACGCGCGGTGCCACTACCCGCAAGAAATTGGGAGAAAATTCAGAAGCCACTGAAGAGAAATCCAAAACCCGTGGTGCTATAGCCTTGGGTTTTGGGCAAAAATGGGATATTTTGGGAGAACTAGAGTATTTCACTGAACGTGTAGGCAGTGTGGACGCTTGTCGCACAGTCCCGCAAGAAATTGAGTGAAAATTCGAAGCCAACTGAAGAGAAGTCCAAAACCAAAGGTGCTATAGCCTTAGGTTTTGGGGCCAAAATTTGATATTTTTGGGAAAACTATAGTAGTTCTCGCGAACGTAACCTCGGTTTGTCTCTGCTAGAGCCCAATTTGATTCGTGACGAGACGTCTCAAGTAGTAGGGCACTGCTCCTGAAGGTTCTACTATTTATTGGTGATTTTTAGAAAAATACTAAGAAAATTGATTTTTCCCTTATTTTTGAAAAAATTCAAGTAAAAATCAAACGAAGGTTCGAACATGCATCCGTGCTTCTTCCCTGTGGCATCATGTACCCAAAGACGGACGCTGCGTCGCATGGCCTTGCATGAAATTGGGTGAAAATTCGAAGCCACTGAAGAGAAGTCCAAAACCCGTAGCGCTTATAGCCTTTGGTTTTGGACCAAAAATGGGATATTTTGGGAAAACTATGGTATTTCGCGAATGTAACCCTGGCTTGTCTCTGTTAGAGCCCATTATGATTCGTGACGAGCCGTCTGAAGTAGTGGGGCACAGTTCCTGGAAGGTTCTACTACTTTTTGGTGATTTTTTAGAAAAAATACCAACAAAATTGATTTTTCCCTTATTTTTTGAAAAAAATCAAGTAAAAATTAAATGAAGGTCTGAAACGGACCCATGCTTCTTCCTGTGGCATCGTGAACCCCGTACGGATGCGTGTCGCACGGCCGTTCAAGAAATTGGCCGAAAATTCTGAAGCCACCAAAGAGAAGTCCAAAACCCGTGTGCTATAGCCTTGGGTTTTGGGCAAAAAATGAGATATTTTTGGGAAAACTGGGGTATTTCTGCGAACGTAACCCGTTTTGTCTCTGTTAGAGCCCAATTTGATTCGTGACGAGCCGTCTGAAATTGTGGGACACAGTTCCCGGAAGGTTCTACTAGTTTTGGTAATTTTTTTAAAAAAATACCAACAAAATTGATTTTTCCATTATTTTTTGAAAAAAATCAAGTAAAAATATAACGAAGATTCAAATGCACTCCATGCCTCTTCCCCGTGGCATCGCAGTACGCAGTAAGTGACGCGCGGTGGCACTACCCGCAAGAAATTGGGAGAAAATTCGAAGCCAACTGAAGAGAAATCCAAAACCCGTAGTGCTATAGCCTTGGGTTTTGGGCAAAAAATTGGATATTTTTGGGAGAACTAGAGTATTTCTGCGAACGTAGTATGCAAGTGGGACGCGTGTCGCACAGCCCTACAAGAAATTGAGTGAAAATTCGAAGCCACCAAAGAGAAGTCCAAAACCCGTGTGCTATAGCCTTGGTTTTGGGGCCAAAAATTTGATATTTTTGGGAAAACTATGGTAGTTCTCGCGAACGTAACTCGGTTTGTCTCTCGTTAGAGCCCAATTTGATTCGTGACGAGACGTCTCAAGTAGTAGGGCACAGCTCCCTGAAGGTTCTACTATTTATTGGTGATTTTTAGAAAAATACTAAGAAAATTGATTTTTCCCTTATTTTTGAAAAATTCAAGTAAAAATCAAACGAAGGTTCGAAATGCAATCTGCGCTTCTTCCCCGTGGCATCATGTACCCAAGACGGACGCGTGTCGCATGGCCTTGCATGAAATTGGGTGAAAATTCGAAGCCACTAAAGAGAAGTCCAAAACCCGTAGCGCTTATAGCCTTTGGTTTTGGGCCAAAATGGGATATTTTGGGAAAACTATGGTATTTCGCGAATGTAACCCTGCTTTGTCTCTCGTAGAGCCCATTATGATTCGTGACGAGCCGTCTCAAGTAGTGGGGCACAGCTCCTCGAAGGTTCTACTATTTTGTGGTGATTTTTAGAAAAATACTAAGAAAATTGATTTTTCCCTTATTTTTGAAAAAATCAAGTAAAAATCAAACGAAGGTTCGAAATGCACTCGTGCTTCTTCCTCCGACATCGTGGTACCCAAGACGGACGCATTTGGCATGGCCTTGTAAGAAATTGGGTGAAAATTCGAAACCACTAAAGAGAAGTCCAAAACCCGTGTGCTATAGCTTGGTTTTGGGCCAAAATGGGATATTTTTGGGAAAACTAGGGTATTTCTGCGAACGTAAACCGGTTTGTCTCTGTTAGAGCCCTATTTGGATTAGTGACGAGCCGTCTGAAGTAGTATGGCACAGTTCCCGGAAAGTTCTACTATTTTTGGTGATTTTTTAGAAAAAAATACCAAGAAATTTGATTTTTCCCTTAGTTTTTGAAAAAAAATCAAGTAAAAATCAAACGAAGGTTCAAATGCACTCGTGCTTCTTCCTCCGGCATCGTGGTACCCAAGACCGACACGCTTGGCACGGCCTTGTAAGAAATTGGGTGAAAATTCAGAAACCACCAAAGAGAAGTCCAAAACCCGTGTGCTATAGCCTGGGTTTTGGGCCAAAAATGGGATATTTTTGGGAAAACTAGGGTATTTCTGCGAACGTAAACCGGTTTTGTCTCTGTTAGAGCCCTATTTGGATTAGTGACGAGTCAGTCTCAAGTAGTGGGCACAGCTCCCTGAAGGTTCTACTATTTTTGGTGATTTTTTAGAAACAATACTAACAAAATTGATTTTTCCCTTATTTTTGAAAAATTCAAGTAAAAATCAAACGAAGGTCTCAAACAGCACCCGTGCTTCTTCCTCGTGGCATCGTGTACCCAAGACGGACGCGTGTCGCATGGCCTTGCAAGAAATTGGGTGAAAATTCGAAGCCACTAAAGAGAAGTCCAAAACCCGTGCGCTATAGCCTTTGGTTTTGGGCAAAAATGGGATATTTTTGGGAAAACTATGAGTATTTCAGCGAACGTAACCTGGCTTTGTCTCTCGTTAGAGCCCATTATGATTCGTGACGAGTCAGTCTCAAGTAGTGGAGCACAGCTCTCGAAGGTTCTACTATTTTTGGTGATTTTTTAGAAAAATACTAAGAAAATTGATTTTTCCCTTATTTTTGAAAAAATCAAGTAAAAATCAAACGAAGGTTCAAACATGACTCGTGCTTCTTCCTCGTGGCATCATGTACCCAAGACGGACGCATGTCGCATGGCCTTGCAAGAAATTGGGTGAAAATTCGAAGCCACTGAAGAGAAGTCCAAAACCCGTGTGCTATAGCCTTTGGTTTTGGGCCAAAATGGGATATTTTTGGGAAAACTATGGTATTTCTGCGAACGTAACCTGGTTTGTCTCTCATAGAGCCCATTATGATTCGTGACTGAGCCGTCTCAAGTAGTGGGCACAGCTCCCGAAGGTTCTACTATTTTTGGTGATTTTTAGAAAAATACTAACAAAATTGATTTTTCCCTTATTTTTGAAAAAATCAAGTAAAAATCAAACGAAGGTCTCAAACGGACCCATGCTTCTTCCTGTGGCATCGTGTACCCCGTACGGATGCGTGTCGCACGGCCGTTCAAGAAATTGGCCGAAAATTCTGAAGCCACCAAAGAGAAGTCCAAAACCCGTGTGCTATAGCCTTGGGTTTTGGGCAAAAAATGAGATATTTTTGGGAAAACTGGGGTATTTCTGCGAACGTAACCCGCTTTGTCTCTCGTAGAGCCCAATTTGATTCGTGACGAGCCGCTCGAAGTAGTGGGACACAGCTCCTGAAGGTTCTACTAGTTTTGGTAATTTTTTTAAAAAAATACCAACAAAATTGATTTTTCCATTATTTTTTGAAAAAAATCAAGTAAAAATATAACGAAGATTCGAAACAGACCCATGCCTCTTCCTGTGGCATCGTGTACGCAGTAAGGACGCGTGTGGCACGGCCCTGCAAGAAATTGGGAGAAAATTCGTAAGCCACCAAAGAGAAATCCAAAACCCGTGTGCTATAGCCTTGGGTTTTGGGCAAAAAATTGGATATTTTTGGGAGAACTAGAGTATTTCTGCGAACGTGTATGCAGTGTGGACGCGTGTCGCACAGCCCTACAAGAAATTGAGTGAAAATTCGGAAGCCACCAAAGAGAAGTCCAAAACCCGTGTGCTATAGCCTTGGGTTTTGGGCCAAAAATTTGATATTTTTGGGAAAACTATGGTAGTTCTGCGAACGTAACCTGGTTTGTCTCTGTTAGAGCCCAATTTGATTCGTGACGAGACGTCTGAAGTAGTGGGGCACAGTTCCCGGAAGGTTCTACTATTTATTGGTGATTTTTTAGAAAAAATACCAAGAAAATTGATTTTTCCCTTATTTTTTGAAAAAATTCAAGTAAAAATCAAACGAAGGTTCGAAACAGCACTCGTGCTTCTTCCTCGTGGCATCATGTACCCAAGACGGACGCTGCGTCGCATGGCCTTGCATGAAATTGGGTGAAAATTCGAAGCCACTGAAGAGAAGTCCAAAACCCGTGCGCTATAGCCTTGGTTTTGGGCCAAAAATGGGATATTTTGGGAAAACTATGGTATTTCTGCGAACGTAACCTGGCTTTGTCTCTCGTTAGAGCCCATTATGATTCGTGACGAGCCGTCTGCGAAGTGGAGCACAGCTCCTGGAAGGTTCTACTATTTTTGGTGATTTTTTAGAAAAATACTAAGAAAATTGATTTTTCCCTTATTTTTGAAAAAATCAAGTAAAAATCAAACGAAGGTTCGAAATGCACCCGTGCTTCTTCCTCTGGCATCGCGTACCCAAGACGGACGCATGTCGGCATGGCCTTGCAAGAAATTGGGTGGAAATTCGAAGCCACCAAAGAGAAGTCCAAAAGCCGTGTGCTATAGCCTTGGGTTTTGGGCAAAAATGGGATATTTTTGGGAAAACTAGAGTATTTCGCAGAACATAACCCGGCTTTGTCTCATGTAGAGCCCAATATGATTTGTGACGATCCGTCTGAAGTGTGGGGCACAGCTCCCTGAAGGTTCTACTATTTTTGGTGATTTTTAGAAAAATACTAAGAAAATTGATTTTTCCCTTATTTTTTCAAAAAATCAAGTAAAAATCAAACGAAGGTTCAAACAGCACTCGTGCTTCTTCCTCCGGCATCGTGTACCCAAGACCGACGCTGCTTGTCACGGCCTTGTAAGAAATTGGGTGAAAATTCAAAACCACTGAAGAGAAGTCCAAAACCCGTGTGCTATAGCTTGAGTTTTGGGCCAAAATGGGATATTTTGGGAAAACTAGGTATTTCTACTGAACGTAAACCTGGTTTGTCTCTCGTAGAGCCCTATTTGGATTAGTGACGAGCCGTCTCAAGTAGTAGGGCACAGCTCCCGAAGGTTCTACTATTTTTGGTGATTTTTAGAAACAATACTAACAAAATTGATTTTTCCCTTATTTTTGAAAAATTCAAGTAAAAATCAAACGAAGGTTCGAAATGCACCTGCGCTTCTTCCTCGTGGCATCATGTACCCAAGACGGACGCGTGTCGCATGGCCTTGCATGAAATTGGGTGAAAATTCGAAGCCACTAAAGAGAAGTCCAAAACCCGTGTGCTATAGCCTTTGGTTTTGGGCCAAAATGGGATATTTTGGGAAAACTATGGTATTTCAGCGAATGTAACCCGGCTTTGTCTCTCGTAGAGCCCATTATGATTCGTGACGAGCCGTCTCAAGTAGTGGGGCACAGCTCCTGAAGGTTCTACTACTTTTTGGTGATTTTTAGAAAAATACTAAGAAAATTGATTTTTCCCTTATTTTTGAAAAAATCAAGTAAAAATCAAACGAAGGTTCGAAATGCACCCGTGCTTCTTCCTCGCGACATCGTGTACCCAAGACGCGACGCATTTGGCATGGCCTTGCAAGAAATTGGGTGGAAATTCGAAGCCACCAAAGAGAAGTCCAAAAGCCGTGCGCTATAGCCTTGGGTTTTGGGCAAAAATGGGATATTTTTGGGAAAACTAGAGTATTTCGCAGAACGTAACCCGGTTTGTCTCTCGTAGAGCCCAATATGATTTGTGACGATCCGTCTCAAGTGTCGGAGCACAGCTCCTGAAGGTTCTACTATTTTTGGTGATTTTTAGAAAAATACTAAGAAAATTGATTTTTCCCTTATTTTTCAAAAAATCAAGTAAAAATCAAACGAAGGTTCGAAATAGCACCTGCGCTTCTTCCTCCGGCATCGCGTACCCAAGACCGACGCTGTTGTCACGACCTTGTAAGAAATTGGGTGAAAATTCGAAACCACTGAAGAGAAGTCCAAAACCCGTGTGCTATAGCTTGGTTTTGGGCCAAAAATGGGATATTTTTGGGAAAACTAAGGTATTTCTGCGAACGTAAACCTGGTTTGTCTCTATTAGAGCCCTATTTGGATTAGTGACGAGTCGTCTCAAGTAGTGGAGCACAGCTCCCTGAAGGTTCTACTATTTTTGGTGATTTTTAGAAACAATATTAACAAAATTGATTTTTCCCTTATTTTTGAAAAAATCAAGTAAAAATCAAACGAAGGTTCGAAATGCACCTGCGCTTCTTCCTGTGGCATCGTGTACCCGAGTACCGGACGCGTGTCGCACGGACCTGCAAGAAATTGGGTGAAAATTCAGAAGCCACCAAAGAGAAGTCCAAAACCCGTGTGCTATAGCCTTGGGTTTTGGGCCGAAAATGGGATATTTTTGGGAAAACTAGAGTATTTCTGCGAACGTAACCCGGTTTGTCTCTGTTAGAGCCCAATTTGATTCGTGACGAGCCGTCTGAAGTAGTGGGGCACAGTTCCCGGAAGGTTCTACTATTTTTGGTATTTTTTAGAAAAAATACCAAGAAAATTGATTTTTCCCTTATTTTTTAAAAAATCAAGTAAAAATCAAACGAAGGTTCGAAACATACCCGTGCTTCTTCCTCTGGCATCGTGTACGTAGCACGGACGCATGTCGCACGACCTTGTAAGAAATTGGGTGAAAATTCGGAAGCTACCAAAGAGAAGTCCAAAACCCGTGCGCTATAGCCTTGGGTTTTGGGCAAAAAATAGGATATTTTTGGGAAAACTAGAGTATTTCAGCGAACGTAACAGGTTTGTCTCTATTAGAGCCCATTATGATTCGTGACGAGCCGTCTGAAGTGTCGGGCACAGCTCCTGAAGGTTCTACTATATTTTGGTGATTTTTAGAAAAATATTCAAGAAAATTGATTTTTCCCTTATTTTTGAAAAAATCAATTAAAAATCAAACGAAGGTTCGAAATGCATCTGCGCTACTTCCTCGCGGCATCGCGGTACCCAAGCACGGACGCATGTCGCACGGCCTTGTAAGAAATTGGGTGAAAATTCGAAGCCAACTAAAGAGAAGTCCAAAACCCGTGCGCTATAGCCTTGGGTTTTGGCAAAAATGGGATATTTTTGGGAAAACTAGATTATTTCACGAACGTAACCTGGCTTGTCTCTATTAGAGCCCATTATGATTCGTGACGAGTCAGTCTCAAGTGTTGAGGCACAGCTCCTGAAGGTTCTACTATTTTTGGTGATTTTTTAGAAAAATATTAAGAAAATTGATTTTTCCCTTATTTTTGAAAAAATCAAGTAAAAATCAAACGAAGGTTCGAAATGCACCTGCTGCTTCTTCCTCCGGCATCGTGTACCCAAGACTGACGCATTTGGCATGGCCTTGTAAGAAATTGGGTGAAAATTCGAAGCCTCCAAAGAGAAGTCCAAAACTTGTGTGCTATAGCTTAGGTTTTGGGCCAAAATGGGATATTTTTAGGAAAACAAGGGTATTTCTGCGAACGTAAACCGGTTTGTCTCTGTTAGAGCCCTATTTGGATTAGTGACGAGTCGTCTCAAGTAATGGGGCACAGCTCCTGAAGGTTCTACTATTTTTGGTGATTTTTAGAAAAATACTAACATAATTGATTTTTCCCTTATTTTTGAAAAATCAAGTAAAAATCAAACGAAGGTCTCGAACATGCACCCGTGCTTCTTCCCCGTGGCATAGTGTACCCAAGACGGACGCTGTGTCACACGGCCTTGCATGAAATTGGATGAAAATTCGAAGCCACTGAAGAGAAGTCCAAAACCCGTGCGCTATAGCCTTGGGTTTTGGGCAAAAATGGGATATTTTTGGGAAAACTAGAGCATTTCAACGAACGTAACCTGGCTTTGTCTCTCGTTAGAGCGCATTATGATTCGTGACGAGCCATCTCAAGTAGTGGGGCACAGCTCCTGAAGGTTCTACTATTTTTGGTGATTTTTAGAAAAATACTAAGAAAATTGATTTTTCCCTTATTTTTAAAAAATCAAGTAAAAATCAAAGAAAGGTCCGAAATGCACTCGTGCTTCTTCCTCCGGTATCGTGTACCCAAGACGGACGCATTTGGCACTGCCTTGCAAGAAATTGGGTGAAAATTCGAAGCCACTGAAGAGAAGTCCAAAACCCGTGTGCTATAGCTTGGATTTTGGGCAAAAAATGGGATATTTTTGGGAAAACTAGAGTATTTCTGCGAACGTAAACCGGTTTGTCTCTATTAGAACCCTATTTGGATTAGTGACGAGCCGTCTCAAGTAGTAGGGCACAGCTCCCGAAAGGTTCTACTATTTTTGGTGATTTTTAGAAAAATATTAAGAAAATTGATTTTTCCCTTATATTTTGAAAAAATCAAGTAAAAATCAAACGAAGGTTCGAAATGCACTCGTGCTTCTTCCTCGTGGCATCGTAGTACCCAAGACGGACGCGTGTCGCACTGGCCTTGTATGAAATTGGATGAAAATTCGAAAGCCACCAAAGAGAAGTCCAAAACCCGTGCGCTTATAGACTTGGGTTTTGGGCAAAAATGGGATATTTTTGGGAAAACTATAGTATTTCGCGAACGTAAACCGGCTTTGTCTCTCATAGAGCCCTATTTGGATTAGTGACGAGTCGTCTCAAGTAGTGGGCACATTTCCTGAAGGTTCTACTATTTTTGGTGATTTTTAGAAAAATATTAAGAAAATTGATTTTTCCCTTATTTTTTGAAAAAATCAAGTAAAAATCAAACGAAGGTTCGAAATAGCACCCGTGCTTCTTCCCCGTGGCATCGTGTACCCAAGACGGACGCTGCGTCACACTGGCCTTGCATGAAATTGGATGAAAATTCGAAGCCACTAAAGAGAAGTCCAAAACCCGTGCGCTATAGCCTTGGGTTTTGGGCAAAAATGGGATATTTTTGGGAAAACTAGAGCATTTCAGTGAACGTAACCTGGTTTGTCTCTCATAGAGCGCATTATGATTCGTGACGAGTCAGTCTCAAGTAGTGAGGCACAGCTCCCTGAAGGTTCTACTATTTTTGGTGATTTTTAGAAAAATATTAAGAAAATTGATTTTTCCTTATTTTTAAAAAATCAAGTAAAAATCAAACGAAAGGTCCAAATGCACTCGTGCTTCTTCCCCGTGGTATCGTGTACCCAAGACGGACGCATTGTCGCACGGCCTTGCAAGAAATTGGGTGAAAATTCGAAGCCACTAAAGAGAAGTCCAAAACCCGTAGTGCTATAGCTTGATTTTGGGCAAAAATGGGATATTTTTGGGAAAACTAGGGTATTTCTGCGAACGTAAACCGGTTTGTCTCTATTAGAGCCCTATTTGGATTAGTGACGAGCCAGTCTCAAGTAGTGGGGCACAGCTCCTGAAAGGTTCTACTATTTTTGGTGATTTTTAGAAAAATATTAAGAAAATTGATTTTTCCCTTATATTTTGAAAAAATCAAGTAAAAATCAAACGAAGGTTCAAATGGACCCGTGCTTCTTCCTCGTGGCATCGTGTACCCAAGACGGACGCGTGTCGCACGGCCTTGTATGAAATTGGATGAAAATTCGAAGCCAACTAAAGAGAAGTCCAAAACCCGTGCGCTATAGCCTTGGGTTTTGGGCAAAAATGGGATATTTTTGGGAAAACTATAGTATTTCCATGAACGTAAACCGGCTTTGTCTCTATAGAGCCCTATTTGGATTAGTGACGAGTCGTCTCAAGTAGTGGGGCACATTTCCTGAAGGTTCTACTATTTTTGGTGATTTTTAGAAAAATACTAAGAAAATTGATTTTTCCCTTATTTTTGAAAAAATCAAGTAAAAATCAAACGAAGGTTCGAAATGCACTCTGCTTCTTCCTCGTGGCATCATGTACCCAAGACGAACGCGTGTCGCACGGCCTTGCATGAAATTGGATGAAAATTCGAAGCCACTAAAGAGAAGTCCAAAACCCGTGTGCTATAGCTTGGGTTTTGGGTCAAAAATAGGATATTTTTGTGAAAACTAGGGTATTTCGCGAACGTAAACCGGTTTGTCTCTCGTAGAGCCCTATTTGGATTAGTGACGAGTCGTCTCAAGTAGTGGGGCACAGCTCCCTAAGGTTCTACTATTTTTGGTTATTTTTAGAAAAATACTAAGAAAATTGATTTTTCCCTTATTTTTGAAAAAATCAAGTAAAAATCAAACGAAGGTTCAAATAGCACTCGTGCTTCTTCCTCGTGGCATCGTGTACCCAAGACGGACGCGTGTCGCACGGCCTCGCATGAAATTGGATGAAAATTCGAAGCCACTGAAGAGAAGTCCAAAACCCGTGCGCTATAGCCTTGGGTTTTGGGCAAAAATGGGATATTTTTGGGAAAACTAGAGTATTTCTACTGAACGTAACCTGGTTTGCCTCTATTAGAGCCCATTATGATTCGTGACGAGCCGTCTCAAGTGTCAGGGCATAGCTCCTGAAGGTTCTACTATATTTTGGTGATTTTTTAGAAAAATACTAAGAAAATTGATTTTTCCCTTATATTTTGAAAAAATCAAGTAAAAATCAAACGAAGGTTCGAAATGCACCTGCGCTTCTTCTCGTGGCATCGCGTACGCAGCACGGACGCGTGTCGCACGGCCTCGCAAGAAATTGGGTGAAAATTCGAAGCCACTAAAGAGAAGTCCAAAACCCGTGTGCTATAGCCTTGGGTTTTGAGTCAAAATGGCATATTTTTGGGAAAACTAGAGTATTTATGCGAACGTAACCGAGTTTGTCTCTATAGAGCCCAATTTAATTCAGTGACGAGCCGTCTCAAGTAGTGGGCACAATTCCTGAAGGTTCTAATATTTTTGGTGATTTTTAGAAAAATACTAAAAAATTGATTTTTCCCTTATTTTTGAAAAAATCAAGTAAAAATATAACGAAGATTCGAAATGCACTCCATGCCTCTTCCCCGTGGCATCGCAGTACGCAGTAAGGACGCGTGTGCCACGGCCCTGCAAGAAATTGGGAGAAAATTCGTAAGCCACCAAAGAGAAATCCAAAACCCGTGTGCTATAGCCTTTGGTTTTGGGCAAAAAATGGGATATTTTTGGGAGAACTAGAGTATTTCACGAACGTGTATGCAAGTAGTGGACGCTTGTCGACAGCACCGCAAGAAATTGAGTGAAAATTCGGAAGCCACCAAAGAGAAGTCCAAAACCCGTGTGCTATAGCCTTAGGTTTTGGGCCAAAAATTTGATATTTTTGGGAAAACTATGGTAGTTCTGCGAACGTAACTCGGTTTGTCTCTCGCTAGAGCCCAATTTGATTCGTGACTGAGACGTCTCAAGTAGTGGGGCACAGCTCCTGAAGGTTCTACTATTTATTGGTGATTTTTAGAAAAATACTAAGAAAATTGATTTTTCCCTTATTTTTGAAAAAATTCAAGTAAAAATCAAACGAAGGTTCGAAACAGACCCGTGCTTCTTCCTGTGGCATCATGTACCCAGCACGGACGCGTGTCGCATGGCCTTGCATGAAATTGGGTGAAAATTCGGAAGCCACCAAAGAGAAGTCCAAAACCCGTGCGCTTATAGCCTTTGGTTTTGGGCCAAAATGGGATATTTTGGGAAAACTATGGTATTTCGCGAATGTAACCCTGGTTTGTCTCTGTTAGAGCCCATTATGATTCGTGACGAGCCGTCTGAAGTAGTGGGGCACAGTTCCTGGAAGGTTCTACTACTTTCTGGTGATTTTTTAGAAAAAATACCAACAAAATTGATTTTTCCCTTATTTTTTGAAAAAAATCAAGTAAAAATAAAATGAAGGTCCGAAACAGACCCGTGCTTCTTCCTGTAGCATCGTGTACCCCGTACGGATGCGTGTCGCACGGCCGTGCAAGAAATTGGGTGAAAATTCCGAAGCCACCAAAGAGAAGTCCAAAACCCGTGTGCTATAGCCTTGGGTTTTGGGCCAAAAATGAGATATTTTTGGGAAAACTGGGGTATTTCTGCGAACGTAACCTGGCTTTGTCTCGTTAGAGCCCAATTTTATTCGTGACGAGCCATCTGAAATTGTGGGACACAGTTCCCGGAAGGTTCTACTATTTTTGGTAATTTTTTTAAAAAAATAACAACAAAATTGATTTTTCCATTATTTTTTGAAAAAAATCAAGTAAAAATATAACGAAGATTCGAAATGCACTCCATGCCTCTTCCCGTGGCATCGCAGTACGCAGAAGGACGCGCGGTGGCACTACCCGCAAGAAATTGGGAGAAAATTCGTAAGCCACCAAAGAGAAATCCAAAACCCGTGTGCTATAGCCTTGGGTTTTGGGCAAAAAATGGGATATTTTTGGGAGAACTAGAGTATTTCTGCGAACGTGTATGCAGTGTGGACGCGTGTCGCACAGCCCTGCAAGAAATTGAGTGAAAATTCGGAAGCCACCAAAGAGAAGTCCAAAACCCGTGTGCTATAGCCTTGGGTTTTGGGCCAAAAATTTGATATTTTTGGGAAAACTATGGTAGTTCTGCGAACGTAACCTGGTTTGTCTCTGTTAGAGCCCAATTTGATTCGTGACGAGACGTCTGAAGTAGTGGGGCACAGTTCCTGGAAGGTTCTACTATTTATTGGTGATTTTTTAGAAAAAATACCAAGAAAATTGATTTTTTCCTTATTTTTTGAAAAAATTCAAGTAAAAATCAAACGAAGGTTCGAAACAGACCCGTGCTTCTTCCTGTGGCATCATGTACCCAGTACGGACGCGTGTCGCATGGCCTTGCATGAAATTGGGTGAAAATTCGGAAGCCACCAAAGAGAAGTCCAAAACCCGTGCGCTATAGCCTTTGGTTTTGGGCCAAAAATGGGATATTTTGGGAAAACTATGGTATTTCTGCGAATGTAACCCGGTTTGTCTCTGTTAGAGCCCATTATGATTCGTGACGAGCCGTCTGAAGTAGTGGGGCACAGTTCCTGGAAGGTTCTACTACTTTTTGGTGATTTTTTAGAAAAAATACCAACAAAATTGATTTTTCATTTATTTTTTGAAAAAAATCAAGTAAAAATAAAATGAAGGTCCGAAACAGACCCGTGCTTCTTCCTGTAGCATCGTGTACCCCGTACGGATGCATGTCGCACGGCCGTACAAGAAATTGGGTGAAAATTCCGAAGCCACCAAAGAGAAGTCCAAAACCCGTGTGCTATAGCCTTGGGTTTTGGGCCAAAAATGAGATATTTTTGGGAAAACTGGGTATTTCGCGAACGTAACCTGGCTTTGTCTCTGTTAGAGCCCAATTTGATTCGTGACGAGCCGTCTGAAATTGTGGGACACAGTTCCCGGAAGGTTCTACTATTTTTGGTAATTTTTTAAAAAATAACAACAAAATTGATTTTTCCATTATTTTTGAAAAAATCAAGTAAAAATATAACGAAGATTCAAACAGCACCCATGCCTCTTCCTCGTGGCATCGCGGTACGCAAGAAAGACGCGTGTGGCACGTACCGCAAGAAATTTGGAGAAAATTCAGAAGCCACTGAAGAGAAATCCAAAACCGCGGTGCTATAGCCTTGGGTTTTGGGCAAAAATGGGATATTTTTGGGAGAAATAGAGTATTTCATGAACGTGTATGCAGTGTGGACGCGTGTCGCATGCACCGCAAGAAATTGAGTGAAAATTGAAGCCACTAAAGAGAAGTCCAAAACCCGTGTGCTATAGCCTTGGGTTTTGGGCCAAAAATTTGATATTTTTGGGAAAACTATGGTAGTTCTGCGAACGTAACCTGGTTTGTCTCGTTAGAGCCCAATTTGATTCGTGACGAGACGTCTGAAGTAGTGAGGCACAGCTCTCTGAAGGTTCTACTATTTATTGGTGATTTTTAGAAAAAATACCCAGAAAATTGATTTTTCCCTTATTTTTTGAAAAAGTTCAAGTAAAAATCAAACGAAGGTTCGAACAGCACCCATGCCTCTTTCTCGTGGCATCATGTACCCAAGACGGACGCGTGTCGCATGACCTTGCATGAAATTGGGTGAAAATTCGAAGCCACTAAAGAGAAGTCCAAAACCCGTGTGCTATAGCCTTGGGTTTTGGGCAAAAATGGGATATTTTGGGAGAACTAGAGTATTTCATCGAACGTGTATGCAGTGTGGACGCGTGTCGCACGTACCGCAAGAAATTGAGTGAAAATTCGAAGCCACTAAAGAGAAGTCCAAAACCCGTGTGCTATAGCCTTGGGTTTCGGGCTAAAATTTGATATTTTTGGGAAAGCTATGGTAGTTCTGCGAACGTAATCTCGGTTTGTCTCTGTTAGAGCCCAATTTGATTCGTGACTGAGACGTCTCAAGTAGTGGGCACAGCTCCTGAAGGTTCTACTATTTATTGGTGATTTTTAGAAAAATACCCGTAAAATTGATTTTTCCCTTATTTTTGAAAAATTTCAAGTAAAAATCAAACGAAGGTTCGAAATAGCACCCGTGCTTCTTTCTCGTGGCATCATGTACCCAAGACGGACGCTGCGTCGCATCGACCTTGCATGAAATTGGGTGAAAATTCGAAGCCACTAAAGAGAAGTCCAAAACCCGTAGTGCTATAGCCTTGGGTTTTGGGCAAAAATGGGATATTTTGGGAGAACTAGAGTATTTCTACTGAACGTATGCAGTGTGGACGCGTGTCGCACATACCGCAAGAAATTGAGTGAAAATTCGAAGCCACTAAAGAGAAGTCCAAAACCCGTGCGCTTATAGCCTTTGGTTTTGGGCCAAAATGGGATATTTTTGGGAAAACTATGGTATTTCTGCGAATGTAATACTGGCTTGTCTCTGTAGAGCCCAATTTGATTCGTGACGAGTCAGTCTCAAGTAGTGGGGAACAGCTCCTGTAGGTTCTACTATTTTTTGGTAGTTTTTTAGAAAAAATACCAAGAAAATTGATTATTCACTTATTTCTTGAAAAAAATCAAGTAAAAATCAAAGGTTCGAAACAGACCCGTGCCTCTTCTTGTGGCATCGCGGTATGCAAGACGGACGCTTGTCACACTACCGCAAGAAATTGGGTGAAAATTGCCACCAAAGAGAAGTACAAAACCCGTGTGCTATAGCCTTGGGTTTTGGGCCAAAAATGGGATATTTTTAGGAAAACAAGAGTATTTCTGCGAACGTAATCTGGTTTGTCTCTGTTAGAGCCCTATTTACATTAGTGACGAGCCGTCTGAAGTAGTGGGGCACAGTTCCCGGAAGGTTCTACTATTTGTTGGTGATTTTTAGAAAAATACTAAGAAAATTGATTTTTCCCTTATTTTTGAAAAAATAAAGTAAAAATCAAACGAAGGTTTGAAACAGCACCTGCGCTTCTTTCTCGTGGCATCATGTACCCAAGACGGACGCTGTCGCACGACCTTGCATGAAATTGGGTGAAAATTCGAAGCCACTAAAGAGAAGTCCAAAACCCGTAGCGCTTATAGCCTTTGGTTTTGGGCCAAAAATGGGATATTTTTGGGAAAACTATGGTATTTCGCTGAATGTAACACTCGCTTTGTCTCTGTAGAGCCCAATTTGATTCGTGACTGAGTCAGTCTCAAGTAGTGGGGAACAGCTCCTGAAGGTTCTACTATTTTTGGTAGTTTTTAGAAAAATACCAAGAAAATTGATTATTCACTTATTTCTTGAAAAAATCAAGTAAAAATCAAAGGTTCGAAATGCACCTGCGCCTCTTCTTGTGGCATCGTGTATGCGATGACGGACGCTTGTCACACTACCGCAAGAAATTGGGTGAAAATTGCCACTAAAGAGAAGTCCAAAACCCGTGTGCTATAGCCTTGGGTTTTGGGCCAAAATGGGATATTTTTAGGAAAACAAGAGTATTTCGCGAACGTAACTCGGTTTGTCTCGCTAGAGCCCTATTTACATTAGTGACGAGCCGTCTCAAGTAGTGGGCACAGCTCCTGAAGGTTCTACTATTTGTTGGTGATTTTTAGAAAAATACTAAGAAAATTGATTTTTCCCTTATTTTTGAAAAAATCAAGTAAAAATCAAACGAAGGTTCGAAATGCACCTGTGCTTCTTCCTCGTGGCAACATGTACCCAAGACGGACGCGTGTCGCATCGACCTTGCATGAAATTGGGTGAAAATTCGAAGCCACTAAAGAGAAGTCCAAAACCCGTGCGCTATAGCATTTGGTTTCGGGCCAAAAATGGGATATTTTTGGGAAAGCTAAGGTATTTCCATGAACGTAATCCTGCTTTGTCTCGTTAGAGCCCAATTTGATTCGTGACGAGTCAGTCTCAAGTAGTGGGAACAGCTCCTGTAAGGTTCTACTATTTTTGGTAATTTTTAGAAAAATACCAAGAAAATTGATTTTTCACTTATTTCTTGAAAAAATCAAGTAAAAATCAAAGGATGGTTCGAATGCAGACTCGCGCCTCTTCTCGTGGCATCGTAGTACCTAGTACGTACACGTGTCGCACTGGCTCGCAAGAAATTCGATGAAAATTCGGAAGCCACCAAAGAGAAGTCCAAAACCCGTGTGCTATAGCCTTGGGTTTTGGGCAAAATTTTGATATTTTTGGGAAAACTATGGTAGTTCTGCGAACGTAACCTGGTTTGTCTCTGTTAGAGCCCAATTTGATTCGTGACAAGACGTCTGAAGTAGTGGGGCACAGTTCCCGGAAGGTTCTACTATTTATTGGTGATTTTTTAGAAAAAATACCAAGAAAATTGATTTTTCCCTTATTTTTTGTAAAAGTTCAAGTAAAAATCAAACGACGGTTCGAAACAGACCCGTGCTTCTTCCTGTGGCAACATGTACCCAGTACGGACGCGTGTCGCACGACCTTGCATGAAATTGGGTGAAAATTCGGAAGCCACCAAAGAGAAGTCCAAAACCCATGCGCTATAGCATTTGGTTTTGGGCCAAAAATGGGGTATTTTTGGGAAAGCTAAGGTATTTCCATGAACGTTACCCGGTTTGTCTCTGTTAGAGCCCAATTTGATTCGTGACGAGCCGTCTGAAGTAGTGGGGAACAGTTCCCGGAATGTTCTACTATTTTTGGTATTTTTTAGAAAAAATACCAAGAAAATTGATTTTTCCCTTATTTTTTGAAAAAATCAAGTAAAAATCAAACGAAAGTTCGAAACAGACCCGTGTTTCTTCTTCTGGCATCGTGTACCCAGTACGAACGCGTTTGGCATGGCCTTGCAAGAAATTGGGTGAAAATTCGGAAGCCACCAAAGAGAAGTGCAAAACCCGTGTGCTATAGCTTGGGTTTTGGGCCAAAAATGGGATATTTTTTAAAAAATAGGGTATTTCTGCGAACGTAACCCGGTTTGTCTCTGTTAGAGAGCTATTTGGATTAGTGACGATCCGTCTGAAGTAGTGGGGCACAGTTTCTGGAAGGTTCTACTATTTTTTGGTGATTTTTTAGAAAAAATACCAAGAAAATTGATTTTTCCCTTATTTTTTAAAAAATCAAGTAAAAATCAAACGAAGGTTCGAAACATACCCGTGCTTCTTCCTCTGGCATCGTGTACGTAGCACGGACGCATGTCGCACGACCTTGTAAGAAATTGGGTGAAAATTCGGAAGCTACCAAAGAGAAGTCCAAAACCCGTGCGCTATAGCCTTGGGTTTTGGGCCAAAAATGGGGTATTTTTGGGAAAGCTATGGTATTTCCACGAACGTAACCCGGTTTGTCTCATGTTAGAGCCCAATTTGATTCAGTGACTGAGCCGTCTCAAGTAGTGAGGAACAGCTCCTGAAGGTTCTACTATTTTTGGTGATTTTTGAGGAAAAATACCAAGACAATTGATTTTTCCCTTATTTTTTGAAAAATCAAGTCAAACGAAGGTTCGAAATGCGACCTGCGTTCTTCCTCGTGGCATCCTGTACCCAACATCGATGTCGCGTCGCACGGCCTTGCATGAATTTGGGTGAAAATTCGAAGCCACTAAAGAGAAGTCCAAAACCCGTGTGCTATAGCTTGGTGTTGAGCCAAAATGGGATATTTTTGAGAAAATAGGTATTTCTGCGAACGTAACTCCGCTTGTCTCTCATAGAGCCATATTTGAATTAGTGATGAGTCGTCTCAAGTAGTGGGGCATAGTTCCTGAAGGTTCTACTATTTATTGGTGATTTTTAGAAAAATACTAAGAAAATTGATTTTTCCCTTATTTTTGAAAAAATCAAGTAAAATCAAACGAAAGTTCGAAACAGCACCCGTGTTTCTTCTTCCGGCATCGTGTACCCAAGATCGAAAGCGTTTGGCATGGCCTTGCAAGAAATTGGGTGAAAATTCGAAGCCACTGAAGAGAAGTCCAAAACCCGTGTGCTATAGCTTGGTTTTGGGTCAAAATGGGATATTTTTGAGAAAACTAGGGTATTTCTATGAACGTAACCTCGCTTTGTCTCTGTTAGAGCCCTATTTGGATTCAGTGACGAGCCGTCTCAAGTAGTGGGCACAGCTCCTCGAAGGTTCTACTATTTTTGGTGATTTTTAGAAAAATACTAAGAAAATTGATTTTTCCCTTATTTTTGAAAAAATCAAGTAAAAATCAATCGAAGTTCAAATGCACTGCGCTTCTTCTTGTGGCATCGTAGTACGCAAGACGGACGCTTGTCGCACTGACCTGCAAGAAATTGGGTGAAAATTAAGCCACTGAAGAGAAGTCCCAAACCCGTGTGCTATAGCCTTGGGTTTTGGGCCAAAAATGGGATATTTTTGGGAAAACAAGAGTATTTATGCGAACGTAATCCGGTTTGTCTCTGTTAGAGTCCAATTTGATTCGTGACGAGCCATATGAAGTAGTGGGGCACAGTTCCCAGAAGGTTCTACTATTTTTTGGTGATTTTTTAGAAAAAATACCAAGAAAATTGATTTTTCCCTTATTTTTTTAAAAAAAATCAAGTAAAAACCAAACGAACGTTCGAAACAGACCCGTGCCTCTTCCTGTGGCATCGTGTACCCAGTGCGGACGCGTGTGGCATGGCCTTACAAGAAATTGGGTGAAAATTCAGAAGCCACCAAAGAGAAGTCCAAAACCCGTGTGCTATAGCCTTGGGTTTTGGGCCAAAAATGGGATATTTTTGCGAAAACTATGGTATTTCCGCGAACGTAACCCGGTTGGTCTCTGTCAGAGCCTTATTTGGATTCGTGATGAGCCGTCTGAAGTAGTGGGGCACAATTCCAAGATGGTTCTACTATCTTTTGGTGTTTTTTAAAAAAATACAATGAAAATTGATTTTTCCCTTATTTTTTGAAAAAATTCAAGTAAAAATCAAACGAAGGTTCGAAACAGACACGCGCTCTTCTTCGTGGCATCGCGTACCCAAGACTGACACGTGTCGCACGGTCCTGCAAGAAATTGGGTGAAAATTCGAAGCCACCAAAGAGAAGTCCAAAACCCGTGTGCTATAGCCTTGGGTTTTGGGCCAAAAATTTGTTATTTTTGGGAAAACTATGGTATTTCTGCGAACGTAACTCTGGTTTGTCTCTCGTAGAGCCCATATTTGAATTAGTGATGAGTCGTCTAAGTAGTGGGGCATAGTTCCTGAAGGTTCTACTATTTATTGGTGATTTTTAGAAAAATACCAAGAAAATTGATTTTTCCCTTATTTTTGAAAAAATCAAGTAAAATCAAACGAAAGTTCAAAATGCACCCGTGTTTCTTCTTCTGGCATCGTGTACCCAGTACGAACGCGTTTGGCATGGCCTTGCAAGAAATTGGGTGAAAATTCGGAAGCCACCAAAGAGAAGTCCAAAACCCGTGTGCTATAGCTTGGGTTTTGGGTCAAAATGGGATATTTTTGAGAAAACTAGGGTATTTCGCGAACGTAACCCTGCTTTGTCTCATTAGAGCCCTATTTGGATTAGTGACGAGCCGTCTCAAGTAGTGGGCACAGCTCCTGGAAGGTTCTACTATTTTTGGTGATTTTTAGAAAAAATACTAAGAAAATTGATTTTTCCCTTATTTTTGAAAAAATCAAGTAAAAATCAAATGGTCGAAATAGCACTGCGTGCCTCTTCTTGTGGCATCGTGTATGCAAGACGGACGCTTGTCGCACTGACCTGCAAGAAATTGGGTGAAAATTGCCACCAAAGAGAAGTCCCAAAACCAATGGGCTATAGCCTTGGGTTTTGGGCCAAAAATGGGATATTTTTGGGAAAACAAGAGTATTTATGCGAACGTAATCCGGTTTGTCTCTGTTAGAGTCCAATTTGATTCGTGACGAGCCATATGAAGTAGTGGGGCACAGCTCCTGAAGGTTCTACTATTTTTTGGTGATTTTTAGAAAAATACTAAGAAAATTGATTTTTCCCTTATTTTTGAAAAAATCAAGTAAAATCAAACGAACGTTCGAAACGGACTCGTGCTTCTTCCCGTGGCATCGTAGTACCCAAGACTGGACCCGTGTCGCATGGTCCTGTAAGAAATTGGGTGAAAATTTCGATGCCACCAAAGAGAAGTCCAAAACCCGTGTGCTATACCTTGGGTTTTGGGCCAAAATGGGATATTTTTGGGAAAACTATGGTATTTCACGAACGTAACCCGGCTTGTGTCTCGTAGAGCCCTATTTAGATTAGTGACGAGTCAGTCTCAAGTAGTGGGCACAGCTCCTGAAGGTTCTACTATTTTTGGTGATTTTTAGAAAAATACTAACAAAATTGATTTTTCCCTTATTTTTGGAAAAATCAAGTAAAAATCAATGGAAGGTTCGAAACAGACACGCGGCTCTTCTTCGTGGCATCGTGTACCCAAGATCGACACGTGTCGCACGGTCCTGCAAGTAATTGGGTGAAAATTCGAAAGCCACCAAAGAGAAGTCCAAAACCCGTGTGCTATAGCCTTGGGTTTTGGGCCAAAAATTTGATATTTTTGGGAAAACTATGGTATTTCTGCGAACGTAACCTGGTTTGTCTCTGTTAGAGCCATATTTGAATTAGTGATGAGTCGTCTGAAGTAGTGGGGTACAGTTCCCGGAAGGTTCTACTATTTATTGGTGATTTTTTAGAAAAAATACCAAGAAAATTGATTTTTCCCTTATTTTTTGAAAAAAATCAAGTAAAAATCAAACGAAAGTTCGAAACAGACCCGTGTTTCTTCTTCTGGCATCGTGTACCCAGTACGAACGCGTTTGGCATGGCCTTGCAAGAAATTGGGTGAAAATTCGGAAGCCACCAAAGAGAAGTCCAAAACCCGTGTGCTATAGCTTGGGTTTTGGGTCAAAAATGGGATATTTTTGAGAAAAATAGGGTATTTCTGCGAACGTAACCCTGTTTGTCTCTGTTAGAGCCCTATTTGGATTAGTGACGAGCCGTCTCAAGTAGTGGGCACGCTCCTCGAAGGTTCTACTATTTTTGGTGATTTTTAGAAAAATACTAAGAAAATTGATTTTTCCCTTATTTTTGAAAAAATCAAGTAAAAATCGAAGTTCGAAACAGCACCTGCGGCTCTTCTTGTGGCATCGTGTATGCAGTACGGACGCTTGTCGCACGGCCCTGCAAGAAATTGGGTGAAAATTGCCACCAAAGAGAAGTCCCAAACCCATGTGCTATAGCCTTGGGTTTTGGGCCAAAAATGGGATATTTTTGGGAAAACAAGAGTATTTATGCGAACGTAATCCGGTTTGTCTCTGTTAGAGTCCAATTTGATTCGTGACGAGCCATATGAAGTAGTGGGGCACAGCTCCCGAAGGTTCTACTATTTTTGGTGATTTTTTAGAAAAATACTAAGAAATTGATTTTTCCCTTATTTTTGAAAAAATCAAGTAAAATCAAACGAACGTTCGAAATGCACTCGTGCTTCTTCCTCGTGGCATCGTGTACCCAAGACTGGACGCGTGTCGCACGGTCCTGTAAGAAATTGGGTGAAAATTCGATGCCACCAAAGAGAAGTCCAAAACCCGTGTGCTATACCTTGGGTTTTGGGCCAAAATGAGGATATTTTTGGGAAAACTATGGTATTTCGCGAACGTAACCCTGGTTTGTCTCGTTAGAGCCCTATTTAGATTAGTGACGAGTCAGTCTCAAGTAGTGAGGCACAGCTCCTGAAGGTTCTACTATTTTTGGTGATTTTTAGAAAAATACTAATAAAATTGATTTTTCCCTTATTTTTGGAAAAAATCAAGTAAAAATCAATGGAAGGTTCGAAACAGACACGTGCCTCTTCTTGTGGCATCGTGTACCCAGTACAGATACGTGTCGCACGGTCCTGCAAGAAATTGGGTGAAAATTCGGAAGCCACCAAAGAGAAGTCCAAAACCCGTGTGCTATAGCCTTGGGTTTTGGGCCAAAAATTTGTTATTTTTGGGAAAACTATGGTATTTCTGCGAACGTAACCTGGTTTGTCTCTGTTAGAGCCCAATTTGATTCGTGACGAGACGTCTGAAGTAGTGGGCACAGCTCCTGAATGTTCTACTATTTTTTGGTGATTTTTAGAAAAATACTAAGAAAATTGATTTTTCCCTTATTTTTGAAAAAATCAAGTAAAAATCAAACGAAAGTTCGAACATGACCCGTGTTTCTTCTTCCGGCATCGTGTACCCAAGATCGAACGCGTTTGGCATGGCCTTGCAAGAAATTGGGTGAAAATTCGGAAGCCACCAAAGAGAAGTCCAAAACCCGTGTGCTATAGCTTGGTTTTGGGTCAAAAATGGGATATTTTTGAGAAAAATAGGTATTTCTGTGAACGTAACTCTGCTTTGTCTCTGTTAGAGCCCTATTTGGATTAGTGACGAGCCGTCCGAAGTAGTGGGACACAGTTCCCAGAAGGTTCTACTATTTTTTAGTGATTTTTTAGAAAAAAATACCAAGAAAATTGATTTTTCCCTTATTTTTTGAAAAAAATCAAGTAAAAATCAAAGGAAGGTCGAAACAGACCCGTGCCTCTTCTTATGGCATCGTGTATGCAGTACGGACGCTTGTCGCACGGCCCTGCAAGAAATTGGGTGAAAATTGCCACCAAAGAGAAGTCCAAAACCCGTGTGCTATAGCCTTGGGTTTTGGGCCAAAAATGGGATATTTTTGGGAAAACTATGGTATTTCTGCGAACGTAACTTGGTCTATCTCTGTTAGAGACCATTTTGATTCGTGACGAGCCGTCTGAAGTAGTGAGGCACAGTTTTCAGAAGGTTATACTATTTTTTGGTGATTTTTTAGAAAAAATACCAAGAAAATTGATTTTCCCTTATTTTTTGAAAAAATCAAGTAAAAATCAAACGAAAGTTCGAAACAGACCCGTGTTTCTTCTTCTGGCATCGTGTACCCAGTACGAACCCGTTTGGCATGGCCTTGCAAGAAATTGGGTGAAAATTCGGAAGCCACCAAAGAGAAGTCCAAAACCCGTGTGCTATAGCTTGGGTTTGGGTCAAAAATGGGATATTTTTGAGAAATATAGGGTATTTCTGAACGTAACCCTGTTTGTCTCGTTAGAGCCCTATTTGGATTAGTGACTGAGCCGTCTCAAGTAGTGAGGCACAGCTCCTGAAGGTTCTACTATTTTTGGTGATTTTTAGAAAAATACCAAGAAAATTGATTTTTCCCTTTTTTTGAAAAAATCAAGTAAAAATCAAACGAAGGTTCGAACATGCACCCATGCTTCTTCCTCCGGCATCGTGGTACCCAAGACTGGACATGTTTGGCATGGCCTTGCAAGAAATTGGGTGAAAATTCGAAGCCACTAAAGAGAAGTGCAAAACCCGGTGCTATAGCTTGGTTTTAGGCCAAAATGGGATATTTTTGAAAAAATAGGTGAAAATTCGAAGCCACTAAAGAGAAGTGCAAAACCCGTGTGCTATAGCTTGGCTTTGGGCCAAAAATGGGATATTTTTGAAAAAATAGGGTATTCTCGCGAACGTAACCCGGTTTGTCTCGTTAGTAGCCCTATTTGGATTAGTGACGAGCCGTCTCAAGTAGTGGGACACAGCTCCTGAAGGTTCTACTATTTTTGGTGATTTTTTGGAAAAATACCAAGAAAATTGATTATTCCCTTATTTTTGAAAAAATCAAGTAAAAATGAAACGAAGGTTCGAAACAGCACCTGCGCTTCTTTCTCCGGAATCGTGTACCCAAGACGGACGTGTTCGGCATGGCTTTGCAAGAAATTCGGTGAAAATTCGAAAGCCACCAAAGAGAAGTCCAAAACCCGTGTGCTATAGCTTGGGTTTTGGGTCAAAAATGGGATATTTTTGAGAAAAATAGGGTATTTCTCTGAACGTAACCCTGCTTTGTCTCTATTAGAGCCCTATTTGGATTAGTGACGAGTCAGTCGAAGTAGTGGGACACAGCTCCTGGAAGGTTCTACTATTTTTTGTGATTTTTGGAAAAATACCAAGAAAATTGATTTTTCCCTTATTTTTGGAAAAAAAATCAAGTAAAAATGAAACGAAGGTTCGAAACAGACCCGTGCTTCTTTCTCTGGAATCGTGTACCCAGTACGGACGTGTTCGCCATGGCTTTGCAAGAAATTGGGTGAAATTTCGAAAGCCACCAAAGAGAAGTCCAAAACCCTTGTGCTATAGGTTTTGGGTCAAAAATGGGATATTTTGAAGAAAACTAGGGTATTTCGCGAACGTAACCTCGCTTTGTCTCTGTAGAGCCCTATTTTGATTAGTGACGAGACGTCTCAAGTAGTGAGGCACGGCTCCTGAAGGTTCTACTATTTTTGGTGATTTTTAGGAAAAATACCAAGACAATTGATTTTTCCCTTATTTTTGAAAAATCAAATCAAACGAAGGTTCGAAACTGCACCTGTGCTTCTTCCTGCTGGCATCGTGTACCCAAGATCGACGTGTGTCGCACGGCCTTGCATGAATTTGGATGAAAATTCTGAAGCCACCAAAGAGAAGTCCAAAACTCGTGTGCTATAGCTTGGGTTTTGAGCTAAAAATGGGATATTTTTTAGAAAAATAGGGTATTTCTGCGAACGTAACCCTGTTTGTCTCTGTTAGAGCCCTATTTGGATTATTGACGAGCCGTCTGAAGTAGTGGGCACAGCTCCTGAAGGTTCTACTATTTTTGGTGATTTTTAGAAAAATACTAAGAAAATTGATTTTTCCTTCTTTGTTGAAAAAATCAAGTAAAAATCAAACGAAAGTTCGAAACAGCACTCGTGTTTCTTCTTCCGGCATCGTGTA
Organism: Murraya koenigii; assembly: GCA_025617385.1. Taxonomy (NCBI): domain Eukaryota; kingdom Viridiplantae; phylum Streptophyta; class Magnoliopsida; order Sapindales; family Rutaceae; genus Murraya; species Murraya koenigii. The sequence continues at coordinate 38,874,816 of CM046813.1, forward strand.
CCCAAGACGGACGCTGTTTGGCATGGCCTTGCAAGAAATTGGGTGAAAATTCGAAGCCACTCAAAGAGAAGTGCAAAACCCGTGTGCTATAGCTTGTGTTTTGGGCAAAAATGGGATATTTTTGAGAAAATAGGGTATTCTCGCGAACGTAACCCTGCTTTGTCTCTCGTAGAGCCCTATTTGGATTAGTGACGAGCCGTTCAAGTAGTGGGACACAGCTCCGTGAAGGTTCTACTATTTTTGGTGATTTTTTGGAAAAATACCAAGAAAATTGATTATTCCCTTATTTTTGAAAAAATCAAGTAAAATGAAACGAAGGTTCGAAACAGCACCCGTGCTTCTTCCTCCGGAATCGTGTACCCAAGACGGACGTGTTCAGCATGGCTTTGCAAGAAATTCGGTGAAAATTCGAAGCCACTAAAGAGAAGTCCAAAACCCGTGTGCTATAGCTTGGTTTTGGGCCAAAATGGGATATTTTTGAGAAAAATAGGGTATTCTCGCGAACGTAACCCGGTTTGTCTCTATTAGAGCCCTATTTGGATTAGTGACGAGTCAGTCTCAAGTAGTGGGACACAGCTCTCGGAAGGTTCTACTATTTTTGGTGATTTTTTGGAAAAATACCAAGAAAATTGATTATTCCCTTATTTTTGAAAAAATCAAGTAAAATGAAACGAAGGTTCGAAATGCACTCGTGCTTCTTTCTCCGGAATCGTGTACCCAAGTACGGACGCGTTTGGCATGGCCTTGCAAGAAATTGGGTGAAAATTCGGAAGCCACCAAAGAGAAGTGCAAAACCCGTGTGCTATAGCTTGGGTTTTGGGCCAAAAATGGGATATTTTTGAAAAAAATAGGGTATTCCTGCGAACGTAACCCGGTTTGTCTCTGTTAGAGCCCTATTTGGATTAGTGACGAGCCGTCTGAAGTAGTGGGACACAGTTCCCGGAAGGTTCTACTATTTTTTGGTGATTTTTTGGAAAAATACCAAGAAAATTGATTTTTCCCTTATTTTTTGAAAAAAAATCAAGTAAAAATGAAACGAAGGTTCGAAACAGACCCGTGCTTCTTTCTCTGGAATCGTGTACCCAAGACAGACGTGTTCGGCATGGCTTTGCAAGAAATTCGGTGAAAATTCGAAAGCCACCAAAGAGAAGTCCAAAACCCGTGTGCTATAGCTTGGGTTTTGGGCCAAAAATGGGATATTTTTGAGAAAAATAGGGTATTTCTGCGAACGTAACCCGGTTTGTCTCTGTTAGAGCCCTATTTGGATTAGTGACGAGCCGTCTGAAGTAGTGGGACACAGTTCCCGGAAGGTTCTACTATTTTTTGGTGATTTTTTTGGAAAAAATACCAAGAAAATTGATTATTCCCTTTTTTTTGAAAAAAAATCAAGTAAAAATGAAACGAAGGTTCGAAACAGACCCGTGCTTCTTTCTCTGGAATCGTGTACCCAGTACAGACGTGTTCGGCATGGCTTTGCAAGAAATTCGGTGAAAATTCGAAAGCCACCAAAGAGAAGTCCAAAACCCGTGTGCTATAGCTTGGGTTTTGGGTTAAAAATGGGATATTTTTGAGAAAAATAGGGTATTTCTGTCATGGTAACTTGGTTTGTCTCTGTTAGAGCCCTATTTGGATTAGTGACGAGCCGTCTGAAGTAGTGGGACACGTTCCTGAAGGTTCTACTATTTTTTGGTGATTTTTTAGAAAAATAACAAGAAAATTGATTTTTCCTTATTTTTGAAAAAATCATTTAAAATCAAAGGACGGTTCGAAACAGACACGTGCGTTCTTCTTGTGGAATCGTGTACGCAATGACGGATGCTTGTTGCAAGGCCCCGCAAGAAATTTGGTGAAAATTGCCACTGAAGAGAAGTCCAAAACCCGTGTGCTATAGCCTTGGGTTTTGGGCCAAAAATGGGATATTTTTGGAAAACAAGAGTATTTCTGCGAACGTAATCTGGTTTGTCTCTGTTAGAGCCCAATCTGATTAGTGACGAGCCGTCTGAAGTAGTGGGGCACAGTTCCTGGAAGGTTCTACTATTTTTGGTGATTTTTTAGAAAAAATACCAAGAAAATTGATTTTTCCCTTATTTTTTAAAAAATCAAGTAAAAATGAAACAAAGGTTCGAAACAGACCCGTGCTTCTTTCTCTGGAATCGTGTACCCAAGACTGACGTGTTCGGCAAGGCTTTGCAAGAAATTCGGTGAAAATTCGAAAGCCACCGAAGAGAAGTGCAAAACCCGTGTGCTATAGCTTGGGTTTTGGGCCAAAAATGGGATATTTTTGAAAAAATAGGGTATTCCTCACGAACGTAACTTGGGTTTGTCTCGCATCTTCGAAATGCAGACCAGTGGTTCTTCCTCCGGCTTCGTGTACCCAAGACGGACGTGTTTGGCATGGCCTTGCAAGAAATTGGGTGAAAATTCGAATGAACGAAGAGAAGTCCAAAACCCGTGTGCTATAGCTTGGGTTTTGGGCCAAAAATGGGATACTTTTGGGAAAACTAGGGTATTTCTGCTAACGTAACCCGGTTTGTCTCTGCTAGAGCCGTATTTGGATTCATGACGAGTCGTCTCAAGTAGTGGGGCACAGCTCCGGAATGTTCTACTATTTTTTTGATTTTTTAGAAAAAATATATAGAAAATTGATTTTTCCCTTATTTTTTCAAAAAAAATCTCGTAAAAATCAAACGAAGGTTCGAAACAGACCCGTGCCTATTCCTGTGGCATCGTGTACCCAATGACGGACGTGTTTGGCATGGCCTTGCAAGAAATTGGGTGAAAATTCGAAGCCACTAAGAGAAGTCCAAAACCCGTGTCCTATAGCCTGGGTTTTGGGACAAAATGGGATATTTTTGGGAAAACTAGGGTATTTCTGCGAACGTAACCAGGTTTGTCTCTGTAAGAGCCCTATTTGGATTCATGACGAGCCGTCTGAAGTAGTGGGGCACAGTTCCCGAAGGTTCTACTATTTTTGGTGATTTTTAGAAAAATACCAAGAAAATTGATTTTTCCTTATTTTTGAAAGAATCAAGTAAAAATCAAACGAAAGTTTGAAACAGACCCGTGCTTCTTCCTCTGGCATCGTGTACCCAGTACGGACGCGTTTGGGCATGGCCTTGCAAGAAATTGGGTGAAAATTCGAAGCCACTGAAGAGAAGTCCAAAACTCGTGTGCTATAGCTTGGGTTTTGGGCCAAAAATGGATATTTTTAGAAAAATAGGGTATTTCTGCGAACGTAACCTCGTTTGTCTCTGTAGAGCCCTATTTGGATTAGTGACGAGCCGTCCAAGTAGTGGGGCACAGTTCCTGGAAGGTTCTACTATTTTTGGTGATTTTTTAGAAAAATACTAAGAAAATTGATTTTTCCCTTATTTTTTGAAAAAAATCAAGTAAAAATCAAACGAAGGTTCGAAACAGACCCGTGCTTCTTCCGTCGACATCGTGTACCCAGTACGGACGCGTTTGGCATGGCCTTGCAAGAAATCGGTTGAAAATTCGAAGCCACTAAAGAGAAGTCCAAAACCCGTGTGCTATAGCTTGGGTTTTGGCCAAAAATGGGATATTTTTGAGAAAAATAGGGTATTCTGCGAACGTACCCTTGTTTGTCTTTGTTAGAGCCCTATTTGGATTAGTGATGAGCCGTCTGAAGTAGTGGGGCACAGTTCCCAGACGGTTCTACTATTTTTTGGTGATTTTTAGAAAAATACCAACAAAATTGATTTTTCCCATATTTTTTGAAAAAAATCAAGTAAAAATCAAACAAAAGTTTGAAACAGACCCGTGTTTCTTCTTCTGGCATCGTGTACCCCGTACGAACGCGTTTGGCATGGCCTTGCAAGAAATTGGGTGAAAATTCGGAAGTGACGAAAGAGAAGTCCAAAACCCGTGTGCTATAGCTTGGGTTTTGGGCTAAAATGGGATACTTTTGGGAAAACTAGGGTATTTCTGCTAACGTAACCCGGTTTGTCTCTGTTAGAGCCGTATTTGGATTCATGACGTGCAGTCTGAAGTAGTGGAGCACAGCTCCTGAATGTTCTACTATTTTTGTGATTTTTAGAAAAATATAAGAAAATTGATTTTTCCCTTATTTTTGAAAAAATCTAGTAAAAATCAAACGAAGGTTCGAAACTGCATCCGTGCTCTATTCTCGTGGCATCGTGTACCCAAGACGGACGTGTTTGGCATGGCCTTGCAAGAAATTGGATGAAAATTCGAAGCCACTAAAGAGAAGTCCAAAACCCGTGTGCTATAGCTTGGGTTTTGGGCCAAAATGGGATATTTTTAGGAAAACTAGGGTATTTCGCTGAACGTAACCTGGTTTGTCTCTCGTAGAGCCCTATTTGGATTCATGACGAGCCAGTCTGAAGTAGTGGAGCACAGCTTCCTGAAGGTTCTACTATTTTTGGTGATTTTTAGAAAAATACCAAGAAAATTGATTTTTCCCTTATTTTTGAAAGAATCAAGTAAAAATCAAACGAAAGTTCGAAACAGCACTCGTGCTTCTTCCTCCGGCATCGTGTACCCGAGACGGACGCGTTTGGCATGGCCTTGCAAGAAATTGGGTGAAAATTCGGAAGCCACCGAAGAGAAGTCCAAAACTCGTGTGCTATAGCTTGGGTTTTGGGCCAAAAATGGGATATTTTTTAGAAAAACAAGGATTTCTGCGAACGTAACCCTGTTTGTCTCTGTTAGAGCCCTATTTGGATTAGTGACGAGCCGTCTGAAGTAGTGGGCACAGCTCCTGAAGGTTCTACTATTTTTTGGTGATTTTTTAGAAAAATACCAAGAAAATTGATTTTTCCTTATTTTTGAAAAAATCAAGTAAAAATCAAACGAAGGTTCGAAACAGCACTCGTGCTTCTTCCTCGTGGCATCGTGTACCTAGTACGGACGCGTGTCGCATGGCCTTGCAAGAAAGTGGGTGAAAATTCCGAAGCCACCAAAGAGAAGTCCAAAACCCGTGTGCTATAGCTTGGGTTTTGGGCCAAAAATTGGATATTTTTGAGAAAACTAGGGTATTTCTGCGAACGTAAACCGGTTTGTCTCTGTTAGAGCCCTATTTTGATTAGTGACGAGCCGTCTCGAAGTAGTGAGGCACGCATTTCGAAGGTTCTACTATTTTTGATGATTTTTAGAAAACATACTAAGAAAATTGATTTTTCCCTTATTTTTGAAAAAATCAAGTAAAAATCAAACGAAGGTTCGAAATGCAGACTCGTGCTTCTTCCTCCGACATCGTGTACCCAGTACTGACACGTTTGGCATGGCCTTGCAAGAAATTGGGTGAAAATTCGAAGCCACTGAAGAGAAGTCCAAAACCCGTGTGCTATAGCTTGGCTTTTGGGCCAAAAATGGGATATTTTTGAGAAAACTAGGGTATTTCAGCAAACGTAATCCGGGTTTGTCTCTGTTAGAGCCCTATTTGGATTAGTGACGAGCCGTCTGAAGTAGTGGGGCACAGTTCCCGGAAGGTTCTACTATTTTTTGGTGATTTTTTAGAAAAAATACTAAGAAAATTGATTTTTCCCTTATTTTTGAAAAAATCAAGTAAAAATCAAACGAAGGTTCGAAATGCACTCGTGCTTCTTCCTCGTGGCATCGTGTACCCAATGACGGACGTGTGTTGGCATGGCCTTGCAAGAAATTGGGTGAAAATTTGAAGCCACTCAAGAGAAGTCCAAAACCAGTGTGCTATAGCCTTAGGATTTTGGGCCAACAATGGGATATTTTTGGGAAAACTAGAGTATTTCTGCGAATGTAACCCAGTTTGTCTCTGTTAGAGCCCTATTTGGATTCAGTGACGAGTCGTCTCAAGTAGTGGGGCACAGCTCCTGAAGGTTCTACTATTTTTGGTGATTTTTAGAAAAATACTAAGAAAATTGATTTTTCCCTTATTTTTGAAAAAATCAAGTAAAAATCAAACGAAGGTTCGAAACAGCATCCGTGCTTCTTCCTCCGCATCGTGTACCCAAGACGGACGCGTTTGGCATGGCCTTGCAAGAAATTGGGTGAAAATTCGAAGCCACTGAAGAGAAGTCCAAAACCCGTGTGCTATAGCTTGGCTTTTGGACAAAATGGGATATTTTTAGAAAAATAGGGTATTTCGCGAACGTAACCCGGTTTGTCTCTCATAGAGCCCTATTTGGATTAGTGACGAGCCGTCTCAAGTAGTGGGGCACAGCTCCTGAAGGTTCTACTATTTTTGGTGATTTTTAGAAAAATACCAAGAAAATTGATTTTTCCCTTATTTTTGAAAAAATCAAGTAAAATTCAAACGAAGGTTCCAAACAGACCTGTGCCTCTTCCTGTGGCATCGTGTACCCAGTACAGACACGTGTCGCATGGTCCTGTAAAAAATTGGGTGAAAATTCCGAAGCCACCAAAGAGAAGTCCAAAACCCGTGTGCTATAGCCTTGGGTTTTGGGCTAAAAATTGGATATTTTTGGGAAAACTATAGTATTTCACGAACGTAACTCTGGTTTGTCTCTGTTAGAGCCCAATTTGATTCAGTGACGAGCCGTCTCAAGTAGTGAGGCATGATTTCGGAAGGTTCTACTATTTTTGATGATTTTTAGAAAACATACTAAGAAAATTGATTTTTCCCTTATTTTTGAAAAAATCAAGTAAAAATCAAAGGAAGGTTCGAAACGGATCCGTGCTTCTTCCTCCGACATCGTGTACCCAATGACGGACACGTTTGGCATGGCCTTGCAAGAAATTGGGTGAAAATTCGGAAGCCACCAAAGAGAAGTCCAAAACCCGTGTGCTATAGCTTGGCTTTTGGACAAAAAATGGGATATTTTTTAGAAAAATAGGGTATTTCTGCAAACGTAATCGGGTTTGTCTCTGTTAGAGCCCTATTTGGATTAGTGACGAGCCGTCTGAAGTAGTGGGGCACAGTTCCCGGAAGGTTCTACTATTTTTTAGTGATTTTTTTGAAAAAATACCAAGAAAATTGATTTTTCTCTCATTTTTTGAAAAAAATCAAGTAAAAATGAAACGAAGGTTCGAAACAGACCCGTGCCTCTTCCTGTTGCATCGTGTATGCAGTGCGGACGCGTGTCGCACGGCTCTGCAAGAGATTAGGTGAAAATTTGGAAGCCACCGAAGAGAACTCCAAAACGCGTGTGCTATAGCCTTGGGTTTTGGGCAAAAAATGGGATATTTTTGGGAAAACTAGAGTATTTCTGCGAACGTAAACTAGTTTGTCTCTGTTAGAGCCCAATTTGATTCAGTGACGTGTCATGTCGAAGTAGTGAGGCACAGTTCCTAGAAGGTTCTACTATTTTTTGGGGATTTTTTAGAAAAAATTCCAAGAAAATTGATTTTTCCCTTATTTTTTGAAAAAAATCAAGTAAAAATCAAACGAAGGTTCGAAACAGATCCGTGCTACTTCCTCTGGCATCGTGTACCCAGTACAGACGCGTTTGGCATGTCCTTGCAAGAAATTGGGTGAAAGTTCGGAAGCCACCAAAGAGAAGTCCAAAACCCGTGTGCTATAGCTTAGGTTTTGGGCCAAAAATGGGATATTTTTGGGAAAACTAGGGTATTTCTGCTAACGTAACCCGCAGTTTGTCTCTGTCAGAGCCCTATTTGGATTCATGACGAGCCGTCTGAAGTAGTGGAGCACTGCTTCTGGAATGTTCTACTATTTTTTTTTATTTTTAGAAAAAATACGTAGAAAATTGATTTTTCCCTTATTTTTTGAAAAAAATCAAGTAAAAATCAAACGAAGGTTCGAAACAGACCCGTGCCTATTCTTGTGGCATCGTGTACCCGAGACATGACGTGTTTGGCATGGCCTTGTAAGAAATTGGGTGAAAATTCGAAGCCACCAAAGAGATGTCCAAAACCCATGTGCTATAAGCTTGGGTTTCGGGCCAAAATGGGATATTTTTGAGAAAACTAGGTATTTCTGCGAACGTAACCTCGTTTGTCTCTGTTAGAGCCCAATTTGGATTAGTGACGAGCCTTCTGAAGTAGTGAGGCACCGCTCCGGAAGGTTCTACTATTTTTGGTGATTTTTAGAAAAATACTAAGAAAATTGATTTTTCCCTTATTTTTTGAAAAAATCAAGTAAAAATCAAACGAAGGTTCGAAACAGACCCGTGCTTCTTCCTCTGGCATCGTGTACCCAGAACGGACACGTTTGGCATGGCCTTGCAAGAAATTGGGTGAAAATTTGGAAGCCACCAAAGAGAAGTCCAAAACCCATGTGCTATAACTTGGGTTTTGGGCCAAAAATGGGATATTTTTGAGAAAAATAGGGTATTTCTGCGAACGTAATCCTGTTTGTCTCTGTTAGAGCCCTATTTGGATTAGTGACGAGCCGTCTGAAGTAGTGGGGCACAGTTCCCGGATGGTTCTACTATTTTTTAGTGATTTTTAAAAAAATACCAAGAAAATTGATTTTTCCCTTATTTTTTGAAAAAAATCAAGTAAAAATCAAACAAAGGTTCGAAAAAGACCCGTGCTTCTTCCTCTGGCATCGTGTACCCAAGTACGGACGTGTTTGGCATGGCATTGCAAGAAATTGGGTGAAAATTCGGAAGCCACCAAAGAGAAGTCCAAAACCCGTGTGCTATAGCTTGGGTTTTGGGCCAAAAATGGGATATTTTTTAAAAAATAGGGTATTTCTGCGAACGTAACCCGGTTTGTCTCTGTTAGAGCCCTATTTGGATTAGTGACGATCCGTCTGAAGTAGTGGGGCACAGTTTCTGGAAGGTTCTACTATTTTTTGGTGATTTTTTAGAAAAAATACCAAGAAAACTGATTTTTCCCTTATTTTTTGAAAAAAATCAAGTAAAAATGAAACGAAGGTTCGAAACAGACCCGTGCCTCTTCATGTTGCATTGTGTATGCAGTACGGACGCGTGTCGCATGGCCCTGCAAGAGATTAGGTGAAAATTTGGAAGCCACCGAGGAGAAGTCCAAAACACGTGTGCTATAGCCTTGGGTTTTGGGCAAAAATGGGATATTTTGGGAAAACTCGAGTATTTCATGAACGTAACCTAGTTTGTCTCGTTAGAGTCCAATTTGATTCGAGATCGTCGTCTCGAAGTAGTGGGGCACAGTTCCTGGAAGGTTCTACTATTTTTGGTGATTTTTAGAAAAATACTAAGAAAATTGATTTTTACTTGATTTTTTCAATTAACCCCGCTTTAAATATTTTAACTATATTCGTGATGATTTGTAAGGGATTTGATCGATTTATTATTATATACCTCAAGAACCGCATGTCAAAATTATAAGCAAATGATACCATGTATAAGTAGAATGAGGGATGAGAGCTTGCGCGTTTGGGATATTTCATGGCTATCCAGCAGTGGTCATGAGCGACGATGGTCAAGATTAGCGGACTTATGGATGACATAGCGAGGCCATGAGGTAAGTGTTAGGGACAATATCCCACATCACATTAATTGGTCGAGAGTTGATATAAATTTAATATTTTCATATAAATTTATTACAACGAATTTGCACCAAAAATCGGACATAAAGCATATCAGCTCTAATATGTGGGAATTTGAGAGCATCCAAGTGAAGAATACCGGATAGACCAGGTGAAAGATTCCCAAAATTGAAGAATTTCTACAAAAACCTCTAATTTGTGAAAGTAACCCAGTTTGTCTCTGCCAGAGCCCTGTTTGGATTCATTGTCGTTGCAAGCGTGAGGCACCGCTTCTGGAAGGTTCCACTATTTTTGGTGACTTTTAGAAAAATACCAAGAAAATCTGATTTTTCCTATGAAACTCTACAAGTAGTTTTCGAGAAAAATAATCAGCGAGTAATGTTGAACAAAGTTCACCTTTTAATCAAGGTCAAGTTTGTATATGATTACTGAATGAAACCAAAGGAGGGCTTAAGAGCATTTCAAAGTTGAGAGAATAAACAAACTTTCATGCTCAACTTCAATTCTAATAGTTAGAAAATTGGTTTATATAAAAATTAAAGAGAACAAAAGTCTTGTGCATTTATCTTAATCTATTTATTTTGCATCTCTTTTGCTCATTTGGAGGTGTGTCAAAGGGAGAAACTTAGTCTATTTGGAGCCCCAAAATAATTTTTAATGAATTTTGTACGAAATTCCAAGGAAAACTCATGTGTTTTTAGTATTTTTATTAAAATTCTTGGAAAACTATTAGAATCTTCTAGAGTGGGTATCTTTAACGACTTATTACATGCCAAAGATTGTTTTTGGGCTAAAAGTGAAGGCTACAACACACTTGTTTTTGGGCCTTTTATGAGCTTTCTATAGGACATCTTTGGAATTTTGAGCCAACCTCCTTTACATACTCTGGATACTAGTAGAGGTGTGCCAAAGGGAGAAATGTAATCCATTTAGAGCCCTCAGAATAGTTTTTAATGAATTTTGTAAGAAATTCATGGAAATTTATAGTATTTTGTATAAATTTAGAGCACACTTGTTTTTTGTATTTTTTAAAAAAATTCATGGAAAACTATTAGAACCTTCCGAATGAGTATCTTTAAAGATGAAACAACTCATTACAAGCCAAAGAATATTTTAGAGGAGAAAATCCAAATTAATTTTTGGAGAAAAACTTATCATTTCTTTCGATAAAATGAAGGCTATAGCACACTGGTTTTTAGACTTTTCATGAGCTTTATATAGGACAAATTTGGAATTATGAGCCGATTTTCTATACACAACTAAACACTAGTAGAGGTGTGCTAAGGGAAAAAATGGTAGTCCATTTGGAGCCTCCGGAATAGTTTTGTAAGAAATTCCAAGGAAACCCAGGTTTTTGGGGTATTTTTTTATAACAATTCCAAAAAACTATTAGAACTTTCAGGAGCAGGTATTTTTAAGAACGAGAAGATTCGTTACGAGCCAAATAATGTTTTAGTGAAGCTTTTCATAGCTTTCTATAGGATAGCTTTGGTATGTTGACCTGACCTTCTACACACACTTAAATTCTAGTAGAAATGTGCCATAAGGAAAAACAGTAGTCCGTTTGGAGCCTTTGAAATAGTTTTTAATAAATTTTGTAAGAAATTCTAAGGAAAATCTGAGTTTTTGGGTTATTTCTGAAAAACATTCTAAGAAAACTATTAAAACCTTCTAGAGCAGGTATTTTTAAGAATGAGACGACTTGTTATGAACCAAAGAAAATTTTGGCAAAGAAAAATTGAGTTTTTTTTTTAAACAAACTTAACATTCTCCTCGAGGTCTTTTTTGGGGCCAAAAGTAATGGCAATAGCACACCAATTTTTTTGCCTTTCATGGGCTTTCTATAGGACAACTTTGGAATTATGAGCCAAGCTTCTGTATGCTCCTAGATACTGGCAAAAGTGTGCCAAAGAGAAAAACAATAGTCCGTTTAGAGCCCCCGAATTATTTTTAATAAATTTTGTAAGAAATTCCAAGGAAAACTTGGATTCTTAGGGTATTATTGAAAAAAATTCAAGGAAAACTGTTAGAATTTTTCGAAGCGAGTATCTTTAAGAATGAGACGACTTGTTATGAGCCAAAAAAGTCTTGGCAAAGAAAAATCAAGTTACTTTTTGGAGCAAAACCTAACATTTCTCCCAACAGGCTGTTTTAGGCTTGAAAGTGAAAACTATAGACACCAGTTTTTTGGCTTTTCATGGAATAAGACAGCTTTGGAATTCTGACCTGCCTTTCTGTACGCACCTAGACACTGACAGAGGTGTGCTAAAGGGAAAAATGATAGTTCATTTAAAGCCTCTTGTTTGGGTAATATCGGACAGGCCCCTCGAAGCCCTTCCAGCTCGAGTAAGACACCCCGAGGACAGCCTAGCTCGAGTAGCCCTTCTAGTCAAAGCTGGTCAAGGTCGAGGAATTCAGAGCTGCTCGAGCCCCGAGCGCTTCCTTCGCAAGCTCGAGGTCGTCCCTCAGGTCAAAGATGGTCAAGGTCGAGAACCGAGCACTCCCTTCCTGCTCGCAAAGAACGGGTCCCCGAGCACACCTCTCCTGCTCGCAGAGATTACGTCCACGAGCATAGCTGGACAAGACCCGACCCGTCTCCTCTGAATCCCGGCACACCTTTTAATGTCTGACCAGGGTCCCACATGGTGTGGTGGGGATAATTGTTGCCGATGGCCGGCACATGCCTCAAGGTGTCATAATTCCTAGCGCACTTGCCCGACATGGTGATCTGGCCACGTGAATCGGGTTAAGGGACAGCTAGCTCATCCCTAGGGAATATTCCGCCAATCCCGGCTGTCAGAGGGACCCAGATACCACTAACATGGGAGTGGACAGCCTGGAAATGGAAAGAGCGGGAAAAATGGAGTATAAAAGGAAACGAAGGGGAACGTTACAAGGGTTGGTAATTCTAATTCACAGAGGGTTGGATTTTCTGATTCACAGGTTCTTCCTATTTTTACTTCTCTCACTTTGATTTTCCGAAAAACCATATCTATCCAAAAAGGGGGGGCGAAATAATACCCTTTTCATCTTTCCGGTCTCCCTCACTAAGGGAGATACCAAAAAGACAAACCCGAATACTGACTTGAGCGTCGGAGGGTTTTCGCCGAAACACGCCCGGCGACCCCGACCTCGTCTTACGTGAGTACAGGACCGGAGATCACCGCTCGAAGAAGACAGTGAACAGGACGAAGGAGGCAATCCCGCTCGAGATCGAGCTTATCGCGAGCGAAGGGTCGAGGCACTCGTTTGAATCATGCGAGCGAAGGTTCGAACAGATCCCGCTCGAAATGCTTGGAGGCACTCGTTTGAAGGTTCGAGCACTGAGGCGCGTGAAAAATTGTATCAACACCTCCGAAATAATTTTTAATGAATTTCTTATGAAATTCTAAGGAAAACACATGCTTTTGGGTTATTTTTAAAACAATTCCAAAAAACTATTAGAACCTTATAGAGTGAGAATTTGTAATGATAAGACTATTCGTTACAAGCTAAAGAATGTTTTGTTGGAGAAATATTGGGTTATTTTTGGAGAAAACCTAGTATTTCTCCCTATGACTATTTTGGACTCAAAAGTGAAGGCTATAACACACCGATTTTGGGCTTTTCATGGGTTTTCTATAGGATAGCTTTAGAATTGAACTGGGTTTAAACTCTAAACCCCAACCCTAAACTCAAACTCTAATCCCTAATCCCTAAACCCGAATCCCCAAACCTTAATAAATTATCTTCATTTCGTTCATATGATAACCTCTAGTTTTATTCCATTCTTAAATCTTTATAAAAATATTAGCTTTTACTAAATAAACTCTTCCTCTATTATTCACAAGTCTAGTTCTATGCTTCCTAAGAGTCCTTGTTCTATATTTGTAGTTGGTATAACTTTTGAATCTTTAACTTTTTCTACTTGTTTTAATTTTAATTTACCTTATTCTAATATAGATAAGTTAATTTTTTTTTCTATGCTATTAAGCATTGTTCTTTTTTCTTTTAGACTATCTAAAAATAATTTAAAATTCTTATTAACTTTATCAAATTCTGATATCAAATTTCTAGCTAAATTAACTTATATATCCACTGATTATTTAACTAAGAATTATCTATATGTAACTCATGTCTATGATTTCCTTCTACGTTACTATCTATGTTATATCTATCTAATGTTATTTTCTTATTTTGATAGACACTAAGTTCTAAATTTAAATATTTTATTTTCTTCATTAACTTGCTAAATTATTGGACCTACTAATGAAACCTGATACCAGTTTTTGGGGTTTAAGCAAAGGCTAGGCTGAGAGAAAATTGATTTAAATAAAGAAGTCAGGAGTGTAAATAAACAATTAAAAAAAAAAATCAATTCGGTGCCTTCGGGTTTCACAATTCATTGGGGCTTCTATCATTTTACTTAAATAATCCACACCCAAGCTCGGTAAATGTCGCTCAATCACCGCTTTAAATGTCATTCATTAAGAGTAAAGTAGTCATTTATTACATTCCAAATCGGTGAGAATGAGTGGTCAAAATGGACAAGCTCTGGCTGAGCTTCTCTCTGCAAGCAACATTACAGTTCTCTTCGATTCAGTTGACGCTTTTCTCTTCGATTGCGATGGTATATTATGTATGCCTCTCTTTTCTTTACTTTATTGTTATTATTGTTGCTTTTAACTTTACTATTGTGAAGCCGATGAATTATCAGGTGTGATCTGGAAGGGCGATAAACTCATTGATGGAGTCCAACAAACACTAGACGTGCTTCGGTCCAAGGTTTATCAAACTCCTCCATTTCATTTGCCTAATGTTTCTCTTATTTTTCTGTTTTTTATTATGTCTTAATATTATTACATTATTATATTATTCAAGGGAAAGAAGCTTATTTTTGTGACCAACAATTCTAGAAGATCTCGGAGACAATATGCTCATAAGTTCCATTCTCTTGGGGTTTCGGTCTCAGAGGTTTGTTTCTCTGTTCTTACACATGTAGTTAATGATTCGTTAATATTTCAATCAGATGTCACCATTTCAGCTAATTGAATCTGTTCCTTTGTTTTATGACATTGTTTTGTAGGATGAGATTTTTTCCTCATCTTTTGCAGCTGCCATGTACTTGAAAGTCAACAATTTTCCACAAGAGAACAAGGTATGCTGCCTCATTATGATTTACTAAATGGAATTTGTCTTACTATTAATTCAGTTTTACAAATTATTTACTATTTTTTCCTTCCCAATAAAAAATGAGTCAATCATATGTTTTCATGGTGCAAATTTGTATGAACCTCGCCCAATCAGACTGGTAGGGGGGGCAACATATAATGTAACTAATTTTTTGTGATTAAATTAATTTAAAAGTTTTAATTTATTTGATTGCATATTGTAACGTTCCTTGGAATTTTAATTGCAAGTGAGTCCAACTTTGTAAATTGCTCATGACCAGCAAATTAACATTTTTGGATTTATTTTTATTATATTCAGCTTAATTTTCAGTATCAAATTGTTCTAATTAATTTTGGTTGGATTCAGTCTTGATTTGAGTTTAGATCTGGTCACCAAAGTTGAGAGCTTAATTAATTCAGAACATGTTAATAAAATCAATTTCGCAGCTGTTGGTTGAATTCAGTCTGGATTTTACTTTAGTTTACTGCACAGGCTGGTCACCAAAGTTTGGAATCATGATAGCACTGGCACACTGCCACGCACACCTTCACCCTCCGTTAAAAAAAAAAAAAAAAGCCTGTTCCATAAACTGATATTTACATCGCCATTATTATTGTATTTTTCTTTTCGAGTGTTGTTTACGACATACATACTTATATATATATATATATATATATATATATTTTTTTTTTTTTTTTTTTAAGGTTTATGTTATTGGTGGTGAAGGCATATTAGAAGAGCTGCAGCAAGCTGGATATACAGGTCTTGGTGGTCCAGTAAGTTTTTTAAATCTGTAAATGATCTTATTTGTTGGAGGAATAACTCCAACCTATAAATTCCTACTGTATTTTTGGTCTCTTTCTTATTGAAGATATCATGGGATAAAATAAATTTAAGTTGCAATTTGCCATTCATTGCTCACCGGTGATTTTTATTTATCATTGAATAAAGGTCTCTTTATTTCTATTTTTATTTTTATTTTTTTCCCATTCTAGTGCAGCCAAAAGTACTACTGAATTATTTACGATTTCTTGTAATTGTTATTCTCTCTCTTTTTAGATCGAGTTGCTAAAAACTGTTTGTATTTTCATCACCAAGGTTCTTACATTATGCTACTTGACAATGGCTGTTAGTTTCCACTTGGCTAATTTTCAGAAACCCTTTTGTCCAATTTCTAGGAGACTTAAGGTTTTGAAGTCGTTTTGTTTGATTGAATACAATATCTTGGAATAAAGATGATTCTGAGGCCCGCTTTTGGTTAGATGCATAGTAATCCTCTTAAAGTTACACCTTAATAACTTCACACGATGAGCTGTATGCATGATCTGATTGACCCATTTTTTCACCTTTTCATTTCAGAATGTCTAAGTCCTCTTACTTTATGCTACTTCACCAAAAATGCATGCTACAAAATATTGTCTTCTTGTTATGCCCTTCATTTGACTCCACTTTGAGTGCAGATATTCTCCTGCATTTTAGAAGCATTAGCCATAAACTCCCTTGCAAAAGCTTATTCTTCTCTTTAGTTTGTTATTGTGGGTTTGGGGTTTTGTTTCACTCACGTCATTGTTTTAGAGAACCATTTCCTTATGATTTATATTTTATTGCAGGAAGATGGGGAAAAGAGGGTACAACTGAAATCAAATTGCTTATTTGAACATGATAAGAATGTAACGTAACACCTTGCCGGCAATTTCTTGGAGCAACTTTCCTTTTCTTTCTCTGTATTTTTTTCCTCTTTCTTTACTTCACTTCTTCAAAACTATATGTTGCACCTCCTTCCCAGGTTGGAGCAGTTGTGGTTGGATTAGATCCACATATTAACTATTACAAGCTTCAGTAAGAGTCTGTATCCTATGTTCTATTTTATTTTAAATTAATATATTACCTATTTACTTTTATGTTATTAACCTTTTGCAACTTTTGTAGTCCTAATCAATTAACTTTTAAGTACTTGAGTATACACACCCTTTGACATGAAATCTTGCACATGTGAACTAAATTTGTTAGATTTAGACCTGACTTGATTCTGAATGGCTGGCCAGTATTCGATTGATGGATGAAGCTCCCACTTTAGGTGGAAGCTGATGGAGAAGTTGAGATAATTCTCTCTCTCTCGATTACCCTTTTCTGAATGAAAAGCAATGGGGCCATAGACCTGACTAAGAAAATAATGAGATAATTCTAACCCTAGCTTCTTCTCTAATGGTCTCCTTTATCTCCATCTGAAATGATAAAGCCAGCTTGTTGTCTGCCATATGTGCTGAAATGTTACCTAGGTGCTCAGGTTTCCCCCTTGGAATCTTCAAATTCCTCGAAATTCATGAAGACATTTTGGATACACTGGTGAAGAGTTGATTGCTGCATAGTTTTTCCTATAACAAAGGTGACGATTGGTAAACATGTGTATCCAAGACCTTAAATACTATTAGCTGTCAGGTGCACAGGGGGATGGTTCATGGTTGAGCATGTGAAAGATCCCTCTTGATCAAGGCTTTGGCTCGGTGTCAAGGAGAGATGGGTGTTGAGCTAGGTCATAGGTTTAGCACCTTGCTTAGCAATGAAAAGGACTTCTTAAATCTGTCTATAGAAATTCTGACAAACGTTCTAATAGGTTTATCATGCATCATATATATAGATATTCTATTTGCTACTTGTTGCTTGCTTGCTCTTGAGATGATGAGGATTTAAATTGCCAGGTATGGAACCCTTTGCATCCGTGAGAATCCTGGCTGCCTTTTGTTGCTACCAATCGTGATGCAGTGGGACATTTGACTGATTTACAAGAGTGGCCTGGTAAGAAAGTCAGCTCGTATGTAAAATAAAGACTAGACAAATTTGCTTCATTATAAGACTTTTCCTGGATTACAGGTGCTGGGTGTATGGTTGCAGCCATGTGTGGCTCGACTGAAAGAGAGCCTATCGTAGTTGGAAAACCATCAACCTTCATGATGGAATTTTTATTAAAGAAGTAAGTTAGATGAAAGATTGTTGGTACATTGCATTCATATATACTAAATTGTGGAGGGAGCAAAATTATTTACAAATGTATGAAAGATATCTGACTTCATTTATCACATCATTATTCTAATATAATTGGTATGAGTTTGCGTAAAAAAACAAATTAAGACCTTGTTCAGAGTAAATTTTGTACTTAGTACTGTCTGTATTCTGATTTGCAGATTTCAGATTGCCTCCTCCAGAATGTGTATGGTGGGTGATAGATTAGATACTGATATTTTATTTGGACAAAATGCTGGCTGCAAAACACTCCTTGTTCTTTCAGGTACTAGGATTTTTCTTGATTTTCTAACATGAAAATAAATCAGTTCTCTGTCATATCTTTATCGACTCCTGATGTTGGGAAACTTGTGAACTTGTAGGTGTGACAACTCAATCCACCCTTCAAGATCCCTCAAACAACATCCAACCAGATTATTATACAAATCAGGTTTCTGACATTCTTGAATTATTAGGACAGTAACCTTGCGAATACTGCTTCAACCTTCAATACTCACTTCTTTCAGGCCTGCTTGCCTGGTTGCCGCCACAAGCAGATCTTCTGTATGTCATAGAATACTGATTGTTCGTAGAACGCTGAACTCTCTTAGATTGAAACATCAAAAAGCAATTCGAGCTTAAAACTGCAACGTTGTTTTTACTTTTACCTTGGTTCTGAGATGTTAATTAACGGGTAAACGAGAGGGTGCACATATCGTGACCTCTGAGTCGACGAAGTGGCAATTCGAATTTGCAAGCTTATTTAATTGCTCTTTTAAGAGAAGATGGGCTGGCTTAAACCGTCAGGCGTCAACTACAAATGAAGGTCAATCCCACAAATCCATGACTTGCCTTTATCAGGAAATAAAACTAAAAGATAAAGATTATAAAAATAATTTTTTTTTTTTCTCTTTTCCTCAAGATTTCCATCCGAAACTTTTGCAAGGAAAAATATTTTATTGTCTTACGTGTGCAGTATCAATATGTGTTGTACAATTGAGTACATCTATTTAGCGGGAGCAAAAGATAACAAAAGTGGGATTAGAGCATTTGCGATGGGTTTTATTTAACTGAACGCGACAAAAATTCATAAATAAAAAAGAAATAGAGGAATTCGAGCATTTATTTAATTATGAACATTTTAATTAATATCATAAGCATTACAAAGAAAAGGGGAAAAAAAGGTCAACAAGTTCAACGCGAAACGCGCAGTTGCAATTGAGAGAAAAGTCTTCTTGCTTTCCAGTTTCAACCTCCGAATCCATCGATCACTTCATTTCGCATCATTGAAATTCCATTGCTGGTTCATATTATTTCATTGCGTTCTGGAGGGGGGGAAAAACCAATATGTATATATCGAATTTTCGTCTTTGATAATCTCTATGTTTCGACTTTGCTGATCTATCTCTGTCGTTCAACTTTCCGGATCAGAGATATTTGAATACTTACAAAATTGTCAGACCTTTCTTATTACAATCAACATGCTTTTCATTTCTGATCACTGTTTTTTCTTTTTTCTTTTTTTTAAGGTGATTAGAATTGTTTATTGCTTCATGTAAGACATTCAATGAAGGACTGTTCAAGAAAATTGATTTTTCCCTTATTTTTTGAAAAAAATAAGTAAAAATCAAACGAAGGTTCAAAACAGACCCTTGCTTCTTCCTTTGGCATCGTGTACCCAATACGGACTTGTTTGGCAAGTACTTGCAAGAAATTGGGTGAAAATTCGGAAGCCACCAAAGAGAAGTCCAAAACCCGTGTGCTATAGCCTTGGGTTTTGGGCAAAAAATGGGATATTTTTAGGAAAACTAGAGTATTTACTGAACATAACTCGGTTTGTCTCTGTTAGAGCCCAATTTGATTCGTGACGAGCCGTCTGAAATAGTTGGGCACAGTTCTTGGAAGGTTCTATTATTTTTTGGTGATTTTAAAAATGGGATATTTTTGGGAAAACTAGGGTATTTCTGCGAACGTAACCCGGTTTATCACTGTTAGAGCCCAATTTGATTGGTGACGAGCCGTCTGAAGTAGTGGGGAACAGTTCGCAGAAGGTTCTACTATTTTTTGGTGATTTTTTAGAAAAAATACAAAGAAAATTGATTTATTCCTTATTTATTGAAAAAAATCATGTAAAAATCAAAGGAAGGTTCGAAACAGACCCGTGCTTTTTCCTGTGGCATCGTGTACCCAGTACGGACGCGTTTGGCACTTACTTGCAAGAAATTGGGTGAAAATTTAGAAGCCACCAAAGAGAAGTCCAAAACCCGTGTGCTATAGCCTTGGGTTTTGGGCAAAAAATGGGATATTTTTGGGAAAACTAGAGTATTTCTGCGAACATAACCCGGTTTGTCTCTGTTAGAGCCCAATTTGATTCGTGACGAGCCGTCTGAAATAGTTGGGCACAGTTCCCGGAAGGTTCTATTATTTTTTGGTGATTTTAAAAATGGGATATTTTTGGGAAAACTAGGGTATTTCTGCGATCAGTAACTTGGGTTTATCATCTGTTAGAGCCCAATTTGATTGGTGACGAGTCGTCTCGAAGTAGTGAGGAGCAGTTCGCGGAAGGTTCTACTATTTTTTGGTGATTTTTTAGAAAAAATACAAAGAAAATTGATTTTTTCCTTATTTATTGAAAAAAATCATGTAAAAATCAAAGGAAGGTTCGAAACAGACCCGTGCCTCTTTTTGTGGCATCGTGTACGCAGTACGGATGCGTGTCGCACGGCCTTGCAAGAAATTGGGTGAAAATTCAAAAGCCACCAAAGAGAAGTCCAAAACCCGTGTGGTATAGCCTTGGGTTTTGGTCAAAAATGGGATATTTTTGGGAAAACTAGAGTATTTCTGCGAACGTAACCTACTTTTTCTCTCTTAGAGCCCAATTTGATTCGTGGCGTGCCATCTGAAGTAGTGGGGCACAGTTCCCAGAAGGTTCTACTATTTTTGGTGATTTTTTAGAAAAAATACCAAGAAAATTGATTTTTCCCTTATTTTTTGAAAAAAATCAAGTAAAAATCAAACAAAGGTTCGAAATAGACCCGTGCTTCTTCCTGTGGCATCTTGCACCCAGTACGGACGCGTTTGGCACTTACTTGCAAGAAATTGGGTGAAAATTCAGAAGCCGCCAAAGAGAAGTCCAAAACCCGTGTGCTATAGCCTTGGGTTTTGGGCAAAAAATGGGATATTTTTAGGAAAACTAGAGTATTTCTGCGAACATAACCCGGTTTGTCTCTGTTAGAGCCCAATTTGATTCGTGACGAGCCGTCTGAAATAGTTGGGCACAGTTCCCGGAAGGTTCTATTATTTTTTGGTGATTTTAAAAATGGGATATTTTTGAGAAAACTAGGGTAATTCTGCGAACGTAACCTGGTTTATCACTGTTAGAGCCCAATTTGATTGGTGACGTGCCGTCTGAAGTAGTGGGGAACAGTTCCCGGAAGGTTCTACTCTTTTTTGGTGATTTTTTAGAAAAAATACAAAGAAAATTGATTTATTCCTTATTTATTGAAAAAAATCATGTAAAAATCAAAGGAAGGTTCGAAACAGACCCGTGCCTCTTCTTGTGGCATCGTGTACGCAGTACGGATGCGTGTCGCATGGCCCTACAAGAAATTGGGTGAAAATTCAAAAGCCACCAAAGAGAAGTCCAAAACCCGTGCGCTATAGCCTTGGGTTTTGGGCAAAAATAGGATATTTTGGAAAAGCTGGAGTATTCCTGCGAACGTAACCTACTTTGTCTCTCTTAGAGCCCAATTTGATTCGTGACGTGCCGTCTGAAGTAGTGGGGCACAGTTCCCAGAAGGTTCTACTATTTTTGGTGATTTTTTAGAAAAAATACCAAGAAAATTGATTTTTCCCTTATTTTTTAAAAAATCAAGTAAAAAACAAGCGAGGGTTCAAAGCAGGACCCGTGCTTCTTCACTGTGGCATCGTGTACCCGATCACGGACGCGTTTGGCACTTACTTGCAAGAAATTGGGTGAAAATTCAGAAGCCACCAAAGAGAAGTCCAAAACCCGTGTGCTATAGCCTTGGGTTTTGGGCAAAAAATGGGATATTTTTGGGAAAACTAGAGTATTTCTGCGAACATAACTCGGTTTGTCTCTGTTAGAGCCCAATTTGATTCGGTGACGAGCCGTCGAGAAATAGTTGGGCACAGTTCCCGGAAGGTTCTATTATTTTTTGGTGATTTTAAAAATGGGATATTTTTGGGAAAACTAGGGTATTTCTGCGAACGTAACCCGTTTATCACTGTTAGAGCCCAATTTGATTGGTGACGAGCCGTCTGAAGTAGTGGGGATCAGTTCGCAAAGGTTCTACTATTTTTGGTGATTTTTAGAAAAATACAAGAAAATTGATTTTTCCTATTTATTGAAAAAATCAAGTAAAAATCAAGCGAAGGTTGAAACAGACACATGCTTCTTCACGTGGCATCGTGTACCCGGTTCGGACGCGTTTCGCACTTACTTGCAAGAAATTGGGTGAAAATTCGGAAGCCACTAAAGAAAGTCCGAAACCAGTGTGCTATCGCCTTGGGTTTTGGTCGAAAAATAGGATATTTTTGGGAAAACTAGAGTATTCTGTGAGCGTAACCTAGTTTTTCTCTGTTAGAACCAATTTGATTCGTGATGTGCGTACCCAGCCGCGGACGCGTTTAGCGCGTCCTTGCAAGAAATTGGGTGAAAATTCGGAGGTCACCAAGAGAAGTCAAAACCCGTGAGCTATAGCTTGGGTTTTGTGCCAAAAATCGGATATTTTTGGGAAAACTAGAGTATTCTGCTGAGCGTAACTTGGTTTGTCTCTGTTAGAGCCCTATTTGGATTAATGTGAGCAGTATGAAGTAGTGGGGCACAGTTCCCTGAAGGTTCTATTATTTTTTGGTGATTTTTTAGAAAAAATACCAACAAATTTGATTTTTACCTTATTTTTTGAAACAAATCAAGTAAAAATCAAAGGAAGGTTCGAAACACACTCAGGCCTCTTCTTGTAGCATCATATATGCAGTACGGACACGTGGCCTTGGGTTTTGGGCCAAAAATGGGATATTTTGGGATAACCCGGTTTGTCTCTGTTAGAGCCCAATTTGATTGGTGACGAGCCGTCTGAAGTAGTGGGGCACAGTTCCCGGGAGGTTATACTATTTTTTGGTGATATTTTAGAAAAAATACCAAGAAAATTGATTTTTCCCTTATTTTTTGAAAAAAATAAGTAAAAATCAAACGAAGGTTCAAAACAGACCCTTGCTTCTTCCTTTGGCATCGTGTACCCAATACGGACTTGTTTGGCAAGTACTTGCAAGAAATTGGGTGAAAATTCGGAAGCCACCAAAGAGAAGTCCAAAACCCGTGTGCTATAGCCTTGGGTTTTGGGCAAAAAATGGGATATTTTTAGGAAAACTAGAGTATTTCTGCGAACATAACCCGGTTTGTCTCTGTTAGAGCCCAATTTGATTACGTGATGAGTCATGCGAAATAGTTGAGGCACTGAGTTCTGGAAGGTTCTATTATTTTTGGTGATTTTAAAAATGGGATATTTTTGGGAAAACTAGGGTATTTCTGCGAGCGTAACTTGGGTTTATCATCTGTTAGAGCCCAATTTGATTGGTGACGGCCAGTGCGAAGTAGTGAGGAGCAGTTCGCGGAAGGTTCTACTATTTTTGGTGATTTTTAGAAAAAATACAAAGAAAATTGATTTTTCCTTATTTATTGAAAAAATCATGTAAAAATCAAAGGAAGGTTGAAACAGGACCAGTGCCTCTTCTTGTGGCATCGTGTACTGCGATGCGGATGCGTGTCGCATGGCCCTACAGAAATTGGGTGAAAATTCAAAAGCCACCAAAGAGAGTCAAAACCCGTGCGCTATAGCCTTGGGTTTTGGGCAAAAATAGGATATTTTTGGAAAAGCTGGAGTATTCTGTGAGCGTAACCTACTTTGTCTCTCTTAGAGCCCAATTTGATTAAGTGACGTGCCGATGCGAAGTAGTGAGGCCACAGTTCCGAGAAGGTTCTACTATTTTTGGTGATTTTTAGAAAAATACCAAGAAAATTGATTTTTCCTTATTTTTTGAAAAAATCAAGTAAAAAACAAGCGAGGGTTCGAAAGCAGGACCCGTGCTTCTTCCTGTGGCATCGTGTACCCGATGCGGACGCGTTTGGCACTTACTTGCAAGAAATTGGGTGAAAATTCGAAGCCACCAAAGAAGTCCAAAACCAGTGTGCTATAGCCTTGGGTTTTGGGCAAACATAGGATATTTTGGGAAAACTAGAGTATTCTGCGAACATAACTCGGTTTGTCTCTGTTAGAGCCCAATTTGATTAAGTGACGAGCAGTCACGAAATAGTTGAGGCACAGTTCGGAAGGTTCTATTATTTTTGGTGATTTTAAAAATGGGATATTTTTGGGAAAACTAGGGTATTTCTGCGAGCGTAACTCGGTTTATCATTTATTAGAGCCCAATTTGATTGGTGACGAGCCAGTGCGAAGTAGTGGAGCACGAGTTCCGGGAGGTTATACTATTTTTGGTGATATTTTAGAAAAAATACCAAGAAAATTGATTTTTCCTTATTTTTGAAAAAATAAGTAAAAATCAAGCGAAGGTTCAAAAGCAGACCCTTGCTTCTTCCTTTGGCATCGTGTACCCAATCACGGACTTGTTTGGCAAGTACTTGCAAGAAATTGGGTGAAAATTCGGAAGCCACCAAAGAAGTCCAAAACCGGTGTGCTATAGCCTTGGGTTTTGGGCAAAAATAGGATATTTTTGGGAAAACTAGAGTATTTCTGCGAACATAACTCGGTTTGTCTCTGTTAGAGCCCAATTTGATTAAGTGACGAGTCAGTGCGAAATAGTTGAGCACAGTTCCTGGAAGGTTCTATTATTTTTGGTGATTTTAAAAATGGGATATTTTTGGGAAAACTAGGGTATTTACTGAGCGTAACTTGGGTTTATCCTTTATTAGAGCCCAATTTGATTGGTGACGAGCAGTGCGAAGTAGTGAGGAGCGAGTTCGCGAGAAGGTTCTACTATTTTTGGTGATTTTTAGAAAAATACAAAGAAAATTGATTTATTCCTTATTTATTGAAAAAAATCATGTAAAAATCAAAGGAAGGTTCGAAACAGGACCGTGCTTTTTCACTGTGGCATCGTGTACCCGATGCGGACGCGTTTGGCACTTACTTGCAAGAAATTGGGTGAAAATTTAGAAGCCACCAAAGAAAGTCAAAACCAGTGTGCTATAGCCTTGGGTTTTGGGCAAAAATAGGATATTTTTGGGAAAACTAGAGTATTCTGCGAACATAACCCGGTTTGTCTCTGTTAGAGCCCAATTTGATTCAGTGATGAGCAGTACGAAATAGTTAGAGCACGAGTTCCGGAAGGTTCTATTATTTTTGGTGATTTTAAAAATGGGATATTTTGGGAAAACTAGGGTATTTCTGCGATCAGTAACTTGGGTTTATCATTTATTAGAGCCCAATTTGATTGGTGACGAGCCAGTGCGAAGTAGTGAGGAGCGAGTTCGCAGAAGGTTCTACTATTTTTGGTGATTTTTAGAAAAATACAAAGAAAATTGATTTTTCCTTATTTATTGAAAAAATCATGTAAAAATCAAAGGAAGGTTGAAACAGGACCCGTGCCTCTTTTTGTGGCATCGTGTACGCAGTACGGATGCGTGTCGCACGGCCTTGCAAGAAATTGGGTGAAAATTCAAAAGCCACCAAAGAGAAGTCCAAAACCCGTGTGGTATAGCCTTGGGTTTTGGTCAAAAATGGGATATTTTTGGGAAAACTAGAGTATTCTGTGAGCGTAACCTACTTTTCTCTCTTAGAGCCCAATTTGATTAGTGGCGTGCCATCACGAAGTAGTGGGGCACAGTTCCCAGAAGGTTCTACTATTTTTGGTGATTTTTTAGAAAAAATACCAAGAAAATTGATTTTTCCCTTATTTTTGAAAAAATCAAGTAAAAATCAAACAAAGGTTCGAAATAGACCCGTGCTTCTTCCTGTGGCATCTTGCACCCAGTACGGACGCGTTTGGCACTTACTTGCAAGAAATTGGGTGAAAATTCAGAAGCCGCCAAAGAGAAGTCCAAAACCCGTGTGCTATAGCCTTGGGTTTTGGGCAAAAATAGGATATTTTAGGAAAACTAGAGTATTCTGCGAACATAACTCGGTTTGTCTCTGTTAGAGCCCAATTTGATTCGTGACGAGCAGTGCGAAATAGTTAGAGCACAGTTCCGGAAGGTTCTATTATTTTTTGGTGATTTAAAAAATGGGATATTTTTGAGAAAACTAGGGTAATTCTGCGAGCGTAACTTGGTTTATCCTTTGTTAGAGCCCAATTTGATTGGTGACGTCTTGTCATGCGAGTAGTGAGGAGCAGTTCCGGAAGGTTCTACTCTTTTTTGGTGATTTTTTAGAAAAAATACAAAGAAAATTGATTTATTCCTTATTTATTGAAAAAAATCATGTAAAAATCAAAGGAAGGTTCGAAACAGACCCGTGCCTCTTCTTGTGGCATCGTGTACTGTGATGCGGATGCGTGTCGCATAGCCTACAAGAAATTGGGTGAAAATTCAAAAGCCACCAAGAGAAGTCAAAACCAGTGCGCTATAGCCTTGGGTTTTGGGCAAAAATAGGATATTTTTGGAAAAGCTGGAGTATTCCTGTGAGCGTAACCTACTTTGTCTCTCTTAGAGCCCAATTTGATTACGTGACGTGCTCAGTACGAAGTAGTGGAGCACGAGTTCCCGGAAGGTTCTACTATTTTTGGTGATTTTTAGAAAAATACCAAGAAAATTGATTTTTCCTTATTTTTTGAAAAAATCAAGTAAAAACAAGCGAGGGTTGAAAGCAGGACCGTGCTTCTTCACGTGGCATCGTGTACCCAGTGCGGATGCGTTTGGCACTTACTTGCAAGAAATTGGGTGAAAATTCAGAAGCCACCAAGAGAAGTCCAAAACCAGTGTGCTATAGCCTTGGGTTTTGGGCAAAAATAGGATATTTTGGGAAAACTAGAGTATTTCTGCGAACATAACTCGGTTTGTCTCGTTAGAGCCCAATTTGATTAAGTGACGAGCCGTCACGAAATAGTTGAGCCTGCAGTTCCGGAAGGTTCTATTATTTTTGGTGATTTTAAAAATGGGATATTTTTGGGAAAACTAGGGTATTTACTGCGAGCGTAACTCGTTTATCATTTATTAGAGCCCAATTTGATTGGTGACGAGCCGATGCGAAGTAGTGGGGATCGAGTTCGCAAAAGGTTCTACTATTTTTGGTGATTTTTAGAAAAATACAAAGAAAATTGATTTTTCCTTATTTATTGAAAAAAATCAAGTAAAAATCAAGCGAAGGTTGAAAGCAGACACAGTGCTTCTTCACGTGGCATCGTGTACCCAGTTCGGACAGCGTTTCGCACTTACTTGCAAGAAATTGGGTGAAAATTCGGAAGCCACCAAAGAGAAGTCGAAACACGTGTGCTTATCGCCTTGGGTTTTGGTCGAAAAATAGGATATTTTTGGGAAAACTAGAGTATTTCTGCGAGCGTAACCTAGTTTTTCTCTGTTAGAACCAATTTGATTCGTGATGTGCGTACCCAGCCGCGGACGCGTTTAGCGCGTCCTTGCAAGAAATTGGGTGAAAATTCGGAGGTCACCAAAGAAGTCAAAACCAGTGAGCTATAGCTTGGGTTTTGTGCCAAAATAGGATATTTTTGGGAAAACTAGGGTATTCTGCGAGCGTAACTCGATTTGTCTCTGTTAGAGCCCTATTTGGATTAATGTGAGCAGTATGAAGTAGTGGGGCCGCAGTTCCACGAAGGTTCTATTATTTTTGGTGATTTTTAGAAAAATACCAACAAATTTGATTTTACCTTATTTTTGAAACAAATCAAGTAAAAATCAAAGGAAGGTTCGAAACACACTCGAGGCCTCTTCTTGTAGCATCATATATGCGATGCGGACACGTGGCCTTGGGTTTTGGGCCAAAAATGGGATATTTTGGGATAACTTGGTTTGTCTCTGTTAGAGCCCAATTTGATTGGTGACGAGCCGTACGAAGTAGTGGAGCCGCAGTTCAGGGAGGTTATACTATTTTTTGGTGATATTTTAGAAAAATACCAAGAAAATTGATTTTTCCTTATTTTTGAAAAAATAAGTAAAAATCAAACGAAGGTTCAAAAGCAGACCCTTGCTTCTTCCTTTGGCATCGTGTACCCAATCTGGACTTGTTTGGCAAGTACTTGCAAGAAATTGGGTGAAAATTCGGAAGCCACCAAGAGAAGTCAAAACCAGTGTGCTATAGCCTTGGGTTTTGGGCAAAAATGGGATATTTTAGGAAAACTAGAGTATTTCTGCGAACATAACCCGGTTTGTCTCTGTTAGAGCCCAATTTGATTAAGTGACGGTCGATACGAAATAGTTGAGCCGCAGTTCTGGAAGGTTCTATTATTTTTGGTGATTTTAAAAATGGGATATTTTGAGAAAACTAGGGTAATTCTGCGAGCGTAACTTGGTTTATCATTTGTTAGAGCCCAATTTGATTGGTGACGTCATGTCGAAGTAGTGAGGAGCAGTTCGCGGAAGGTTCTACTCTTTTTGGTGATTTTTAGAAAAATACAAAGAAAATTGATTTATTCCTTATTTATTGAAAAAATCATGTAAAAATCAAAGGAAGGTTGAAACAGACCCGTGCCTCTTCTTGTGGCATCGTGTACGCGATGCGGATGCGTGTCGCATAGCACTACAAGAAATTGGGTGAAAATTCAAAAGCCACCAAAGAGAGTCAAAACCAGTGCGCTATAGCCTTGGGTTTTGGGCAAAAATCAGGATATTTTGGAAAAGCTGGAGTATTCTGCGAGCGTAACCTACTTTGTCTCTCTTAGAGCCCAATTTGATTAAGTGACGTGTCGATGCGAAGTAGTGAGGCACAGTTCCGGAAGGTTCTACTATTTTTGGTGATTTTTAGAAAAATACCAAGAAAATTGATTTTTCCCTTATTTTTGAAAAAATCAAGTAAAAACAAGCGAGGGTTCGAAAGCAGGACCGTGCTTCTTCACGTGGCATCGTGTACCCGATGACGGACGCGTTTCGCACTTACTTGCAATTAGGCTCTAACAAAGACAAGCAGGGTTACGTTCGCGGAATACCATAGTTTTCCCAAATATATCCTTTTGGCCCAAGCCAAGGCTATAGCGCGCGAGTTTGAGCTTCTCAGTGGCTTCGAGTCACCCGATTTCATGCTAGCCGTCGCGACACGTGTCCGTGCTGGTACATGATGCCATCTGGAAGCTGCGGGTCTATTCCGAACCTTCATTTGATTTTTCAAAAATAAGGGAAAAGCAATTTTCTTGGTATTTTCCTCAAAATCACCAAAAATAGTAGAACCTGCGGAGCGTGCCTACTGCTCGGACGTCTCGTCACGAATCTGATTGGCTCTAGCGAGACAAACCGAGTTACGTTCGTGAAATCACTAGTTTTTCAAAAATATCCCATTTGCTCAAACCAAGGCTATAGCGCACGGCTTTTGGACTTCTCTTTGGTGAGCTACGATTTTCACACAATTTCTTACAAGGCCGTGCCAAATGCGTCCGTCTTGGGTACACGATAGCATAGGAAGAAGCGCAGTCTGTTCGAACTTCGTTTGATTTTCCTTGATTTTTCAAAAATCAGGTAAAATCGATTTTCTTGGTATTTTTAAAAATCAACAAAATAGTAGAAACTTCAAGAATGTGCTGACACTCGAGACGGCTCGTCACGAATCATAATGGGCTCTAGCAGACAAGCCGAGTTACGCTTCATGAATACTCTAGTTTTCCCAAAATATACCATTTTTGCCCAAAACCCAGGATATAGCGCACGGGTTTTGGACTTCTCTTTGGTGGCTTCCAAATTTTCACCAATTTTCAGGTTCTACTATTTTTTGGTGATTTTTTAGAAAAAATACCAAGAAAATTGATTTTTCCCTTATTTTTTTAAAAAAATCAAGAAAAAATCAAACGAAGATTCGAAACAGACCCATGCTTCTTCCTCTGGCATCGTGTACCCAGTACAGACGCATTTGGCATGGCCTTGCAAGAAATTCGGTGGAAATTCAGAAGCCACCAAAGAGAAGTCCAAAAGCCGTGCGCTATAGCCTTGGGTTTTGGGCAAAAAATGGGATATTTTTGGGAAAACTAGAGCATTTCAGCGAACGTAACCCGGTTTGTCTCTGTTAGAGCGCAATATGATTTGTGACGATCCGTCTGAAGTGTTGGGGCACAGTTCCCGGAAGGTTCTACTATTTTTTGGTGATTTTTTAGAAACAATACCAACAAAATTGATTTTTCCCTTATTTTTTTGAAAAAAATCAAGTAAAAATCGAACGAAGGTTCGAAACAGACCCGTGCCTCTTCTTGTGGCATCGTGTACGGAGCACGGATGCGTGTCGCACGGCCCTGCAAGAAATTGGGTGAAAATTCAGAAGCCACCAAAGAGAAGTCCAAAACCCGTGTGCTATAGCCTTGGGTTTTGGGCCGAAAATGGGATATTTTTGGGAAAACTAGAGTATTTCTGCGAACGTAACCCGGTTTGTCTCTGTTAGAGCCCAATTTGATTCGTGACGAGCCGTCTGAAGTAGTGGGGCACAGTTCCCGGAAGGTTCTACTATTTTTTGGTGATTTTTTAGAAAAAATACCAACATAATTGATTTTTCCCTTATTTTTTTCAAAAAAATCAAGTAAAAATGAAGCGAAGGTTCGAAACAGACCCGTTCCTCTTCTTATGGCATCGTGTACGCAGCACGGATGCGTGTCGCACGGCCCTGCAAGAAATTGGGTGAAAATTCAGAAGCCACCAAAGAGAAGTCCAAAACCCGTGTGCTATAGCCTTGGGTTTTGGGCAAAATAGGATATTTTGGGAAAACTAGAGTATTTACTGTGAGCGTAACTCGGTTTGTCTCTGTTAGAGCCCAATTTGATTCAGTGACGAGCCGATCGAAGTAGTGGGGCACAGTTCCCGGAAGGTTCTACTATTTTTTGGTGATTTTTTAGAAAAAATTCCAAGAAAATTGATTTTTCCCTTATTTTTTGAAAAAAATCAATTAAAAATCAAACGAAGGTTCGAAACAGACCAGTGCTACTTCCTCTGGCATCGTGTACCTAGCACGGACTCATGTCGCACGGCCTTGTAAGAAATTGGGTGAAAATTCGGAAGCCACCAAAGAGAAGTCCAAAACTTGTGTGCTATAGCTAGGGTTTTGGGCCAAAAATGGGATATTTTTAGGAAAACTAGGGTATTTCTGCGAACGTAAACCGGTTTGTCTCTGTTAGAGCCCTATTTGGATTAGTGACGAGCCGTCTGAAGTAGTGGGGCACAGTTCCCGGAAGGTTCTACTATTTTTTGGTGAATTTTTAGAAACAATACCAACCAAATTGATTTTTCCTTATTTTTTGAAAAAATCAAGTAAAAATCAAACGAAGGTTCGAAACAGACTCGTGCCTCTTCTTGTAGCATCGTGTACGCAGCACGGATGCGTGTCGCACGGCCCTGCAAGAAATTGGGTGAAAATTCGGAAGCCACCAAAGAGAAGTCCAAAACCCGTGTGCTATAGCCTTGGGTTTGGGCAAAAAATGGGATATTTTGGGAAAACTAGAGTATTCTGCGAGCGTAACTCGGTTTGTCTCTGTTAGAGCCCATTTTGATTAGTGACGAGCCATGCTGAAGTAGTGGGGCATAGTTCCGAAAGGTTCTACTATTTTTGGTGATTTTTAGAAAAATACCAAGAAAATTGATTTTCCCTTATTTTTTAAAAAATCAAGTAAAAATCAAGCGAAGATTGAAACAGGACCCATGCTTCTTCCTCCGGCATCGTGTACCAGCTGACGGACGCATTTGGCATGGCCTTGCAAGAAATTGGGTGGAAATTCGGAAGCCACCAAAGAGAAGTCAAAAGCCAGTGCGCTATAGCCTTGGGTTTTGGGCAAAAATGGGATATTTTGGGAAAACTAGAGCATTTCAGTGAGCGTAACCCGGTTTGTCTCCGTTAGAGCGCAATATGATTTGTGACGATCCGTCCGAAGTGTTGAGGCCACGGTTCCGGAAGGTTCTACTATTTTTGGTGATTTTTAGAAAAAATACCAAGAAAATTGATTTTTCCTTATTTTTTCAAAAAATCAAGTAAAAATCAAGCGAAGGTTCGAAACAGACCCGTGCTTCTTCCTCACGGCATCGTGTACCCGATCACGGACGCGTTTGGCACGACCTTGTAAGAAATTGGGTGAAAATTCAGAAACCACCAAAGAGAAGTCCAAAACCTGTGTGCTATAGCTTGAGTTTTGGGCCAAAAATGGGATATTTTGGGAAAACTAGGGTATTCTATGACGTAACCGGTTTGTCTCTGTTAGAGCCCTATTTGGATTAGTGACGAGCCGATGCGAAGTAGTGGGGCACGAGTTCCGGAAGGTTCTACTATTGTTTGGTGAGTTTTTAGAAACAATACCAACAAAATTGATTTTTCCCTTATTTTTTGAAAAAATCAAGTAAAAATCGAGCGAAGGTTCAAACAGACCGTGCCTCTTCTTGTGGCATCGTGTACGCAGACGCGGATGCGTGTCGCATGCGACCTGCAAGAAATTGGGTGAAAATTCGGAAGCCACCAAGAGAAGTCAAAACCCGTGTGCTATAGCCTTGGGTTTTGGGCAAAATCAGGATATTTTGGGAAAACTAGAGTATTTCTGCGAGCGTAACTTGGTTTGTCTCTGTTAGAGCCCAATTTGATTCGTGACGAGCCGTCCGAGTAGTGGGGCATAGTTCCGGAAGGTTCTACTATTTTTGGTGATTTTTAGAAAAAATACCAAGAAAATTGATTTTTCCTTATTTTTTAAAAAATCAAGTAAAAATCAAGCGAAGGTTCGAAACGGACCCATGCTTCTTCCTCTGGCATCGATGTACCCGAGTACGGACGCATTTGGCATGGCCTTACAAGAAATTGGGTGGAAATTCGGAAGCCACCAAAGAGAGTCCAAAAGCCGTGTGCTATAGCCTTGGGTTTTGGGCAAAAATGGGATATTTTGGGAAAACTAGAGCATTTCAGTGAGCGTAACTCGGTTTGTCTCTGTTAGAGCGCAATATGATTTAGTGACGATCCGTCACGAAGTGTTGGGGCACAGTTCCGGAAGGTTCTACTATTTTTGGTGATTTTTAGAAAAATACCAAGAAAATTGATTTTTCCTTATTTTTCAAAAAAATCAAGTAAAAATCAAGCGAAGGTTGAAAGCAGACCAGTGCTTCTTCCTGCGGCATCGTGTACCCAGATGCGGACGCGTTTGGCATGACCTTGTAAGAAATTGGGTGAAAATTCGAAACCACCAAAGAAGTCCAAAACCAGTGTGCTATAAGCTTGGGTTTTGGGCCAAAAATGGGATATTTTGGGAAAACTAGGGTATTTTACTGAGCGTAAACCGGTTTGTCTCTGTTAGAGCCCTATTTGGATTAGTGACGAGCAGTGCGAAGTAGTGGGGCACGAGTTCCGGAAGGTTCTACTATTTTTTGGTGATTTTTAGAAAAAATACCAACATAATTGATTTTTCCGTTATTTTTTGAAAAAATCAAGTAAAAATCAAGCGAAGGTTCGAAAGCAGACCGTGCCTCTTCTTATGGCATCGTGTACGTAGCACGGATGCGTGTCGCACTGACCTGCAAGAAATTGGGTGAAAATTCGAAGCCACCAAGAGAAGTCCAAAACCCGTGTGCTATAGCCTTGGGTTTTGGGCAAAATAGGATATTTTTGGGAAAACTAGAGTATTTCTGCGAGCGTAACTCGGTTTGTCTCTGTTAGAGCCCAATTTGATTCAGTGACGAGCCGTGCGAAGTAGTGGAGCCACAGTTCCGGAAGGTTCTACTATTTTTGGTGATTTTTAGAAAAATACCAACATAATTGATTTTTCCTTATTTTTTGAAAAAATCAAGTAAAAATGAAGCGAAGGTTCAAAGCAGACCGTGCTTCTTCTTATGGCATCGTGTACGCAGTACGGATGCGTGTCGCACGGCCCTGCAAGAAATTGGGTGAAAATTCGGAAGCCACCAAGAGAAGTCCAAAACCCGTGTGCTATAGCCTTGGGTTTTGGGCCAAAATGGGATATTTTTGGGAAAACTAGAGTATTCTGTGAGCGTAACTCGGTTTGTCTCTGTTAGAGCCCAATTTGATTAGTGACGAGTCGATCGAAGTAGTGGGGCACGAGTTCCGGAAGGTTCTACTATTTTTGGTGATTTTTAGAAAAATACCAACATAATTGATTTTCCCTTATTTTTTGAAAAAATCAAGTAAAAATCAAGCGAAGGTTCGAAAGCAGACCCGTGCCTCTTCCTGTGGCATCGTGTACCCAGTACGGAAGCGTGTGGCACCGCCTTGCAAGAAATTGGGTGAAAATTCGGAAGCCACCAAAGAGAAGTCCAAAACTCGTGTGCTATAGCTTTGGAGTTTGGTCCAAAAATGGGATATTTTTGGGAAAACTAGAGTATTTCCCCAAACGTAACCCGGTTTATCTCTGTCAGAGCCCTATTTGATTCAGTGACGAGCCGATCGAAGTAGTGGGGCACGAGTTCCGGAAGGTTCTACTATTTTTGGTGATTTTTAGAAAAATACCAACATAATTGATTTTTCCTTTATTTTTTGAAAAAAATCAAGTAAAAATCAATCGAAGGTTCGAAACAGACCCGTGCTTCTTCCTGTGGCATCATGTACCTAGTACGGCCGCGTGTTGCACGGCCTTGCAAGAAATTGGGTGAAAATTCGGACGCCACCGAAGAGAAGTCTAAAACCCGTGTGCTATAGCCATGGGTTTTGGGCCAAAAATGAGATATTTTTGGGAAAACTAGGGTATTTCTGCGAACGTAACCCGGTTTGTCTCTGTTAGAGCCCATTTTGATTCGTGACGAGCCGTCTGAAGTAGTGGGGCACAGTTCCAGGAAGGTTCTACTATTTTTTGGTGATTTTTTAGAAAAATACCAAGAAAATTGATTTTTCCCTTATTTTTTGAAAAAAATCAAGTAAAAATCAAACGAAGGTTCGAAACAGACCCGTGCTTCTTCCTCTGGCATCGTGTACCCAGTACAGACGCATTTGGCATGGCCTTGCAAGAAATTGGGTGGAAATTCAGAAGCCACCAAAGAGAAGTCCAAAAGCCGTGCGCTATAGCCTTGGGTTTTGGGCAAAAAATGGGATATTTTTGGGAAAACTAGAGCATTTCAGTGAGCGTAACTTGGTTTGTCTCTGTTAGAGCGCAATATGATTTGTGACGATCCGATGCGAAGTGTTGGAGCACGCAGTTCCGGAAGGTTCTACTATTTTTTGGTGATTTTTTAGAAAAAATACCAAGAAAATTGATTTTTCCCTTATTTTTTCAAAAAAAATCAAGTAAAAATCAAACGAAGGTTCGAAACAGACCCGTGCTTCTTCCTCTGGCATCGTGTACCCAGTACCGACGCGTTTGGCACGGCCTTGTAAGAAATTGGGTGAAAATTCAGAAACCACCAAAGAGAAGTCCAAAACCCGTGTGCTATAGCTTGGGTTTTGGGCCAAAAATGGGATATTTTTGGGAAAACTAGGGTATTCTATGACGTAAACCGGTTTGTCTCTGTTAGAGCCCTATTTGGATTAGTGACGAGCCGTCTGAAGTAGTGGGGCACAGTTCCCGGAAGGTTCTACTATTTTTTGGTGAGTTTTTTAGAAACAATACCAACAAAATTGATTTTTCCCTTATTTTTTTGAAAAAAATCAAGTAAAAATCGAACGAAGGTTCGAAACAGACCCGTGCCTCTTCTTGTGGCATCGTGTACGGAGCACGGATGCGTGTCGCACGGCCCTGCAAGAAATTGGGTGAAAATTCGGAAGCCACCAAAGAGAAGTCCAAAACCCGTGCGCTATAGCCTTGGGTTTTGGGCAAAAAATGGGATATTTTTGGGAAAACTAGAGTATTTACGTGAGCGTAACCTGGTTTGTCTCGTTAGAGCCCAATTTGATTCAGTGACGAGTCGTACGAAGTAGTGGGGCCGCAGTTCCGGAAGGTTCTACTATTTTTGGTGATTTTTAGAAAAATACCAACATAATTGATTTTTCCTTATTTTTTGAAAAAATCAAGTAAAAATGAAGCGAAGGTTGAAACAGACCGTTCCTCTTCTTATGGCATCGTGTACGCGATGCACGGATGCGTGTCGCACGGCCCTGCAAGAAATTGGGTGAAAATTCAGAAGCCACCAAAGAGAAGTCCAAAACCCGTGTGCTATAGCCTTGGGTTTTGGGCCGAAAATGGGATATTTTTGGGAAAACTAGAGTATTTCTGCGAACGTAACCCGGTTTGTCTCTGTTAGAGCCCAATTTGATTCGTGACGAGCCGTCTGAAGTAGTGGGGCATAGTTCCGGAAGGTTCTACTATTTTTGGTGATTTTTTAGAAAAAATACCAAGAAAATTGATTTTTCCCTTATTTTTTAAAAAATCAAGTAAAAATCAAACGAAGGTTCGAAACATACCAGTGCTTCTTCCTGTGGTATCGTGTACCCGATGCAGGACGCATTTGGCATGGCCTTGCAAGAAATTCGGTGGAAATTCAGAAGCCACCAAAGAGAAGTCCAAAAGCCGTGCGCTATAGCCTTGGGTTTTGGGCAAAAAATGGGATATTTTTGGGAAAACTAGAGCATTTCAGCGAACGTAACCCGGTTTGTCTCTGTTAGAGCGCAATATGATTTGTGACGATCCGTCTGAAGTGTTGGGGCACAGTTCCCGGAAGGTTCTACTATTTTTTGGTGATTTTTTAGAAAAAATACCAAGAAAATTGATTTTTCCCTTATTTTTTCAAAAAAAATCAAGTAAAAATCAAACGAAGGTTCGAAACAGACCCGTGCTTCTTCCTCTGGCATCGTGTACCCAGATCTGAGCGCGTTTGGCATGACCTTGTAAGAAATTGGGTGAAAATTCAGAAACCACCAAAGAGAAGTCCAAAACCTGTGTGCTATAGCTTGGGTTTTGGGCCAAAATGGGATATTTTGGGAAAACTAGATGTATTCTATGACGTAAGCCGGTTTGTCTCTGTTAGAGCCCTATTTGGATTAGTGACGAGTCAGTCCGAAGTAGTGGGGCACAGTTCCCGGAAGGTTCTACTATTTTTTGGTGAGTTTTTAGAAACAATACCAACAAAATTGATTTTTCCCTTATTTTTTTGAAAAAAATCAAGTAAAAATCGAACGAAGGTTCGAAACAGACCCGTGCCTCTTCTTGTGGCATCGTGTACGGAGCACGGATGCGTGTCGCACGGCCCTGCAAGAAATTGGGTGAAAATTCAGAAGCCACCAAAGAGAAGTCCAAAACCCGTGTGCTATAGCCTTGGGTTTTGGGCCGAAAATGGGATATTTTTGGGAAAACTAGAGTATTTCTGCGAACGTAACCTGGTTTGTCTCTGTTAGAGCCCAATTTGATTCGTGACGAGCCGTCTGAAGTAGTGGGGCACAGTTCCCGGAAGGTTCTACTATTTTTGGTGATTTTTAGAAAAATACCAACATAATTGATTTTTCCTTATTTTTTGAAAAAATCAAGTAAAAATCGAAGCGAAGGTTCGAAACAGGACCGTGCTTCTTCTTATGGCATCGTGTACGCAGCACGGATGCGTGTCGCACTGACCTGCAAGAAATTGGGTGAAAATTCGAAGCCACCAAAGAAGTCAAAACCCGTGTGCTATAGCCTTGGGTTTTGGGCAAAATGGGATATTTTTGGGAAAACTAGAGTATTTCTGTGAGCGTAACCTGGTTTGTCTCTGTTAGAGCCCAATTTGATTAGTGACGAGCCGTCGAAGTAGTGAGGCACGAGTTCCGGAAGGTTCTACTATTTTTGGTGATTTTTAGAAAAATACCAAGATAATTGATTTTTCCCTTATTTTTTGAAAAAATCAAGTAAAAATCAAGCGAAGGTTCGAAAGCAGACCCGTGCTTCTTCCTACGGCATCGTGTACCCGATGCTGGACGCGTTTGGCACGACCTTGTAAGAAATTGGGTGAAAATTCGGAAGCCACCAAAGAGAAGTCAAAACCAGTGTGCTATAGCTTGGGTTTTGGGCCAAAATGGGATATTTTGGGAAAACTAGAGTATTTCTGTGAGCGTAACCGGTTTGTCTCTGTTAGAGCCCTATTTGGATTAGTGACGAGCAGTACGAAGTAGTGGAGCACGAGTTCCGGAAGGTTCTACTATTTTTGGTGAGTTTTTAGAAACAATACCAACAAAATTGATTTTTCCTTATTTTTTGAAAAAATCAAGTAAAAATCGAAGCGAAGGTTCGAAACAGGACCGTGCTTCTTCTTGTGGCATCGTGTACGCGAGCACGGATGCGTGTCGCACTGACCTTGCAAGAAATTGGGTGAAAATTCGGAAGCCACCAAGAGAAGTCCAAAACCGTGTGCTATAGCCTTGGGTTTTGGGCAAAAATAGGATATTTTGGGAAAACTAGAGTATTTCTGCGAGCGTAACCTGGTTTGTCTCTGTTAGAGCCCAATTTGATTAGTGACGAGCCGATGCGAAGTAGTGAGGCACGAGTTCCGGAAGGTTCTACTATTTTTGGTGATTTTTAGAAAAATACCAACATAATTGATTTTTCCTTATTTTTTGAAAAAATCAAGTAAAAATGAAGCGAAGGTTGAAACAGACCAGTTCCTCTTCTTATGGCATCGTGTACGCAGTGCGGATGCGTGTCGCACTGACCTTGCAAGAAATTGGGTGAAAATTCGAAGCCACCAAGAGAAGTCAAAACCCGTGTGCTATAGCCTTGGGTTTTGGGCAACATGGGATATTTTGGGAAAACTAGAGTATTTCTGTGAGCGTAACTCGGTTTGTCTCTGTTAGAGCCCAATTTGATTAGTGATGAGCCGATCGAAGTAGTGGGGCCTGAGTTCCGGAAGGTTCTACTATTTTTGGTGATTTTTAGAAAAATACCAAGAAAATTGATTTTTCCTTATTTTTTGAAAAAATCAAGTAAAAATCAAGCGAAGGTTCGAAACAGACCAGTGCTACTTCCTCTGGCATCGTGTACCTAGCACGGACGCATGTCGTACGGCCTTGTAAGAAATTGGGTGAAAATTCGGAAGCCACCAAAGAGAAGTCCAAAACCCGTGCGCTATAGCCTTGGGTTTTTGGCAAAAAATGGGATATTTTTGGGAAAACTAGATTATTTCTGCGAACGTAACCCGGTTTGTCTCTATTAGAGCCCATTATGATTCGTGACGAGCCGTCTGAAGTGTTGGGGCACAGTTCCCGGAAGGGTCTACTATTTTTTGGTGATTTTTTAGAAAAAATACCAAGAAAATTGATTTTTCCCTTATTTTTTTAAAGAAATCAAGTAAAAATCAAACGAAGGTTCGAAACAGACCCATGCTTCTTTCTCTGGCATTGTGTACCCAGTACGGACGCATTTGGCATGGCCTTGTAAGAAATTGGGTGAAAATTCAGAAGCCTCCAAAGAGAAGTCCAAAACTTGTGTGCTATAGCTAGGGTTTTGGGCCAAAAATGGGATATTTTTGGGAAAACAAGGGTATTTCTGCGAACGTAAACTGGTTTGTCTCTGTTAGAGCCCTATTTGGATTAGTGACGAGCTTTCTGAAGTAATGGGGCACAGTTCCCGGAAGGTTCTACTATTTTTTGGTGATTTTTTAGAAAAAATACCAACATAATTGATTTTTCCCTTATTTTTTTGAAAAAAATCAAGTAAAAATCAAACGAAGGTTCGAAACAGACCCGTGCTTCTTCCTGTGGCATAGTGTACCCAGTACGGACGCGTGTCACACGGCCTTGCATGAAATTGGATGAAAATTCGGAAGCCACCAAAGAGAAGTCCAAAACCCGTGCGCTATAGCCTTGGGTTTTGGGCAAAAAATGGGATATTTTTGGGAAAGCTAGAGCATTTCAGCGAACGTAACCCGGTTTGTCTCTGTTAGAGCGCATTATGATTAGTGACGAGCCAGTGCGAAGTAGTGGGGCACAGTTCCCGGAAGGTTCTACTATTTTTGGTGATTTTTTAGAAAAAATACCAAGAAAATTGATTTTTTCCTTATTTTTTAAAAAAATCAAGTAAAAATCAATGAAAGCTCCGAAACAGACCCGTGCTTCTTCCTGTGGTAACGTGTACCCAGTCACGGACGCATTTGCACGGCCTTGCAAGAAATTGGGTGAAAATTCGGAAGCCACTAAGAGAAGTCCAAAACCGTGTGCTATAGCTTGGATTTTGGGCAAAAATGGGATATTTTGGGAAAACTAGGGTATTCTATGACGTAAACCGGTTTGTCTCTCTTAGAGCCCTATTTGGATTAGTGACGAGCCAGTCGAAGTAGTGGGGCACGAGTTCCGGAAGGTTCTACTATTTTTGGTGATTTTTAGAAAAATACTAAGAAAATTGATTTTTCCCTTATTTTTTGAAAAAATCAAGTAAAAATCAAGCGAAGGTTCGAAGCAGGACCCGTGCTTCTTCACGTGGCATCGTGTACCCGATGCGGACGCGTGTCGCACGGCCTTGCATGAAATTGGATGAAAATTCGGAAGCCACCAAAGAGAAGTCCAAAACCCGTGTGCTATAGCCTTGGGTTTTGGGCAAAAAATGGGATATTTTTGGGAAAACTATAGTATTTACTGTGACGTAAATCGGTTTGTCTCTGTTAGAGCCCTATTTGGATTAGTGACGAGCCGTACGGAGTAGTGGGGCACGAGTTCCGGAAGGTTCTACTATTTTTGGTGATTTTTTAGAAAAATACTAAGAAAATTGATTTTTCCCTTATTTTTGAAAAAATCAAGTAAAAATCAAGCGAAGGTTCGAAACGAGACCCGTGCTTCTTCACGTGGCATCGTGTACCCGATGCGGACGCGTGTCGCACTGGCCTTGCATGAAATTGGATGAAAATTCGGAAGCCACCAAAGAAGTCAAAACCCGTGTGCTATAGCTTGGGTTTGGGCAAAAATGGGATATTTTGGGAAAACTAGAGTATTTCTGTGACGTAACCTGGTTTGTCTCTGTTAGAGCCCTATTTGGATTAGTGACGAGCGTATACGAAGTAGTGGGGCACAGTTCCCGGAAGGTTCTACTATTTTTGGTGATTTTTTAGAAAAAATACCAAGAAAATTGATTTTTCCCTTATTTTTTGAAAAAATCAAGTAAAAATCAAACGAAGGTTCGAAACAGACCCGTGCTTCTTCCTGTGGCATCGTGTACCCAGTACGGACGCGTGTCGCATGGCCTTGCATGAAATTGGGTGAAAATTCGGAAGCCACCAAAGAAGTCCAAAACCGTGTCGCTATAGCCTTGGGTTTTGGGCAAAAATGGGATATTTTGGGAAAACTAGAGTATTTACGTGACGTAACCGGTTTGTCTCTGTTAGAGCCCTATTTGGATTAGTGACGAGCAGTCGAAGTAGTGGGAGCACGAGTTCCGGAAGGTTCTACTATTTTTGGTGATTTTTAGAAACAATACCAACAAAATTGATTTTTCCTTATTTTTTGAAAAAAATCAAGTAAAAATCAAGCGAAGGTTCGAAAGCAGACCCGTGCTTCTTCTTATGGCATCGTGTACGCAGCTGCGGATGCGTGTCGCATGACCTTGCAAGAAATTGGGTGAAAATTCAGAAGCCACCAAGAGAAGTCAAAACCCGTGTGCTATAGCCTTGGGTTTTGGGCCAAAATGGGATATTTTTGGGAAAACTAGAGTATTTGCTGAGCGTAACTCGGTTTGTCTCGTTAGAGCCCAATTTGATTAGTGACGAGCAGATCGAAGTAGTGGGGCACGAGTTCCGGAAGGTTCTACTATTTTTGGTGATTTTTAGAAAAATACCAACAAAATTGATTTTTCCTTATTTTTGGAAAAAATCAAGTAAAAATCAAGCGAAGGTTCGAAAGCAGACCAGTGCTTCTTCTTGTAGCATCGTGTATGCAATACTGGATGCGTGTCGCATGACCTTGCAAGAAATTGGGTGAAAATTCGGAAGCCACCAAAGAGAGTCAAAACCAGTGTGCTATAGCCTTGGGTTTTGGGCCAAAATGGGATATTTTGGGAAAACTATAGTATTTCTGCGAACGTAACCCGGTTTGTCTCTGTTAGAGCCCAATTTGATTCGTGACGAGCCGTCTGAAGTAGTGGCACACAGTTCCCGGAAGGTTCTACTATTTTTTGGTGATTTTTTAGAAAAAATACCAAGAAAATTGATTTTTCCCTTATTTTATGAAAAAAATCAAGTAAAAATCAAGCGAAGGTTCGAAACTGACCCGTGCTTCTTTCTCTGGCAGCGTGTACCCAGTACGGACGCGTTCGGCATGGCTTTGCAAGAAATTGGGTGAAAATTCGAAATCCACCAAAGAGAAGTCCAAAACCCGAGTGCTATAGCTTGGGTTTTGTGCCAAAAATGGGATATTTTTGAGAAAACAAGTGTATTTCTTCGAAGTTAACCCGGTTTGTCTCTGTTAGAGCCCTATTTGGATTAGTGACGAGCCGTGTGAAGTAGTGGGGCACAGTTCCCGGAAGGTTCTACTATTTTTTGGTGATTTTTTAGAAAAAATACCAACAAAATAGATTTTTCCCTTTTTTTTGGGAAAAATCAAGTAAAAATCAAAGGAAGGTTCGAAACAGACCCGTGCCTCTTCTTGTACCATCGTGTATGCAATACGGA
>CM046813.1:38917127-38935050 GCA_025617385.1 Murraya koenigii
TGTGGCACGGCCTTGCAAGAAATCGGTGGAAATTCACAAGCCACCCAAGAGAAGGCCAAAACCGTGTGCTATAGCCTTGGGATTTGGGCCAAAATGGTACTTTTTCGGAAAACTAGGGTATTTCTACTGAAGGTAACGCAAATTGTCTCAACCAGAGCCTTGTTTGATTCATCACGAGTCGTCTCGAACAATGAGGCACTCGCTCTCGGAAGGTTCTACTATTTTTTGTGAATATTTAGAAAAAATACCAAAAATTGATTTTCCCTAATTTTTGGAAAACATCATGAAAAATCAAACGAAGGTCTCGAAACCGACCAATGCTTTTTCCCGTGGCATCGTATGCCCAGT
Organism: Murraya koenigii; assembly: GCA_025617385.1. Classification (NCBI taxonomy): domain Eukaryota; kingdom Viridiplantae; phylum Streptophyta; class Magnoliopsida; order Sapindales; family Rutaceae; genus Murraya; species Murraya koenigii. The sequence continues at coordinate 38,917,476 of CM046813.1, forward strand.
ACGGACGTGTGTAGCACTGGCCTTGCAAGAAATCGGGTGGAAATTCACAAGCCACCCAAGAGAAGGCCAAAACCGTGGTGCTATAGCCTTGGGATTTGGGCCAAAATGGTACTTTTAGGAAAACTAGGGTATTTCGCTGAAAGTAACGCAAATTGTCTCAACCAGAGCCTTGTTTGGATTCGTCACGAGTCAGTCTCAATAGCGGGCATCTGCTCTCGAAGGTTCTACTATTTTTTGGTATTTTTTAGAAAAAATACCAAGAAAATTGATTTTCCCTTATTTTTTGAAAAAATCATGTAAAAATCAAACGAAGGTTCGAAACTGACCCGTGCTTTTTCCTCGTGGCATCGTGGTTATCAAGACGGACGCTGTGTAGCACGCCTTGCAAGAAATCTGGTGAAAATTCATAAGCCACCCAAGAAAAGTCCTAAACCGTGTGCTATATAGCCTTGGATTTTGGCCAAAATGGGACTTTTTGGGAAAAGTAGGGTATTTCGTGAAAGTAACGCAGATTGTCTCAGCCAGAGCCTCGTTAGGATTCGTACAAGTCAGCTCGAACAATGGGGCACCGCTCTCGGATGGTTATACTATTTTTGTGATATTTAAAAAAATACCAAAAAATTAATTTTCAAATTATTTTTCGAAAAAATCAAGTAAAAATCACACGAAGGTTCGAAACCAACCAGCGCTTCTTCCCGTGGGTTCATTTACCCGGCACGGATATGTGTGGCATGGCGTTGCAAGAAATCGGGTGGAAATTCACAAGCCACCCAAGAGAAGGCCAAAACCGTGTGCTATAGCCTTGGGATTTGGGCCAAAATGGTACTTTTTGGGAAAACTAGGGTATCTCTTGCTAAAGTAACGCAAATTGCCTCAACCGTAGCCTTGTTTGGATTTGTCACGAGTCGTCTCGAACAGCTGGGCATTGTTCCTGGAAGGTTCTACTATTTTTGGTGATTTTTTAGAAAAAAAATACAAAGAAAATTGATTTTCCCTTATTTTTTTGAAAAAAATCATTTAAAAATGAAACGAAAGTTCGAAACTGACCAGCTTTTTTTCCCTGCTGGCATCGCAGGTGGCACGGCCTTGCAAGAAATCGGGTGGAAATTCACAAGCCACCCAAGAGAAGGCCAAAACCGTGTGCTATAGCCTTGGGATTTGGGCCAAAAATGGTACTTTTTCGGAAAACTAGGGTATTTCTACGAAGGTAACGCAAATTGTCTCAACCAGAGCCTTGTTTGGATTCGTCACTGAGTCGTCTCGAACAATGGGGCACTGCTCTCGAAGGTTCTACTATTTTTTTGTGAATATTTAGAAAAAAATACCAAAAAATTGATTTTCCCTAATTTTTTGGAAAAACATCATGAAAAAATCAAACGAAGGTTCGAAACTGACCAATGCTTTTTCCTGTGGCATCGCAGGCTCAAGACGGACGTAGTGTAGCACGGCCTTGTAAGAAATCGGTGGAAATTCACAAGCCACCCAAGAGAAGGCCAAAACCGTGTGCTATAGCCTTGGGATTTGGGCCAAAATGGTACTTTTAGGAAAACTAGGGTATTTCTCGAAGGTAACGCAAATTGTCTCAACCGAGCCTTGTTTGGATTCAGCCACGAGTCGTCTCGAATAGTGGGCTCTGCTCTCGAAGGTGCTACTATTTTTTGTGAATATTTAGAAGAAAATACCAAAAAATTGATTTTCCTTAAGTTTTTGGAAAACATTATGAAAAATCAAACGAAGGTTCGAACTCGACCAATGCTTTTTCCTCGCGGCATCGCGGTGCCCAAGATGTAACGTAGTGTGGCAATCGCTTTACAAGAAATCGGGTGGAAATTCACAAGCCACCCAAGAGAAGGCCAAAACCGTAGTGCTATAGCCTTGGGATTTGGGCCAAAAATTGTACTTTTTAGGAAAACTAGGGTATTTCTGCCAAGGTAACGCAAATTGTCTCAACCGAGCCTTGTTTGGATTCGTCACGAGTCGTCTCGAACAGCTGGGCAATCGCTCTCGGAAGGCTCTACTATTTTTTGTGAATATTTAAAGAAAATACCAAAAAATTGATTTTCCCTAATTTTTGGAAAAACATCATGAAAAATCAAACGAAGGTTCGAAACCGACCAATGCTTTTTCCTCGTGGCATCGTAGTGCCCAAGACGGACGTAGTGTGGCACGAACCTTGTAAGAAATCGGGTGGAAATTCACAAGCCACCTGAAGAGAAGGCCAAAACCGTGGTGCTATAGCCTTGGGATTTTGGCCAAAATGGTACTTTTTCGGAAAACTAGGGTATTCTCAAGGTAACGCAAATTGTCTCAACCAGTAGCCTTGTTTGGATTCATCACGAGTCGTCTCGAACAGCTGGGCTCTGCTCTCGGAAGGTGCTACTATTTTTTTGTGAATATTTAGAAAAAATACTAAAAATTGATTTTCCCTAATTTTTGGAAAACATTATGAAAAATCAAACGAAGGTTCGAACTCGACTAATGCTTTTTCCTCGCGCATCGTGTGCCCAAGATTTAACGCAGTGTGGCAATCGCCTTGCAAGAAATCGGTGGAAATTCACAAGCCACCCAAGAGAAGGCCAAAACCGTGTGCTATAGCCTTGGGATTTGGGCCAAAAATTGTACTTTTTAGGAAAACTAGGGTATTTCTGCGAAGGTAACGCAAATTGTCTCAACCAGAGCCTTGTTTGGATTCGTCACGAGTCGTCTCGAATAATGAGGCAATCGCTCTCGAAGGCTCTACTATTTTTTGTGAATATTTAAAGAAAATACCAAAAAATTGATTTTCCCTAATTTTTTGAAAAACATCATGAAAAATCAAACGAAGGTTCGAACTCGACCAATGCTTTTTCCTATGGCATCGCGGTGCCCAAGACGGACGTAGTGTGGCACAGCCTTGCAAGAAATCGGGTGGAAATTCACAAGCCACCCAAGAGAAGGCCAAAACCGTGTGCTATAGCCTTGGGATTTGGGCCAAAAATGGTACTTTTTCGAAAAACTAGGGTATTTCTCCGAAGGTAACGCAAATTGTCTCAACCAGAGCCTTGTTTGGATTCGTCACGAGTCGTCTCGAACAGCTGGGCTCTGCTCTCGAAGGTGCTACTATTTTTTTGTGAATATTTAGAAAAAAATACCAAAAAATTGATTTTCCCTAATTTTTTGGAAAAACATTATGAAAAAATCAAACGAAGGTTCGAAACGGACCAATGCTTTTTCCTGTGGCATCGTGTACCCAGTAGGAACGTGTGTAGTACGGCCTTGTAAGAAATCAGGTGGAAATTCACAAGCCACCCAAGAGAAGGCCAAAACCGTGTGCTATAGCTTTGGGATTTGGGCCAAAAATGGTACTTTTTGCGAAAACTAGGGTATTTCTGCGAAAGTAACGGAAATTGTCTCGACTAGAGCCTTGTTTGGATTCGTCACGAGCTGTCTGAACAGTGGGACACTGTTCCTGGAAGGTTCTACTATTTTTTTATGAATTTTTATAAAAAATACAAAAAAATTGATTTTCCCTTATTTTTTTGAAAAAAATCATGTAAAAATCAAACGAAGGTTCGAAACAGACCCGTGCTTTTTCCTGTGGCATCGTGTTATCAGTACGGACATTTGTAGCACGACCTTGCAAGAAATCGGGTGAAAATTCGTAAGCCGCCCAAGAAAAGTCCTAAACCGTGTGCTATACAGCCTTAGGTTTTTGGCCAAAAATGGGACTTTTTGGGTAAAGTAGGGTATTTCTGCGCAAGTAACGCGGTTTGTCTCTACCAGAGCCCTGTTAGGATTCGTTACGAGCCGTCTGAACAATGCGGCACCGTTCCTGGATGGTTCTACTATTTTTTGGTTTTTTTTGGAAAAAATACCAAAAAAAAATATTAATTTTTAAATTATTTTTCGAAAAAAATCAATTAAAAATCACACGAAGGTTCGAAACCAACCCGCGGTTCTTCCCGTGGGTTCGTGTACCCGGTACAGACATGTGTGGCATGGCCTTGCAAGAAATCGGGTGGAAATTCACAAGCCACCCAAGAGAAGGCCAAAACCGTGTGCTATAGCCTTGTGATTTGGGCCAAAAAAGGTACTTTTTGGGAACACTAGGGTATTTCTGCGAATGTAACGCAAATTGTCTCTCCCAGAGCCTTGTTTGGATTCGTCACGAGCTGTCTAAACAGTGGGGCACTGTTCCTGGAAGGTTCTACTATTTTTTGGTATTTTTTAGAAAAAATACCAAGAAAATTGATTTTCCCTTATTTTTTTGAAAAAAATCATGTAAAAATCAAACAAAGGTTCGAAACAGACCCGTGATTTTTCCTGTGGCATCTTGTTATCAATTCGGACGTTTGTGGCACGCCCTTGCAAGAAATCGGGTGAAAATTCGTAAGCCGCCCAAGAGAAGTTCTAAACCGTGTGCAAAATGGCCTTGGGTTTTGGCCAAAATGGGACTTTTGGGAAAAGTAGGGTATTTCGCGCAAGTAACGCCGGTTTGTCTCTCGCCAGAGCCCCGTTAGGATTCGTTAACGAGCCGTTTGAACAACGGGGCACTGCTCTCGGATGGTTCTACTATTTTTTGGTTATTTTTTGGAAAAAATACCAAAAAAAATATTAATTTGTAAATTATTTTTCGAAAAAAATCAATTAAAAATCACACGAAGGTTCGAAACCAACCCGCGCTTCTTCCCGTGGGTTCGTGTACCCGGTAGATGACATGTGTGGCATGGCCTTGCAAGAAATCGGGTGGAAATTCACAAGCCACCCAAGAGAAGGCCAAAACCGTGTGCTATAGCCTTGGGATTTGGGCCAAAAATGGTACTTTTTGGGAAAACTAGGGTATTTCTGCGAAAGTAATGCAAATTGTCTCAACCAGAGCCTTGCTTGGATTCGTGACGAGCTGTCTGAAGTAGTGGGGCACTGTTCCTGGAAGGTTCTACTATTTTTTGGTATTTTTTGCAAAAAAATTCCAAGAAAACTAATTTTTAACTTATTTTTCAAAAAAAATCAAGTAAAAATCACATGAAGGTTCGAAACTGACCCGCGCATCTTCCTATGGCATCGTGTACTCAGTATAGACGCATGTGGCATGGCCTTGCAAGAAATCAAATGAAAATTCGTAAGCCGCCCAAGAGAAGTCCAAAACCATGTGCTATAGCCTTGGGTTTTTGGCCAGAAATGGGACTTTTTGGGAAAAGTAGGGTATTTCTGCGAAAGTAACGCGGTTTGTCTCTGCAGGAGCCCTGTTAGGATTCGTAACGAGCCATCTGAACAATGGGGCACCATTCCTGGATGGTTCTGCTATTTTTTGGTTATTTTTGGGAAAAGATACCAAGAAAATTAATTTTTAACTTATTTTTGGAAAAAATCAAGTAAAAATCACACGAAGGTTCGAAACTGACCCGCGCTTCTTCCTGTGGCTTCGTGTACCCGGTACAGACATTTGTGGCATGGCCTTGCAAGAAATCAGGTGGAAATTCACAAGCCACCCAAGAGAAGGCCAAAACCGTGTGCTATAGCCTTGGGATTTGGGCCAAAAATGGTACTTTTTGGGAAAACTAGGGTATTTCTGCGAAAGTAATGCAAATTGTCTTAACCAGAGCCTTGCTTGGATTCGTGACGAGCTGTCTGAAGTAGTGGGGCACTGTTCCTGGAAGGTTCTACTATTTTTTGGTGATTTTTTGCAAAAAAATTCCAAGAAAACTAATTTTTAACTTATTTTTCAAAAAAAATCAAGTAAAAATCACACGAAGGTTCGAAACCGACCCGCACTTCTTCCTGTGGCTTCGTGTACCTGGTACAGACATGTGTGGCATGGCCTTGCAAGAAATCGGGTGGAAATTCACAAGTCACCCAAGAGAAGGCCAAAACCGTGTGCTATAGCCTTTGGTTTTAGGCCAAAAATAGAACTTTTTGGGAAAACTAGGGTATTTCTGCGAAGGTAACGCTAATTGTCTCAACTAGAGCCTTGTTTGGATTCGTCACGAGCTGTCTGAACAGTGGGGCACTGTTCCTAGAAGGTTCTACTATTTTTTGGTGATTTTTTAGAAAAAATACCAAGAAAATTGATTTTCCCTTATTTTTTTGAAAAAAATCGTGTAAAAATCAAATGAAGGTTCGAACCGCACTCGTGCTTTTTCCCCGTGGTATCGCGATGCCCAAAGACGGAGGCGTAATGGCATGACCTTGCAAGAAATTGGCTGAAAATTCAAAAGCCAATTAAAGAGAAGTGCAAAACCATTATGCTATAGCCTTAGTTTTGTGCCAAAATGGGATATTTTTGGGGAAAGTAGGGTATTTCGCAAACGTAACCCGATATTTCTCCGACAGAGCCCTATTTGGATTCGTGATCGAGCCGTCTCAAGTAGTGGGCACTCGCTCCCTAAGGTTCTACTATTTTTGGTGATTTTTTGGAAAAAAATACCAAGAAACTTGATTTTTCACTTATTTTTAAAAAAACAAGTAAAAGTCACATGAAGGTTCGAAACCGACCCGCGCTTCTTCCCGTGGCATCGTGTACCCAGTAATGACATGTGTTTGGCATAGCCTTGCAAGAAATCGGGTGAAAATTCGCAAGCCGTCCAAGAGAAGGCCAAAACCGTGTGCTATAGCCTTGGGTTTTGGGCCAAAAATGAGACTTTTTAGGAAAACTAGAGTATTTTTGTGAAAGGAACGCGGTTTGTCTTTGCCGTAGCCCTGCTTGATTCAGAATCGAACTGCTTCAACAATTCGTAAAAATCACACGAAGGTTCGAAACCGACTCCGCTTTCTTCCTCGTGCCATTGTGTACCCGTGATGTACATTTGTGGCATGGTCTTGCAAGAGATCGGGTGAAAATTCGCAAGACGCCTAAGAGAAGGCCAAAACCGTGGTGCTATAGCCTTGGTTTCGGGCCAAAACGGACTTTTGGGAAAACTATGGTATTTCGCGAAAGTAACGCGGTTTGTCTTAGCCGTAGCTTTTTTGGATTCGCCACGAGCTGTCTCGAATAGTGGGCACCGCTCCTCGAAGGTTCTACTATTTGTTGGTGATTTTTTCGAAAAATACTAAGAAAATTGATTTTTCCCTTGTTTTTGAAAAAATCGGTAAAAATAAAACGAAGGTTCGAAATAGCACTCGTGCTTCTTCCCCGTGGCATCGTGTAACCAAGACGGACGCAGTGTGGCGTGGCCTTGCAACAAAATTGCATGAAAAATCGAAAGCCACTAAAGAGAAGTCCAAAACTCACGTGCTATAGCCTTGGGTTTTTGGCCAAAAAAGGGATATTTTTGGGAAAACTAGAGTATTTCTGCGAACGTAACCCGGTTTGTCTATGTTAGAGCCCTATTTGGTTTCGTGACGAGCCGTCTGAAGTAGTGGGCACAAGCCATCGGAAGATTCTACTATTTTTGGGATTTTTTGAAAAAATACTAAGAAAATTGATTTTTCACTTATTTTTGAAAAATATCAAGTAAAAATCACACGAAGGTTCGAAATCGGCATGTGCTTCTTCCCGTTACATCGTGTACCCAGACATGACGTGTGTGGAATAGCATTATAAGAAATCGGGTGAAAATTCGCAAGCCGCCCAAGAGAAGGCCAAAACCGGTGCTATAGCCTTGGGCTTTGGGCCAAAATGGGACTTTGGGGAAAACTAGGGTATTTTTGCAAAATTAACGCGCTTGTCTTTGCTAGAGCCCCTGCTTCTATTCGCTACAAGTCGTCTGAATAGTGGGCACCGCTCCTCGAAGGTTCAACTAGTTTTTAATGATTTTTAGAAAAATACTAAGAAAATTTATTTTTCCTTCATTTTTTAAAAAATCAAGTAAAAATCAAACGAAGGTTCGAAATGCACCTGCGCTTCTTCGAAGGGCATCGTGTACCCAAGACGGACATGTGTGGCATGGCCATGCAAGAAATCAGTGAAAATTGTAAGTCGCCCAAGAGAAGTCCGAAACCGTGTGCTAAGCCTTGGGTTTTGGGCAAAAATTGGACTTGTTATGAATAGTAGGGTATTTCTGCGAAAGTAATGCGGTTTGTCTCGTTAGATCCTTGTTTGGATTGGTCACGAACTTTCTCGAACAAGAGAGCACAATTCTCGGAAGGTTCTACTATTTTTGGTTATTTTTAGAAAAAATACTAAGAAAATTAATTTTTCCCTTATTTTTGAAAAATCAAGTAAAAATCAAATGAAGATTCAAATGTATATGTGCTTCGTCGCCTAAGAGAAGGACAAAACCCGTAGTGCTATAGCCTTGGGTTTTGGGCAAAAATGGGAAAATTTTGATAAAACTAAGGTATTTCGTGAACGTAACCCGATTTGTCTCTGTCAGAGCTCTATTTAGATTCATGACGAGCCGTCTGAAGTAGTGAGGCACAGTTCCCAGAAGGTTCTACTAATTTTTGGTGATTTTTAGGAAAAAATTCCATGAAAATTGATTTTTCACTTATTTTTTGAAAAAAATCAAGTAAAAATCACACGAAGGTTCGAAACCGACCCGCGCTTATTCCCATGACATCGTGTACCCAGTACAGACGTGTGTGGCTTAGTCTTGCAAGAAATCGGATGAAAATTCGCAAGCTGCCCAAGAGAAGGCCAAAACCGTGTGCTATAGCCTTGGTTTTGGGCCAAAATGGGATTTTTGGGAAAACCAGGTATTTCTATGAAAGTAACACGATTTGTCTCCGCCGAGCCCTGCTTTCTACTCGCCACGAGCATGCTCTCAACAGATGAGGAACCGTTCCTGGAAGGTTCTACTATTTTTTGATGATTTTTTAGAAAAAATACCAAGAAAATTGATTTTTCCTTTAGTTTTTGAAAAAAATCAAGTAAAAATCAAACAAAGGTTCGAAACAGACCCGTGCTCCTTCCCCGTGGCATCGTGTACCGAAGTTCGGACGTAGTGGCACAGCCTTGCAAGAAATCTTGTGAAAATTGTGAAGTCGCCCAAGAGAAGGCCACAACCCGTAGTGCTATAGCCTTGTATTTCGGCCAAAATGGGACTTTTATGAACGTAGGGTATTTCTGCGAAAGTAACGCAGCTTGTCTCCGCCAGAGCCCTGCTTAGATTAGTGACTGAGTCGTCTCGAACAAGTGAGCACTATTCCCGGATTGTTCTACTATTTTTGGGAAAAATACCAAGAAAATTAATTTTTCACTTATTTTTGAAAAATCAAGTAAAAATAACACGAAGGTTCGAAACCGACCGCGCTTCTTCCCGTGGCATCGCGGTACCCAAGATGAATGCGTGTGGCATGGCCTTACAAGAAATTGAGTGAGAATTCGTAGCCACCTAAGAGAAGTCCAAAACCCGTGTCCTATAGCCTTGGTTTTGGGCCAAAATGGGATATTTTTGGGAAAACTTGGGTATTTCGCGAACGTAACCCTCGCTTGTCTCTCGCTGCACCTCTATTTAGATTCGTGACGAGCCGCTTGAAGTTATGGGGCACGCCTGTGAAGGTTCTACTTTTTTTTGGTGATATTTTTAGAAAAATACCAAGAAAATTGAAATTTCCCTTATTTTTGAAAAAATCAAGTAAAAATCAAACGATGGTTCGAAAGAGACCCGTGCTTCTTCCCCGTGGCATCGTGTACCTAGTTCGGACGTAGGTGGCACAGCCTTGCAAGAAATCTTGTGAAAATTGTAAGCAGCCCAAGCGAAGGCTATAACCCTTGTGCTATAGCCTTGTATTTCGAGCCAAAATGGGATTTTTGGGAAAAGTAGGCTATTTCGCGAAAGTAACGCAGCTTGTCTCCGCCAGAGCCCTCGCTTAGATTTGTAACGAGCCGTCTCGAACAGTGGGGCACCGCTCCTCGGATTGTTCAACTATTTTTGGAAAAATACCAAGAAAATTTATTTTTCACTTATTTTTGAAAAAATCAAGTAAAAATCACAAGAAGGTTCAAACCGACCAGCGCTTCTTCCCGTGCCATCATGTACCCAAGATGAGACGCGCGTGGCATGGCCTTGCAAGAAATTGGGTGAAAATTCGTAAGCCACCCAGAGAAGTCCAAAACCCGTGTCCTATAGCCTTGGGTTTCGGGCCAAAATGGGATATTTTTAGAAAACTTAGATATTTCGCGAACGTAACCCTGCTTTGTCTTTGTCGAACCCTATTTGATTCGTGACGAGCCGTCTCAAGTAGTGGGGCACAGCTCCCGAAAGAGTTCTGTTATTTTTGGTATTTTTAGAAAAATACTAAAAATTGATTTTTCCCTTATTTTTGAAAAAATAAAGTAAAAATAAAACGAAGGTTCGAAATGCACTCGTGCTTCTTCCTATGGCATCGCAGTACCTCAGACGGACGTGTGTGGCATGGCCTTGTAAGAAATCGGATAAAATTTGAAGCCACCCAAGAGAAGGCCAAAACACGTGTGCTATAGCCTTGGTTTTGTGCCAAAATGGGATATTTTTGGGAAAACCGGGTGTTACCGCGAACGTAACCCGCTTTGTCTCTCGTAGAGCCTTGTTTGGATTCATCACAAGTCGCTCTAAACAAGGGGCACCGCTCTTGAAGGTTCTGCTATTTTTGGTGATTTTTAGAAAAATAATAAGAAAATTAATTTTTCCCTTATTTTTTGAAAAAATCATGTAAAAATTAAACGAAGGTTTGAAACAGCACCTGCATTTTTCTTGTGATATCGTGTACCCAAGACGGACGTAGTGGCATGCACCTTGCAAGAAATCGGGTGAAAATTGTGAACCGCCTAAGGGAAATACAAAACCGTAGTGCTATAGCCTTAGTTTTGGGCCAAAAATAGGATATTTTTGGGAAAACTTGGGTATTTCGTGAACGTAACCTCGCTTTGTCTCAGCCAAACCCCTATTTAGAGAAAATACTAAGAAAATTGATATTTCCTTATTTTTTGGAAAAATCAAGTAAAAATCAAACGAAGGTTCAAACAGACCTGCGCTTCTTCCTCGTGGCATCGTGTACCCAATACGAACGTGTGTGGCACTACCTTACAAGAAATTGGGTGAAAATTCGTAGCCACCGAATGTAATGCCAAAACCCGTCTCGCTATAGCCTTGGGCTTTATGTCAAAATGGTATATTTTTGGGAAAACTAGGGTATTACCGTGAACGTAACCCTGCTTTGTCTCAAGCCGTCTCAAGTAATCGAGGTTTAGTTCCTGAAGGTTCTACTATTTTTTGGTTATTTTTTTGAAAAATAGCAAAAAATTGATTTTTCCCTTTTTTTAAAACAATCAAGTAAAAATCAAATGAAGATTCGAACACATCCCCGCTTCTTCCTCGCGAGATCGTGTACCCAAGACAGACCGTGGTGGCACAGCCTTCCCGTGGCATCGTGTACCCAAGACGGACGCTGCGGTGGCACGACCTTGCAAGAAATCGGCAAAAATTCGAAACCACCCGAGAGAAGGCCAAAACCCGTAGTGCTACAACCTTGGGTTTTTGCCAAAATGGGATAATTTTTGAAAACAAAGGTATTTCTGCGAACGTAACTCGGTTTGTCTCGCCGTGAGCCCTATTTGGATTCGTGATGAGCCGTCTCAAGTAGTGAGGCACGGCTCCCTAAGGTTCTACTACTTTTGGTGATTTTTGGAAAACATTCCATGAAAATTGATTTTTCACTTATTTTTGAAAAAATCAAGTAAAAATCACACGAAGGTTCGAAACCGACCCGCGCTTATTCCCATGACATCGTGTACCCAAGACAGACGCAGTGAGGCTTAGTCTTGCAAGAAATCGGATGAAAATTCGCAAGTCGCCTAAGAGAAGGCCAAAACTGCGGTGCTATAGCCTTGGGTTTTGGGCCAAAATGGTATTTTTGGGAAAACCGTGGTATTTCTATGAAAGTAGCACGATTTGTCTCTCACGGAGCCCTGCTTCTACTCGTCACGAGCTATCTCAACAGATGAGGAACCGCTCCTCGAAGGTTCTACTATTTTTGATGATTTTTAGAAAAATACTAAGAAAATTGATTTTTCCTTTATTTTTGAAAAAATCAAGTAAAAATCAAACAAAGGTTCGAACAGACCTGCGCTCCTTCCTCGTGGCATCGCGGTACCCGGCTCGGACGTAGTGTTGCACAGCCTTGAAAGAAATCTTGTGAAAATTGTAAGTCGCCTAAGAGAAGGCCACAACCCGTGTGCTATAGCCTTGGGTTTTGGGCCAAAATGGGATATTGTTGGGAAAACTAGCGATTTCGTGAAGGTAACCCGGCTTGCCTCTGCCGTAACCCTATTTGGATTCGTGAATAAGTCAGTCTCGAAGTAGTAGGGCACGCTCTCGAAAGGTTCTACTATTTTTGGTTTGTTTTTAGAAAAATACCAAGAAAATTGATTATTCCCATATTTTTTAAAAATCAAGTAAAAATCAAACGAAGGTTCGAAACCGACCCGTGCTTATTCCTCGCAAAGATCGCGTACCCAGAGATGGATGCGTGTGGCACGACCTTGCAAGAAATCGAGCGAAAATTCCAAAACCACCTCAGAGAAGGCCAAAACCCGTGTGCTATAGCCTTGGTTTTGGGCCAAAATCGATAATTTTGGGAAAACAAGGGTATTTCTACGAACGTAACCTGAAGTAGTAGGGCACAGCTCTCGGAAGGTTCTACTATTTTTTGGTGGTTTTTTAGAAAAAATACTAAGAAATTTGATTTTTCACTTATTTATGAAAAAAATATGTACAAATCACACTAAGTGTTCGACACCAACCCGCGCTTCTTCCCGTGGCATCGTGGTACCCAAGACAGACGCGTGTGGCATAGCCTTGCAAGTAATCGGGTGAACATTCTGAAGCCACCCAAGAGAATGCCAAAACCCGTGTGCTAAAGCCTTGGGGTTCGGGCCAAAATGGGAGATTGTTGGGAAAACTAGGTAATTCTGCAAGGTAAACCGGTTTGTCTCTATCGGAGCCCTATTTGATTCATGAACGAGCCGTCTCAAGTAGTGGGCACAGCCTCGGAGGTTCTACTATTTTCTGGTTATTTTTAGAAAAATACCAAGAAAATTGATTATTCCCATATTTTTGAAAAATCAAGTAAAAATCACACGGTTGTTCGAAACCGACCCGCGCTTCTTCCCGCAAAGATCGCAGTACCTAGTACGGACGAGTGTGGCATCGCTTTGCAAGAAATCGGGTGAAAATTCGAAGCCACCTAAGAGAATGCCAAAACCCGTAGTGCTAAAGCCTTAGGTTTCGGGGCCAAAATGAGAGATTGTTGGGAAAACTAGGGTATTTCTACTGAAGGTAACCCTGCTTTGTCTCGCTAAAGCCCTATTTGGATTCAGTAATCGAGTCGTCTCAAGTAGTGAGGCACGCTTCTGAAGGTTCTTCTATTTTTGGTAATTTTTAGAAAAATACCAAGAAAATTGATTATTTCCATATTTTTGAAAAAATCAAGTAAAACCAAACGATGGTTCGAAATGCACCTGCGCTTCTTCCCCGCAGCTTCATGTACCCAAGACGGACGAGTGTGGCACTCGCTTTGCAAGAAATCGGTGAAAATTCGAAGCCACCTAAGAGAAGGCCAAAACCCGTGGTGCTATAGCCTTGGTTTTGGGCCAAAATGGGATATTTTTGGGAAAACTAGGGTATTATGCGAACGTAACTCGGTTTGTCTCGCCGTGAGCCCTATTTGGATTCGTGACGAGCCGTCTCAAGTAGTGGGGCACAGCCTCTGAAGGTTCTACTATTTTTGGTTATTTTTAGAAAAATACCAAGAATATTGATTATTCCCATATTTTTGAAAAAATCAAGTAAAAATCACACGAAGTTTCAAACAGACACGTGCTTCTTCTTGCAAAGATCGTGTCCCAAGTACGAACAAGTGTGGCACTACCTTACAAGAAATCGGTGAAAATTCGAAGCCACCTAGAGAAGGCCAAAACCCGTAGTGCTATAGCCTTGGTTTTGGGCCAAAATGGGATATTTTTGGGAAAACTAGTGTATTCTCGCGAACGTAACCTCGGTTTGTCTCTGCCGAGCCCTATTTGGATTCATGACGAGTCGTCTCAAGTAGTGAGGCACAGCTTCTGAAGGTTCTACTATTTTTGGTTATTTTTAGAAAAATACCAAGAAAATTGATTATTCCCATATTTTTGGAAAAAAAGCAAGTAAAAATCAAACGAAGGTTCGAAACCGACCCATGCTTCTTCCTGCCTCATCGTGTACCCACTAGTTTTTGGTGATTTTTTAGTAAAGAATAACAACAAAATTTATTTTTCCCTCATTTTTTGAAAAAAATCTAGTAAAAATCAAAAGAAGGTTCGAAACAGAACCGTGCTTTTTCATGTGGCATCGTGTACCCAGTACGGACGTGTGTGGCATGGCCTTGCAAGAAATCGGGTGAAAATTCAAAAGCCACCCAAGAGAGGGCCAAAACCCGTGTGCTATAGCCTTGGGTTTTGGGCCAAAAATAGGATATTTTTGGGAAAATTAGAGTATTTCTGTGAACGTAACCCGGCTTGTCTCTCGCCGAGGCCTATTTGGATTCGTGGCGAGCCGTCTCAAGTAGTGAGGCACGCTTCTGGATGGTTCTACTATTTTTTGTGATTATTTAGTAAAAATTCCAAGAAAATTGATTTTCCCTTATTTTTGGAAAAAAATCAAGTAAAAACCAAACGAAGGTTCGAAACAGACCTGTGCTTCTTCCTGTGGCATTGTGTACCCAGACGCGTGGAGCACCGCCTTGCAACAAATTGGATGAAAAATCGAAAACCACCAAAGAGAAGTCCAAAATGGGAGAGTTTTGGGAAAACTAGGTATTTCGGAAATTAACCGTGTTTGTCTCCATCAAAGTACTATTTGAATTCGTGGTGAGTCGTCTGCAAGTAGTGAGGCACAGCTCCTGAAGGTTCTACTATTTTTGGTGATTTTTGGTAAAGAGTAACAACAAAATTTATTTTTCCCTTATTTTTGAAAAAATCAAGTAAAAATCAAACGAAGGTTCGAAACAGACCGTGCTTTTTCCCGTGGCATCGTGCACCCAAGACGGACGTGTGTGGCATGGCCTTGTAGGAAATCGGTGAAAATTCAAAAGCCCCCAAGAGAAGGTCAAAACTGCAGTGCTATAGCGTTGGGTTTTGGGCTAAATATAGGATATTTTGGGAAAACTAGGTATTTCGTGAACGTAACCCGCTTTGTCTCTGCCAAGGACTATTTGGATTCACGACTAGCCGCTCAAGTAGTGGAGCACCGCTCCCGAAGGTTCTACAATTTTTGGAAATAATACCAAGAAAATTTTTTTCCCTTTTTGAAAAATCAATAAAAATCCCGAAGGTTCTACAATTCTCTTGGGTGGCTTCCGAATTTTCACCCGATTTCTTGCAAGGCAGTGCCACACTCGTCCGCATCTAGGTACACGATGTCGCAGGAAGAAGCGCTGGCCTGCTTCGAACCTTCGTGTGATTTTTACTTGATTTTTTCAAAAATATGGAATAATCAATTTTCTTGGTATTTTTCTAAAAATAACCGTAAAATAGTAGAACCTTCCGAGAACTGCAGGCCCCACTACTTCGCATGGCTCGCTATTTAATCCAAATAGGGCTCGATAGAGACAAACCGGCTTACCTTCGCAGAATTACCCTAGTTTTCCCAACAATCTCCCATTTTTGGCCCAAACCCCAAGGCTTTAGCACATGTGTTTTGGCATTCTCTCGGTGGCTTCCGAATGTTCACCCGACATTTGCAAGGCTATGCCACACACGCCCCAGACTGGTACACGATGCCACGTGAAGAAGCGCTGGTTGGTGTCGAACCTTAGTGTGATTTGTACATATTTTTTTTCATAAATAAGTGAAAAATCAAATTTCTTAGTATTTTTTCTAAAAAACCACCAAAAAATAGTAGAACCTTCCGAGAGTCAGGCTCTACTACTTCGAAGTTACGCTCAGAGAAATACCCTTGTTTTCCCAAAATTATTCTGATTTTGGCCCAAAACCCAAGGCTATAAGCACACCGGTTTTGGCCTTCTCCTGGTGGTTTTGGAATTTTCGCCCGATTTCTGCAAGGTCGTGCACACGCATCCATACCGGGTACACGATGTCACAGGAATAAGCACTGGCCTGCTTTCAACCTTCGCTTGATTTTTACTTGATTTTTAAAAAATATGGAATAATCAATTTTCTTGGTATTTTTCTAAAAACAAACCAAAAATAGTAGAACCTTTCGAGAACTCGTGCCCCACTACTTCGCATCGGCTTGTTACGAATCCAAATAGGGTTCTCGACAGAGGCAAACCGAGTTACCTTCACGTAAATACGCTTAGTTTTCCCAACAATATCCCATTTTTGGCCCAAAACCCAAGGCTATAGCACACGTGTCAGGGCCTTCTCTGGGCGGCTTACTTAATTTTCACAAGATTTCTTTCAAGGCTGTGCAACACACGTCCGAACCGGGTACACGATGCCACGTGAAGGAGCACGGGTCTGTTTCAACCTTTGTTTGATTTTTACTTGATTTTTTCAAAAACTAAAGGAAAAATCAATTTTCTTGGTATTTTTCTAAAAATCATCAAAAATAGTAGAACCTTCCAGAACGGTTCCTCACTCGCTGAGATAGCTCGTGACTTAGTAGAAACAGGGTCTTGCAGAGACAAATCGTGCTACTTTCATAGAAATACCCCGGTTTTCCCAAAAATACCATTTTTGGCCCAAAACCCAAGGCTATAGCACACTGCTTTGGCCTTCTCTTGGCGGCTTGCGAATTTTCATCCGATTTCTTGCAAGACTAAGCCTCACACGCCTCAGCATCGGGTACATCGATGTCATGGGAATAAGCTGGCCTGGCTTTCGAACCTTCGTGTGATTTTTACTTGATTTTTTCAAAAATAAGTGAAAAATCAATTTTCATGGAATGTTTTCCAAAAATCACCAAAAGTAGTAGAACCTTCCGGAACTGCGGCCTCACTACTCGCACTGCTCATCACGAATCCAAATAGGGCTCGACAGAGACAAACCAAGTTACGCTCGCAGAAATACCTTTGTTTTTCAAAAATTATCCCATTTTTGGCAAAACCCAAGGTCAGTAGCACACGGTTTTGGCCTTCTCCCGGTGGTTTCTGAATTTTTGCCCGATTTCTGCAAGGTCGTGCCACACGCCGTCCGCATCGGGTACACGATGCCACGTGAAGGTCAGTGCCACATGTGTCTCAGACTGGGTACACGATGCCGCAGGAAGAAGCAGGGATGTGTTTCGAATCTTCATTTGATTTTTACTTGATTGTTTTAAAAAAAAAAAGGGAAAAATCAATTTTTTTGCTATTTTTTCAAAAAAATAACCAAAAAAATAGTAGAACCTTCTGGGAACTAAACCTCAGTACTTCAGACGGCTTGAGACAAACAGGGTTACGTTCACAGTAATACCCTAGTTTTCCCAAAAATATACCATTTTTGACATAAAGCCCAAGGCTATAGCAGACGGGTTTTGGCATTCTGTTCGGTGGCTTCTGAATTTTCACCCAATTTCTTGTAAGGCCGTGCCACACACGTTCGTATTGGGTACACGATGCCACAGGAAGAAGCACTGGTCTGCTTTCAACCTTCGCTTGATTTTTACTTGATTTTTTCCAAAAAATAAGGGAAATATCAATTTTCTTGGTATTTTCTCTAAATAGGGTTTGACCGAGACAAACAGGTTACGCTCACGTA
>CM046813.1:38935150-38949355 GCA_025617385.1 Murraya koenigii
GATTCGTCACGAAATGTCTCGAATAGTGGGCACCTGCTCTCGAATGTTCTATTATTTTTTGGTATTTTTAGAAAAATACCAAGAAAATTGATTTTCCCTTATTTTTTGAAAAAATCATTTAAAAATCAAACGAAGGTTCGAAATGCACCTGCGCTTTTTCCCCGTGGCATCGTGTTATCAAGACGGACGCTTGTAGCACAGCCTTTGCAAGAAATCGGTGAAAATTGTAAGCCGCCCAAGAAAAGTCCTAAACCGTAGTGCTATATAGCCTTGGGTTTTGGCCAAAATGGGACTTTTGGGAAAAGTAGGGTATTTCGTGAAAGTAACGCTGGCTTGTCTCTCGCCAGAGCCCTCGCTAGCATTCGTAATAAGTCGTCTCGAACAACGGGCACCGCTCTCGATGGTTATACTATTTTTGGAAAAATACCAAAAAATTAATTTTTAAATTATTTTTCGAAAAATCAAGTAAAAATCACACGAGGTTTGAAACCAACCCGCGCTTCTTCCCGTGGGTTCATTTACTCGGCATAGACATGTGTGGCATGGCGTTGCAAGAAATCGGGTGGAAATTCACAAGCCACCCAAGAGAAGGCCAAAACCGTGGTGCTATAGCCTTGGGATTTGGGGCCAAAATGGTACTTTTTGGGAAAACTAGGGTATCTCCGCTAAAGTAACGCAAATTGCCTCAACCTGTAGCCTTGTTTGGATTTGTCACGAGTCGTCTCGAACAAAGGGGCATTGTTCCTCGAAGGTTCTACTATTTTTGGTGATTTTTAGAAAAAATACAAAGAAAATTGATTTTCCCTTATTTTTTGAAAAAATCATTTAAAAATGAAACGAAAGTTCGAACTCGACTCAGCTTTTTTTCCTCGTGGCATCGCAGGTGGCACTGGCCTTGCAAGAAATCGGGTGGAAATTCACAAGCCACCCAAGAGAAGGCCAAAACCGTGTGCTATAGCCTTGGGATTTGGGCCAAAATGGTACTTTTTGGAAAACTAGGGTATTTCTACTGAAGGTAACGCAAATTGTCTCAACCAGAGCCTTGTTTGATTCATCACGAGTCGTCTCGAACAAATGGGCACTCGCTCTCGAAGGTTCTACTATTTTTTGTGAATATTTAAAGAAAATACCAAAAAATTGATTTTCCCTAATTTTTGGAAAACATCATGAAAAATCAAACGAAGGTTCGAACTCGACCAATGCTTTTTCCTATGGCATCGTAGTGCCCAAGACGGACGTAGTGGCACTACCTTGTAAGAAATCGGGTGGAAATTCACAAGCCACCCAAGAGAAGGCCAAAACCGTGTGCTATAGCCTTGGGATTTGGGCCAAAATGGTACTTTTTCGAAAAACTAGGTATTTCTCCAAGGTAACGCAAATTGTCTCAACCAGTAGCCTTGTTTGGATTCGCCACGAGTCGTCTCGAATAGCTGGGCTCGCTCTCGGAAGGTGCTACTATTTTTTTGTGAATATTTAGAAGAAAATACTAAAAATTGATTTTCCCTAATTTTTGGAAAACATTATGAAAAATCAAACGAAGGTTCGAACCGACCAATGCTTTTTCCTCGTGCATCGTGGTACCCAAGATGAACGTGTGTGGTACTCGCCTTGTAAGAAATCGGGTGGAAATTCACAAGCCACCCAAGAGAAGGCCAAAACCGTGTGCTATAGCCTTGGGATTTGGGCCAAAATTGTACTTTTTAGGAAAACTAGGGTATTTCGCTGAAGGTAACGCAAATTGTCTCAACCAGAGCCTTGTTTGATTCATCACGAGTCGTCTCGAACAACGGGACACTGCTCCTCGAAGGTTCTACTATTTTTTTGTGAATATTTAAAGAAAATATCAAAAAATTGATTTTCCCTTATTTTTTGAAAACATCATGTAAAAATCAAACGAAGGTTCGAAATCGACTCAATGCTTTTTCCTGTGGCATCGTGGTCAAGACGGACATTTGTAGCACGACCTTGCAAGAAATCGGGTGAAAATTCACAAGCCACCCAAGAGAAGGCCTAAACCGTGTGCTATACAGCCTTAGGATTTTGGGCCAAAATGGTACTTTTTCGGAAAACTAGGGTATTTCGCCAAGGTAACGCGAATTGTCTCAACCAGAGCCTCGTTGGATTCGCTACGAGCCGTCTCGAACAATGCGGCACTGCTCCTCGAAGGTGCTACTATTTTTTGTGAATATTTAGAAAAAATACTAAAAATATTGATTTTCCAATTATTTTTGAAAAATCAATTAAAAATCACACGAGGTTCGAAACCAACCCAATGCTTTTTCCTGTGGCATCGTGTACCCGAGATGAACATGTGTAGTACGGCCTTGTAAGAAATCGGTGGAAATTCACAAGCCACCCAAGAGAAGGCCAAAACCGTGTGCTATAGCTTTGGGATTTGGGCCAAAAATGGTACTTTTTGCGAAAACTAGGGTATTTCTGCGAAAGTAACGGAAATTGTCTCGACTAGAGCCTTGTTTGGATTCGTCACGAGTTGCTCTAAACAACGGGACACTCGCTCTCGAAGGTTCTACTATTTTTTTATGAATTTTTATAAAAAATACAAAAAAATTGATTTTCCCTTATTTTTTTGAAAAAAATCATGTAAAAATCAAACGAAGGTTCAAATGCACCCGTGATTTTTCCCCGTGGCATCTTGTTATCAATTCGGACGCTTGTGGCACGCCTTGCAAGAAATCGGTGAAAATTGTGAAGTCGCCCAAGAGAAGTTCTAAACCGTAGTGCTATATAGCCTTGGGTTTTTGGCCAAAAATGGGACTTTTTGGGAAAAGTAGGGTATTTCTGCGCAAGTAACGCGGTTTGTCTCTGCCAGAGCCCTGTTAGGATTCGTAACGAGCCGTTTGAACAATGGGGCACCGTTCCTGGATGGTTCTACTATTTTTTGGTTATTTTTGGAAAAATACCAAAAAAAATATTAATTTGTAAATTATTTTTCGAAAAATCAATTAAAAATCACACGATGGTTCAAACCAACCCGCGCTTCTTCCCGTGGGTTCGTGGTACCCGTGACAGTACATGTGTGGCATGGCCTTTGCAAGAAATCGGTGGAAATTCACAAGCCACCCAAGAGAAGGCCAAAACCGTGTGCTATAGCCTTGGGATTTGGGCCAAAAATGGTACTTTTTGGGAAAACTAGGGTATTTCTGCGAAAGTAATGCAAATTGTCTCAACCAGAGCCTTGCTTGGATTCGTGACGTAGTCAGTCTCAAGTAGTGGGCAATCGCTCCTCGAAGGTTCTACTATTTTTGGTATTTTTGCAAAAATTCCAAGAAAACTAATTTTTAACTTATTTTTCAAAAAAAATCAAGTAAAAATCACATGAAGGTTCGAAACTCGACCCACAGATCTTCCTATGGCATCGTGTACTCAGTATAGACGCATGTGGCATGGCCTTGCAAGAAATCAAATGAAAATTCGTAAGCCGCCCAAGAGAAGTCCAAAACCATGTGCTATAGCCTTGGGTTTTTGGCCAGAAATGGGACTTTTTGGGAAAAGTAGGGTATTTCTGCGAAAGTAACGCGGTTTGTCTCTGCAGGAGCCCTGTTAGGATTCGTAACGAGCCATCTGAACAATGGGGCACCATTCCTGGATGGTTCTGCTATTTTTTGGTTATTTTTGGGAAAAGATACCAAGAAAATTAATTTTTAACTTATTTTTGGAAAAAATCAAGTAAAAATCACACGAAGGTTCGAAACTGACCCGCGCTTCTTCCCCGTGGGCTTCGCGTACCCTATGATGTACATTTGTGGCATGGCCTTGCAAGAAATCAGGTGGAAATTCACAAGCCACCCAAGAGAAGGCCAAAACCGTGTGCTATAGCCTTGGGATTTGGGCCAAAAATGGTACTTTTTGGGAAAACTAGGGTATTTCTGCGAAAGTAATGCAAATTGTCTTAACCAGAGCCTTGCTTGGATTCGTGACGAGCTGTCTGAAGTAGTGGGGCACTGTTCCTGGAAGGTTCTACTATTTTTTGGTGATTTTTTGCAAAAAAATTCCAAGAAAACTAATTTTTAACTTATTTTTCAAAAAATCAAGTAAAATCACACGAAGGTTCGAAACCGACCCGCACTTCTTCCCCGTGGCTTCGTGCACCGGTATGTATATGAGTGGCATGGCCTTGCAAGAAATCGGGTGGAAATTCACAAGTCACTCCAAGAGAAGGCCAAAACCGTGTGCTATAGCCTTTGGTTTTAGGCCAAAAATAGAACTTTTGGGAAAACTAGGGTATTTCTCGCGAAGGTAACGCTTAATTGTCTCAACTAGAGCCTTGTTTGGATTCATCACGAGTCGTCTCGAACAAGTGGGCACTGCTCCTAGAAGGTTCTACTATTTTTGGTGATTTTTAGAAAAATACTAAGAAAATTGATTTTCCCTTATTTTTTTGAAAAAATCGTAAAAATCAAATGAAGGTTCGAACCGCACTCGTGCTTTTTCCCCGTGGTATCGCAGTGCCCAAGACGGAGGCGAATGGCATGACCTTGCAAGAAATTGGCTGAAAATTCAAAAGCCAACTAAAGAGAAGTGCAAAACCATTATGCTATAGCCTTAGTTTTGTGCCAAAATGGGATATTTTGGGGAAAGTAGGGTATTTCTGCAAACGTAACCCGATATTTCTCTCGACAGAGCCCTATTTGGATTCGGTGACGAGTCGTCTCAAGTAGTGGGCAATCGCTCCTGAAGGTTCTACTATTTTTGGTGATTTTTGGAAAAAATACCAAGAAACTTGATTTTTCACTTATTTTTAAAAAAACAAGTAAAAGTCACATGAAGGTTCGAAACCGACCCGCGCTTCTTCCCGTGGCATCGTGGTACCCAAGAATGACATGTGTTTGGCATAGCCTTGCAAGAAATCGGGTGAAAATTGCAAGTCAGTCTAAGAGAAGGCCAAAACCGTGTGCTATAGCCTTGGGTTTTGGGCCAAAATGAGACTTTTAGGAAAACTAGAGTATTTTTGTGAAAGGAACGCGGTTTGTCTTTGCCGGAGCCCCTGCTTGATTCAGAATCGAATCTGCTTCAACAATTCGTAAAATCACACTAAGGTTCAAACCGACTTCGCTTTCTTCCTCGTGCCATTGTGTACCCGTGATGTATATTTGTGGCATGGTCTTGCAAGAGATCGGGTGAAAATTCGCAAGACGCCTAAGAGAAGGCCAAAACCGTGGTGCTATAGCCTTGGTTTTGGGCCAAAACGGACTTTTGGGAAAACTATGGTATTTCCGCGAAAGTAACGCGGTTTGTCTTAGCCGTAGCTTTTTTGGATTCGCTACGAGTCGTCTCAATAGTGGGCACCGCTCCCGAAGGTTCTACTATTTGTTGGTGATTTTTTCGAAAAATACTAAGAAAATTGATTTTTCCCTTGTTTTTGAAAAATCGGTAAAAATAAAACGAAGGTTCGAAATGCACCTGCGCTTCTTCCCCGTGGCATCGTGTAACCAAGACGGACGCAGTGTGGCGTGGCCTTGCAACAAAATTGCATGAAAAATCGAAAGCCACTAAAGAGAAGTCCAAAACCTCGCGGTTATAGCCTTGGGTTTTGGCCAAAAAGGGATATTTTTGGGAAAACTAGAGTATTTCTGCGAACGTAACCCGGCTTTGTCTATGTTAGAGCCCTATTTGGTTTCGTGGACGAGCCGTCTCAAGTAGTGGGCACAAGCTATCGAAGATTCTACTATTTTTGGGATTTTTTTGAAAAATACCAAGAAAATTGATTTTTCACTTATTTTTGAAAAATATCAAGTAAAAATCACACGATGGTTCGAATCGGCATGTGCTTCTTCCCGCTACATCGTGGTACCCAAGACAGACGTGTGTGGAATAGCATTATAAGAAATCGGGTGAAAATTCGCAAGCCGCCCAAGAGAAGGCCAAAACCGTGCTATAGCCTTGGGCTTTGGGCCAAAATGGGACTTTGGGGAAAACTAGGGTATTTTTGCAAAATTAACGCTGCTTGTCTTTGCTAGAGCCCTGCTTCTATTCGCTACAAGTCGTCTCGAATAGTGGGGCACCGCTCTCGAAGGTTCAACTAGTTTTTAATGATTTTTAGAAAAATACTAAGAAAATTTATTTTTCCTTCATTTTTTTAAAAAATCAAGTAAAAATCAAACGAAGGTCTCGAAATGCACTCTGCTTCTTCAAGCGGCATCGTGTACCCAAGACGGACATGTGTGGTATGGCCATGCAAGAAATCAGGTGAAAATTGTAAGTCGCCCAAGAGAAGTCCGAAACCGTAGTGCTAAGCCTTGGGTTTTGGGCAAAAATTGGACTTGTTATGAATAGTAGGGTATTTCGCGAAAGTAATGCGGTTTGTCTCGTTAGATCCTTGTTTGGATTGGTCACGAACTTTCCGAACAAGAGAGCACAATTCTCGAAGGTTCTACTATTTTTGGTTATTTTTAGAAAAATACTAAGAAAATTAATTTTTCCCTTATTTTTGAAAAATCAAGTAAAAATCAAATGAAGATTCAAATGTATATGTGCTTCCGCCACTAAGAGAAGGACAAAACCCGTGGTGCTATAGCCTTGGGTTTTGGGCAAAAAATGGGAAAATTTTTGATAAAACTAAGGTATTTCTGTGAACGTAACCCGATTTGTCTCTGTCAGAGCTCTATTTAGATTCATGACGAGCCGTCTGAAGTAGTGAGGCACAGTTCCCTGAAGGTTCTACTAATTTTTGGTGATTTTTAGGAAAAAATTCCATGAAAATTGATTTTTCACTTATTTTTTGAAAAAAATCAAGTAAAAATCACACGAAGGTTCGAAACCGACCCGCGCTTATTCCCATGACATCGTGTACCCAAGATGCACGCGTGTGGCTTAGTCTTGCAAGAAATCGGATGAAAATTCGCAAGTCGCCTAAGAGAAGGCCAAAACTGCAGTGCTATAGCCTTGGGTTTTGGGCCAAAATGGGATTTTTGGGAAAACCGTGGTATTTCTATGAAAGTAACACGATTTGTCTCGCCGGAGTCCCTGCTTTCTACTCGTCACGAGTCGTTCTCAACAAATGAGGAACCGCTCTCGAAGGTTCTACTATTTTTGATGATTTTTAGAAAAATATTAAGAAAATTGATTTTTCCTTTATTTTTGAAAAATCAAGTAAAAATCAAACAAAGGTTCGAAATGCACCCGTGCTCCTTCCTCGTGGCATCGCGGTACCGAAGTTCGGACGTAGTGGCACAGCCTTGCAAGAAATCTTGTGAAAATTGTGAAGTCGCCCAAGAGAAGGCCACAACCCGTAGTGCTATAGCCTTGTATTTCGGCCAAAATGGGACTTTTATGAACGTAGGGTATTTCTGCAGAAGTAACGCAGCTTTGTCTCCGCCAGAGCCTCTGCTTAGATTAGTGACGAGCCGTCTCGAACAAGTGGGCACTATTCCTCGGATTGTTCTACTATTTTTGGGAAAAATACCAAGAAAATTAATTTTTCACTTATTTTTGAAAAAATCAAGTAAAATAACACGAAGGTTCGAAACCGACCGCGCTTCTTCCCGTGGCATCGTGTACCCAAGATGAATGCGTGTGGCATGGCCTTACAAGAAATTGAGTGAGAATTCGTAGTCACCTAAGAGAAGTCCAAAACCCGTGTCCTATAGCCTTAGTTTTGGGCCAAAATGGGATATTTTTGGGAAAACTTGGGTATTTCGCGAACGTAACCCTGCTTTGTCTCTCGCTGCACTCCTATTTAGATTCGTGACGAGCCGCTTGAAGTTACGGGCACAGCCCGTGAAGGTTCTACTTTTTTTTGGTGATATTTTTAGAAAAATACCAAGAAAATTGAAATTTCCTTATTTTTGAAAAAATCAAGTAAAAATCAAACGATGGTCTCGAAAGAGACCCGTGCTTCTTCCCCGTGGCATCGTGGTACCTAGTTCGGACGTAGGTGGCACAGCCTTGCAAGAAATCTTGTGAAAATTGTAAGCAACCCAAGCCGAAGGCTATAACCCTTGTGCTATAGCCTTGTATTTCGAGCCAAAATGGGATTTTTGGGAAAAGTAGGCTATTTCGCGAAAGTAACGCAGCTTTGTCTCCGCCAGAGCCCCTGCTTAGATTTGTAACGAGCCGCCTCGAACAGCGGGGCACCGCTCTCGGATTGTTCAACTATTTTTGGAAAAATACTAAGAAAATTTATTTTTCACTTATTTTTGAAAAAATCAAGTAAAAATCACAAGAAGGTTCAAACCGACCAGCGCTTCTTCCCTGCGGCCATCATGTACCCAAGACAGACGCTGCGGTGGCATGGCTTTGCAAGAAATTGGGTGAAAATTCGAAGCCACCTAAGAGAAGTCCAAAACCCGTGTCCTATAGCCTTGGGTTTCGGGCCAAAATGGGATATTTTTTAGAAAACTTAGATATTTCTGCGAACGTAACCTCGCTTTGTCTTTGTCGTAACCCTATTTGGATTCGTGACGAGCCGTCTGAAGTAGTAGGGCACAGCTCCCGAAAGGTTCTGTTATTTTTGGTATTTTTAGAAAAATACTAAAAATTGATTTTTCCCTTATTTTTGAAAAAATAAAGTAAAAATAAAACGGAGGTTCGAAATGCACCTGCTTCTTTTCCTATGGCATCGTACCTCAGACGGACGCGGTGTGGCATGGCCTTGTAAGAAATCGGATAAAAATTTGAAGCCACTCCAAGAGAAGGCCAAAACACGCAGTGCTATAGCCTTGGTTTTGTGCCAAAATGGATATTTTTGGGAAAACTGGGTGTTACCGCGAACGTAACCCAGCTTTGTCTCTCGTAGAGCCTTGTTTGATTCATCACAAGTCGCCTAAACAAGTGGGCAACCGCTCTTGGAAGGTTCTGCTATTTTTGGTGATTTTTAGAAAAATAATAAGAAAATTAATTTTTCCCTTATTTTTTTGAAAAATCATGTAAAAATTAAACGAAGGTTTGAAACAGACCCGCATTTTTCTTCGTGATATCGTGGTACCCAAGACGGACGTAGTGGCACAAACCTTTGCAAGAAATCGGGTGAAAATTGTGAACCGCCTAAGGAAATACAAAACCGCAGTGCTATAGCTCTTAGTTTTGGGCCAAAAATAGGATATTTTTGGGAAAACTTGGGTATTTCGTGAACGTAACCCCTGCTTTGTCTCACCAAACCCCTATTTAGAGAAAATACTAAGAAAATTGATATTTCCTTTATTTTTTTGGAAAAATCAAGTAAAAATCAAACGAAGGTTCGAACAGACCAGTGTTTCTTCCTCGTGGCATCGGTACCCAATACGAACGTGTGTGGCACTACCTTACAAGAAATTGGGTGAAAATTCGTAGCCACCGAATCAGTATCGCCAAAACCCGCCTCGCTATAGCCTTGGGCTTTATGTCAAAAATGGTATATTTTGGAAAACTAGGTATTACCGTGAACGTAACCCTCGCTTTGTCTCAAGCCAGTTCAAGCATCGAGGTTTAGTTCCTGTAAGGTTCTACTATTTTTTGGTTATTTTTTTGAAAAATAGCAAAAAATTGATTTTTCCCTTTTTTTAAAACAATCAAGTAAAATCAAATGAAGATTCGAAACACATCCCTCGCTTTTCCTCGCGGCATCGCGTACCCGAAGACAGACTGTGGTGGCACGAACCTTCCCTGTGGCATCGTGGTACCCAAGACGGACGCTGCGGTGGCACTGACCTTGCAAGAAATCTGCAAAAATTCAAACCACCCATGAGAAGGCCAAAACCTGCGGTGTTACAACCTTGGGTTTTTGCCAAAATGGGATAATTTTTGAAAACAAAGGTATTTCGCGAACGTAACCTCGGTTTGTCTCGCTGTGAGCCCTATTTGGATTCGTGATGAGCCGTCTCAAGTAGCGAGGCACAGCTCCTGAAGGTTCTACTACTTTTTGGTGATTTTTGGAAAACATTCCATGAAAATTGATTTTTCACTTATTTTTGAAAAATCAAGTAAAATCACACGAAGGTTCGAAACCGACCCGCGCTTATTCCCATGACATCGTGTACCCAAGATGTACGTGATGAGGCTTAGTCTTGCAAGAAATCGGATGAAAATTGCAAGTCGCCTAAGAGAAGGCCAAAACCGTGGTGCTATAGCCTTGGGCTTTGGGGCCAAAATGGTATTTTTTGGGAAAACCAGGTATTTCTATGAAAGTAGCACGATTTGTCTCACCGGAGTCCTCGCTTCTACTCGCCACGAGCTATCTCAACAAGTGAGGAACCGCTCCTCGAAGGTTCTACTATTTTTGATGATTTTTAGAAAAATATTAAGAAAATTGATTTTTCCTTTATTTTTGAAAAATCAAGTAAAAATCAAACAAAGGTTCGAAATGCACCCGTGCTCCTTCCCCGTGGCATCGCGGTACCCGGGCCTGGACGCAGTGTTGCACAGCCTTGAAAGAAATCTTGTGAAAATTGTGAAGTCGCCTAAGAGAAGGCCACAACCCGTGATGCTATAGCCTTGGGTTTTGGGGCCAAAATGGGATATTGTTGGGAAAACTAGCGATTGCCGTGAAGGTAACCCGGCTTTGCCTCCGTCGTAACCCTATTTGGATTCAGTAATAAGTCAGTCTCAAGTAGTGGGCACAGCTTCTCAAAAGGTTCTACTATTTTTGGTTTGTTTTAGAAAAATACCAAGAAAATTGATTATTCCCATATTTTTTAAAAAATCAAGTAAAATCAAACGAAGGTTCGAACCGACCCGTGCTTATTCCTCGCAAGATCGCGGTACCCAAGATGGATGCGGTGGCACGACCTTGCAAGAAATCGGGCGAAAATTCCAAACCACCCAGAGAAGGCCAAAACCCGTGCTATAGCTCTGGGTTTTGGGCCAAAATCGATAATTTTGGGAAAACAAGGGTATTTCTACTAACGTAACTCAAGTAGTAGGCACAGCCTCTGAAGGTTCTACTATTTTTGGTGGTTTTTAGAAAAATACTAAGAAATTTGATTTTTCACTTATTTATGAAAAAAAATATGTACAAATCACACTAAGGTTCGACACCAACCCGCTGCTCTTCCTGCGGCATCGTGTACCCAAGACAGACGCGGTGTGGCATAGCCTTGCAAGTAATCTGTGAACATTCTGAAGCCACCCAAGAGAATGCCAAAACCTGTGAAGCTAAAGCCTTGGGGTTTGGGGCCAAAATGGGAGATTGTTGGGAAAACTAGGTAATTCGCTGAGGTAAACCGGTTTGTCTCTATCGTAGCCCTATTTGGATTCGTGAACGAGCCGTCTGAGTAGCTGGGGCACAGCCTTGAAGGTTCTACTATTTTCTCGTTATTTTTAGAAAAATACCAAGAAAATTGATTATTCCCATATTTTTGAAAAATCAAGTAAAAATCACACGTTGTTCGAAACCGACCACGCTTCTTCCCGCAAGATCGCGTACCTAGTACTTGACGAGTGTGGCACCGCTTTGCAAGAAATCGGGTGAAAATTCTAAGCCACCTAAGAGAATGCCAAAACCCGTGGTGCTAAAGCCTTAGGTTTTGGGGCCAAAATGAGAGATTGTTGGGAAAACTAGGTATTTCTACGAAGGTAACCCGGTTTGTCTCGCTAAAGCCCTATTTGGATTCGTGAACGAGTCGTCTCAAGTAGTAGGGCACAGCTTCTGAAGGTTCTTCTATTTTTGGTAATTTTTAGAAAAATACCAAGAAAATTGATTATTTCCATATTTTTGAAAAAATCAAGTAAAAACCAAACGATGGTTCGAACATGCACCTGCGTTTCTTCCCCGCAGCCTCATGTACCCAAGACGGACGAGTGTGGCACTCGCTTGCAAGAAATCGGGTGAAAATTCGAAGCCACCTAAGAGAAGGCCAAAACCGCGGTGCTATAGCTCTAGTTTTGGGCCAAAATGGGATATTTTTGGGAAAACTAGGTATTATGCGAACGTAATCTGGTTTGTCTCTCGCTGAGCCCTATTTGATTCGTGACGAGTCAGTCTCAAGTAGGGGCACAGCTTCTGAAGGTTCTACTATTTTTGGTTATTTTTAGAAAAATACCAAGAATATTGATTATTCCCATATTTTTGAAAAATCAAGTAAAATCACACGTAAGTTTCAAACAGCATACGTGCTTCTTCTTGCAAAGATCGTGTCCCAAGTACGAACAAGTGTGGCACTACCTCACAAGAAATCGGTGAAAATTCAGAAGTCACCTAGAGAAGGCCAAAACCCGTGTGCTATAGCCTTGGTTTTGGGCCAAAATGGGATATTTTGGGAAAACTAGTGTATTCTGCGAACGCAACCTCGGTTTGTCTCCGCCGTGAGCCCTATTTGGATTCATGACGAGTCGTCTCAAGTAGTAGGGCACAGCTTCTGAAGGTTCTACTATTTTTGGTTATTTTTAGAAAAATACCAAGAAAATTGATTATTCCCATATTTTTGAAAAAAGCAAGTAAAATCAAACGAAGGTCTGAAACCGACCCATGCTTCTTCCCCGCCTCATCTGTACCCACTAGTTTTTGGTGATTTTTTAGTAAAGAATAACAACAAAATTTATTTTTCCCTCATTTTTGAAAAAATCTAGAAAATCGAAAGAAGGTCTGAACAACCTGCGTTTACGTGGCATCGCGTACCCAAGACGGACGCAGTGGCATGGCTTTGCAAGAAATCGGTGAAAATTCAAAAGCCACCTAGAGAGGGCCAAAACCCGTGGTGCTATAGCCTTGTTTTGGGCCAAAATAGATATTTTGGGAAAATTAGAGTATTTCGAACGTAACCCGCTTTGTCTCCGCCGAGGCCTATTTGGATTCGGAGTAGCCGTCTCGAAGTAGTAGCGCAGCTTCCTGATGGTTCTACTATTTTTGTGATTATTTAGTAAAATTCCAAGAAAATTGATTTTCCTTATTTTTGAAAAATCAAGTAAAACCAAACGAGGTTCGAACAGCACTGCTTCTTCCCGCGGCATTGCAGTACCCGCACGCTGCGAGTACCGGCCTTGCAACAAATTGGATGAAAAATCGAAAACCACCAAAGAGAAGTCCAAAATGGAGAGTTTTGGGAAACCAGGTATTTCCGAAATTAACCATGCTTGTCTCCATCAAAGTACTATTTGAATTGCGGTGAGCTCGCTCAAGTAGCAAGGCCCCTGTGTTCATCTATTTTTTGCGATTTTTGCAAAGAGATAACAAAATTTATTTTTCCCTTATTTTTGAAAAATCATAAAAATCAAACGCAGCTTCGAAATAGCACTGCTTTTTCCTCAGGCATCGTGCACCCAAGACGAACGCAGTGTGGCATGGCTCGTAGGAACTCGGTGAAAATTCAAAAAGCCCCCAAGAAAAGGTCAAACTGCGGTGCTATAGCGCTGGGTTTGGGCCAAATATAGGATATTTTGGGAAAACTAGGTATTTCCGTGAACGTAACTCTAGTTTGTCTCCCTCGCAAGGGACTATTTGGATTCACGACCAGTCGTCTCAAGTAGTGAGCACCGCTCCTAAGGTTCTACAGCTTTTGGAAATAATACCAAGAAAATTTATTTTTCCCTTTTTGAAAAAAAAAATCAATAAAAAATCAAAAGAAGGTTTAAACGACCTGCTGTTTTTCCTGGTGGCACCGTGCACCCAAAGACGGACGCGTGTGGCATGGCCTTGCAAGAAATCGGTGAAAATTCAAGAGCCACCCAAGAGCTGTGCCAAAAACCATCGTGCTATAGCCTTGATTTCGGAGCCAAAAATAGGATATTTTTGGGAAAACTAGTGTATTTCGAACGTAACCCGCTTGTCTCCGCCGTAGGTCGATTCGGATTCGCGGGCGTAGTCGTCTCAAGCAGTAGGGCACAGCTCCTGGATGGTTATACTATTTTTGGGATTTTAGTAAAGAATAACAACTTTATTTTTCCCTTTTTTTGAAATCAAGAAATCAAACCAGAGCCTCAAAAGACCAGCGCCCTCGCGGCATCATGTACCCGACGTGGGAGATGGTTCTTCAGAAATCGGCGGTTCAAGAGCCACCAGAGTCAATCCAAGTTACGCACTTCGTGGGTCAAATAGATACTTTTGGGAAAATTGAGTATTGCGGACGAACTCGGTTGTTCGTCAGAAGCCTATTTGACTGGTAATCGCCCCGAGGTCACCCCGATGGTCTTACTATTTTGTGATTGTTTAGTAAAATTCCAAGATCTGATTTTACCTATTTTTGAAAAATCGCAACAACGAGCAGCCGAATACTGCGCTTCAAGATGGCTGAGGCCGGATGACAGAAGACGGGCTCAGTAACTGATGAAAACCCA
>CM046813.1:38949455-38964558 GCA_025617385.1 Murraya koenigii
GTGTGGCATGGCCTTGCAAGAAATCGGGTGGAAATTCACAAGCCACCCAAGAGAAGGCCAAAACCGTGGTGCTATAGCCTTGGGATTTGGGCCAAAATGGTACTTTTTGGAAAACTAGGTATTTCTACGAAGGTAACGCAAATTGTCTCAACCGTAGCCTTGTTTGGATTCACTACGAGTCGTCTCGAACAGTGGGGCACTGTTCCTGGAAGGTTCTACTATTTTTTTGTGAATATTTAGAAAAAAATACCAAAAAATTGATTTTCCCTAATTTTTTGGAAAAACATTATGAAAAAATCAAACGAAGGTTCGAAACTGACCAATGCTTTTTCCTGCGGCATCGCGTGCCCAAGACGAACGTGTGTGGCACTGCCTTGCAAGAAATCGGGTGGAAATTCACAAGCCACCCAAGAGAAGGCCAAAACCGTGTGCTATAGCCTTGGGATTTGGGCCAAAAATTGTACTTTTTAGGAAAACTAGGGTATTTCTGCCAAGGTAACGCAAATTGTCTCAACCAGAGCCTTGTTTGATTCGCCACGAGTCGTCTCGAACAAAGGGGCACTCGCTCCTCGAAGGCTCTACTATTTTTTGTGAATATTTAAAGAAAATACCAAAAAATTGATTTTCCCTAATTTTTGGAAAACATCATGAAAAATCAAACGAAGGTCTCGAAACCGACCAATGCTTTTTCCCTGTGGCATCGTAGCCCAAGACGGACGTAGGTGGCACAGACTTGCAAGAAATCGGGTGGAAATTCACAAGCCACTTGAAGAGAAGGCCAAAACCGTGTGCTATAGCCTTGGGATTTTGGCCAAAATGGTACTTTTTCGGAAAACTAGGGTATTTCTCAAGGTAACGCAAATTGTCTCAACCAGAGCCTTGTTTGATTCGCCACGAGTCAGTCTCGAACAGCGGGGCTCTGCTCTCGAAGGTGCTACTATTTTTTTGTGAATATTTAGAAAAAATACTAAAAATTGATTTTCCTAATTTTTGGAAAACATTATGAAAAATCAAACGAAGGTTCGAACCGACTAATGCTTTTTCCTCGCGGCATCGTGATGCCCAAGATTGAACGTGTGTGGCAATCGCTTTGCAAGAAATCGGGTGGAAATTCACAAGCCACCCAAGAGAAGGCCAAAACCGTAGTGCTATAGCCTTGGGATTTGGGGCCAAAATTGTACTTTTTAGGAAAACTAGGGTATTTCGCCAAGGTAACGCAAATTGTCTCAACCAGTAGCCTTGTTTGGATTCGCACGAATCGTCTCGAATAGTGGGCAATCGCTCTCGAAGGCTCTACTATTTTTTGTGAATATTTAAAGAAAATACCAAAAAATTGATTTTCCCTAATTTTTTGAAAACATCATGAAAAATCAAACGAAGGTTCGAACTCGACCAATGCTTTTTCCTATGGCATCGCAGTGCCCAAGACGGACGTAGTGGCACAAACTTTGCAAGAAATCGGGTGGAAATTCACAAGCCACCCAAGAGAAGGCCAAAACCGTGGTGCTATAGCCTTGGGATTTGGGCCAAAATGGTACTTTTTCGAAAAACTAGGGTATTTCTCAAGGTAACGCAAATTGTCTCAACCAGAGCCTTGTTTGGATTCACACGAGTCGTCTCGAACAATGGGCTCTGCTCTCGGAAGGTGCTACTATTTTTTGTGAATATTTAGAAAAAATACCAAAAATTGATTTTCCCTAATTTTTTGGAAAAACATTATGAAAAAATCAAACGAAGGTTCGAAACGGACCAATGCTTTTTCCTGTGGCATCGTGTACCCAGTAGGAACGTGTGTAGTACGGCCTTGTAAGAAATCGGGTGGAAATTCACAAGCCACCCAAGAGAAGGCCAAAACCGTGGTGCTATAGCTTTGGGATTTGGGCCAAAATGGTACTTTTAGGAAAACTAGGTATTTCGCTGAAAGTAACGCAAATTGTCTCAACCAGAGCCTTGTTTGGATTCGCTACGAGTCGTCTCGAACAGCTGGGACACTGCTCTCGGAAGGTTCTACTATTTTTTGTGAATTTTTATAAAAATACTAAGAAAATTGATTTTCCCTTATTTTTTGAAAAATCATGTAAAAATCAAACGAAGGTTCGAAATGCACCCGTGCTTTTTCCCGTGGCATCGTGGTACTCAAGACTGACATGTGTAGCACAGCCTTGCAAGAAATCGGGTGAAAATTGCGAAGTCGCCCAAGAGAAGTCCTAAACCGTGTGCTATATAGCCTTGGGTTTTTGGCCAAAAATGGGACTTTTTGGGAAAAGTAGGGTATTTCTGTGAAAGTAACGCGGTTTGTCTCTGCCAGAGCCCTGTTAGCATTCGTAACAAGCCGTCTGAACAATGGGGCACCGTTCTCGGATGGTTATACTATTTTTTGTTTTTGAAAAATACCAAAAAATTAATTTTAAATTATTTTTCGAAAAAAATCAAGTAAAAATCACACGAAGGTTTGAAACCAACCCGCGCTTCTTCCCGTGGGTTCATTTACCTGGTACAGATATGTGTGGCATGGCGTTGCAAGAAATCGGGTGGAAATTCACAAGCCACCCAAGAGAAGGCCAAAACCGTGTGCTATAGCCTTGGGATTTGGGCCAAAATGGTACTTTTTGGGAAAACTAGGGTATCTCTCGCTAAAGTAACGCAAATTGTCTCAACCAGTAGCCTTGTTTGATTTGTCACGAGTCGTCTCGAACAGCGGGCATTGTTCCTGGAAGGTTCTACTATTTTTGGTGATTTTTTAGAAAAAAAATACAAAGAAAATTGATTTTCCCTTATTTTTTTGAAAAAAATTATTTAAAAATGAAACGAAAGTTCGAAACTGACCAGCTGCTTTTTCCCTGCGTGGCATCGCGAGTGGCACTGGCCTCTGCAAGAAATCGGGTGGAAATTCACAAGCCACCCAAGAGAAGGCCAAAACCGTGGTGCTATAGCCTTGGGATTTGGGCCAAAATGGTACTTTTTCGGAAAACTAGGGTATTTCTACGAAGGTAACGCAAATTGTCTCAACCAGAGCCTTGTTTGATTCGCACGAGTCAGTCTCGAATAACGGGGCACTGCTCCTCGAAGGTTCTACTATTTTTTGTGAATATTTAGAAAAAATACCAAAAATTGATTTTCCCTAATTTTTGGAAAACATCATGAAAAATCAAACGAAGGTTCGAAACTGACCAATGCTTTTTCCTGCGGCATCGTGTGCCCAGTACGAACGT
Organism: Murraya koenigii; assembly: GCA_025617385.1. NCBI lineage: Eukaryota > Viridiplantae > Streptophyta > Magnoliopsida > Sapindales > Rutaceae > Murraya > Murraya koenigii. The sequence continues at coordinate 38,952,668 of CM046813.1, forward strand.
GTGTGGCACTGCCTTACAAGAAATCGGGTGGAAATTCACAAGCCACCCAAGAGAAGGCCAAAACCGTGTGCTATAGCCTTGGGATTTGGGCCAAAAATTGTACTTTTTAGGAAAACTAGGGTATTTCTGCAAGGTAACGCAAATTGTCTCAACCAGAGCCTTGTTTGATTCGTCACGAGTCGTCTCGAACAGCGGGGCATCGCTCCTCGAAGGCTCTACTATTTTTTGTGAATATTTAAAGAAAATACCAAAAAATTGATTTTCCCTAATTTTTGGAAAACATCATGAAAAATCAAACGAAGGTTCAAACTCGACCAATGCTTTTTCCTGTGGCATCGTGTGCCCAGTACGGACGTGTGTGGCACAGCCTTGCAAGAAATCGGGTGGAAATTCACAAGCCACCCAAGAGAAGGCCAAAACCGTGTGCTATAGCCTTGGGATTTTGGCCAAAAATGGTACTTTTTCGGAAAACTAGGGTATTTCTCTGAAGGTAACGCAAATTGTCTCAACCAGAGCCTTGTTTGGATTCGTCACGAGTCGTCTCGAATAGCTGGGCTCGCTCCTCGAAGGTGCTACTATTTTTTGTGAATATTTAGAAAAAATACTAAAAATTGATTTTCCCTAATTTTTGGAAAACATTATGAAAAATCAAACGAAGGTTCGAATCGACCAATGCTTTTTCCTCGCGGCATCGCGGTGCCCAAGACGTAACGTGTGTGGCAATCGCTTTGCAAGAAATCGGTGGAAATTCACAAGCCACTCCAAGAGAAGGCCAAAACCGTGGTGCTATAGCCTTGGGATTTGGGCCAAAATTGTACTTTTAGGAAAACTAGGTATTTCGCTAAGGTAACGCAAATTGTCTCAACCGTAGCCTTGTTTGATTCATCACGAGTCGTCTCGAACAGCTGGGCAATCGCTCCTCGAAGGCTCTACTATTTTTTTGTGAATATTTAAAGAAAATACCAAAAAATTGATTTTCCCTAATTTTTGGAAAACATCATGAAAAATCAAACGAAGGTTCGAAACCGACCAATGCTTTTTCCTCGTGGCATCGTGGTGCCCAAGACGGACGTAGGTGGCACAACTTTGTAAGAAATCGGGTGGAAATTCACAAGCCACTCCAAGAGAAGGCCAAAACCGTGTGCTATAGCCTTGGGATTTTGGCCAAAATGGTACTTTTTCGGAAAACTAGGTATTTCTCAAGGTAACGCAAATTGTCTCAACCAGAGCCTTGTTTGGATTCACACGAGTCAGTCTCGAATAGCGGGGCTCTGCTCTCGAAGGTGCTACTATTTTTTGTGAATATTTAGAAAAAATACTAAAAATTGATTTTCCCTAATTTTTGGAAAACATTATGAAAAATCAAACGAAGGTTCGAATCGACCAATGCTTTTTCCTCGCGGCATCGTGTGCCCAAGATGTAACGCGTGTGGCAATCGCTTTGCAAGAAATCGGGTGGAAATTCACAAGCCACCCAAGAGAAGGCCAAAACCGTGTGCTATAGCCTTGGGATTTGGGCCAAAATTGTACTTTTTAGGAAAACTAGGTATTTCGCCAAGGTAACGCAAATTGTCTCAACCGTAGCCTTGTTTGGATTCGCCACGAGTCAGTCTCGAATAGTGGGCACTGTTCCTGGAAGGCTCTACTATTTTTTTGTGAATATTTAAAGAAAATACCAAAAAAATTGATTTTCCCTAATTTTTTTGAAAAACATCATGAAAAAATCAAACGAAGGTTCGAAACTGACCAATGCTTTTTCCTATGGCATCGTGTGCCCAGTACGGACGTGTGTGGCACAGCCTTGCAAGAAATCGGGTGGAAATTCACAAGCCACCCAAGAGAAGGCCAAAACCGTGTGCTATAGCCTTGGGATTTGGGCCAAAAATGGTACTTTTTCGAAAAACTAGGTATTTCTCCAAGGTAACGCAAATTGTCTCAACCGTAGCCTTGTTTGGATTCGCCACGAGTCGTCTCGAACAGCTGGGGCTCTGCTCTCGAAGGTGCTACTATTTTTTGTGAATATTTAGAAAAAATACCAAAAATTGATTTTCCCTAATTTTTGGAAAACATTATGAAAAATCAAACGAAGGTTCGAAACCGACCAATGCTTTTTCCTCGTGGCATCGTGGTACCCAAGAGGAACGTGTGTAGTACGGCCTTGTAAGAAATCGGTGGAAATTCACAAGCCACCCAAGAGAAGGCCAAAACCGTGGTGCTATAGCTTTGGGATTTGGGCCAAAATGGTACTTTTATGAAAACTAGGTATTTCGCGAAAGTAACTGAAATTGTCTCGACTAGAGCCTTGTTTGGATTCGCTACGAGTCGTCTCGAACAGTGGGACACTGCTCTCGAAGGTTCTACTATTTTTTATGAATTTTTATAAAAATACAAAAAATTGATTTTCCCTTATTTTTTGAAAAATCATGTAAAAATCAAACGAAGGTTCAAACTGCACCCGCGCTTCTTCCCGTGGCATCGTGGTACCCAAGAATGACATGTGTTTGGCATAGCCTTGCAAGAAATCGGTGAAAATTGCAAGTCGTCTAAGAGAAGGCCAAAACCGTGTGCTATAGCCTTGGGTTTTGGGGCCAAAATGAGACTTTTAGGAAAACTAGAGTATTTTTGTGAAAGGAACGCGGTTTGTCTTTGCCGTAGCCCTGCTTGATTCGTGAATGAATCTGCTTCAACAATTCGTGAAAATCACACGATGGTTCAAACCGACTTCGCTTTCTTCCTCGTGCTATCGTGTACCTGTGATGTACATTTGTGGCATGGTCTTGCAAGAGATCGGGTGAAAATTCGCAAGACGCCTAAGAGAAGGCCAAAACCGTGTGCTATAGCCTTGGTTTTGGGGCCAAAACGGACTTTTGGGAAAACTATGGTATTTCGCGAAAGTAACGCGGTTTGTCTTAGCCGTAGCTTTTTTGGATTCGCTACGAAGTCGTCTCGAATAGCTGGGCACCGCTCCTCGAAGGTTCTACTATTTGTTGGTGATTTTTTCGAAAAATACTAAGAAAATTGATTTTTCCCTTGTTTTTGAAAAATCGGTAAAAATAAAACGAAGGTTCAAACAGCACCTGCGCTTCTTCCCCGTGGCATCGTAACCAAGACGGACGCAGTGTGGCGTGGCCTTGCAACAAAATTGCATGAAAATCGAAGCCACTAAAGAGAAGTCCAAAACCCGCGGTTATAGCCTTGGTTTTGGCCAAAAGGGATATTTTTGGGAAAACTAGAGTATTTCTGCGAACGTAACCCGGCTTTGTCTATGTTAGAGCCCTATTTGGTTTCGTGGATCGAGTCGTCTCAAGTAGTAGGGCACAGCATCGAAGATTCTACTATTTTTGGGATTTTTTTGAAAAAATACCAAGAAAATTGATTTTTCACTTATTTTTGAAAAATATCAAGTAAAAATCACACGGTGGTTCGAATCGGCATGTGCTTCTTCCCGCTACATCGTGTACCCAAGACAGACGTGTGTGGAATAGCATTATAAGAAATCGGTGAAAATTGCAAGTCGCCCAAGAGAAGGCCAAAACCGTGCTATAGCCTTGGGCTTGGGCCAAAAATGGGACTTTGGGGAAAACTAGGTATTTTTGCAAAATTAACGCGCTTGTCTTTGCTAGAGCCCTGCTTCTATTCGCCACAAGTCGTCTCGAATAGTGGGCACCGCTCTCGAAGGTTCAACTAGTTTTTAATGATTTTTAGAAAAATACTAAGAAAATTTATTTTTCCTTCATTTTTTTAAAAATCAAGTAAAAATCAAACGAAGGTCTCGAAATGCACCTGCGCTTCTTCAAGCGGCATCGTGTACCCAAGACGGACATGTGTGGCATGGCCATGCAAGAAATCAGTGAAAATTGTAAGTCGCCCAAGAGAAGTCCGAAACCGTAGTGCTAAGCCTTGGGTTTTGGGCAAAAATTGGACTTGTTATGAATAGTAGGGTATTTCGCGAAAGTAATGCGGTTTGTCTCGTTAGATCCTTGTTTGATTGGTCACGAACTTTCCGAACAAGAGAGCACAATTCTCGGAAGGTTCTACTATTTTTGGTTATTTTTAGAAAAATACTAAGAAAATTAATTTTTCCCTTATTTTTGAAAAATCAAGTAAAAATCAAATGAAGATTCGAAATGTACATGTGCTTCCGCCACTAAGAGAAGGACAAAACCCGTGTGCTATAGCCTTGGGTTTTGGGCAAAAATGGGAAAATTTTTGATAAAACTAAGGTATTTCGTGAACGTAACCCGATTTGTCTCTCGCTGAGCTCTATTTAGATTCATGACGAGTCGTCTCAAGTAGTGAGGCACGCTCCCTAAGGTTCTACTAATTTTTGGTGATTTTTAGGAAAAATTCCATGAAAATTGATTTTTCACTTATTTTTGAAAAAATCAAGTAAAAATCACACGAGGTTCGAAACCGACCCGCGCTTATTCCCATGACATCGCGGTACCCAAGACATGACGTGTGTGGCTTAGTCTTGCAAGAAATCGGATGAAAATTCGCAAGTCGCCTAAGAGAAGGCCAAAACCGTGGTGCTATAGCCTTGGGTTTTGGGCCAAAATGGGATTTTTGGGAAAACCATGGTATTTCTATGAAAGTAACACGATTTGTCTCCGCCGAGCCCCTGCTTCTACTGCACACGAGTCGCTCTCAACAAATGAGGAACCGCTCTCGAAGGTTCTACTATTTTTGATGATTTTTAGAAAAATACTAAGAAAATTGATTTTTCCTTTATTTTTGAAAAATCAAGTAAAAATCAAACAAAGGTTCAAACAGCACCGTGCTCCTTCCTCGTGGCATCGTGGTACCGAAGTTCGGACGTAGTGGCACAGACCTTGCAAGAAATCTTGTGAAAATTGTAAGTCGCCCAAGAGAAGGCCACAACCCGTGGTGTTATAGCCTTGTATTTCGGCCAAAATGGGACTTTTATGAAACGTAGGGTATTTCTCGCGAAAGTAACGCAGCTTTGTCTCCGCCAGAGCCTCTGCTTAGATTAGTGACGAGTCGTCTCGAACAATGGGGCACTATTCCTCGGATTGTTCTACTATTTTTGGGAAAAATACTAAGAAAATTAATTTTTCACTTATTTTTGAAAAAATCAAGTAAAAATAACACGAAGGTTCGAAACCGACCGCGCTTCTTCCCGTGGGCATCGTGTACCCAAGACGTAATGCGTGTGGCATGGCCTTACAAGAAATTGAGTGAGAATTCGTAGTCACCTAAGAGAAGTCCAAAACCCGTGTCCTATAGCCTTGGTTTTGGGCCAAAATGGGATATTTTTGGGAAAACTTGGGTATTTCGCGAACGTAACCTCGCTTTGTCTCTGCTGCACCTCTATTTAGATTCGTGACGAGCCGCTTGAAGTTACAGGGCACAGCCTGTGAAGGTTCTACTTTTTTTTGGTGATATTTTTTAGAAAAATACCAAGAAAATTGAAATTTCCTTATTTTTGAAAAAATCAAGTAAAAATCAAACGATGGTCTCGAAGAGACCCGTGCTTCTTCCTCGTGGCATCGTAGTACCTAGTTCGGACGTAGTGGCACAGCCTTGCAAGAAATCTTGTGAAAATTGTAAGCAGCCCAAGCCAAGGCTATAACCCTTGTGCTATAGCCTTGTATTTCGAGCCAAAATGGGATTTTTGGGAAAAGTAGGCTATTTCGCGAAAGTAACGCAGCTTTGTCTCCGCCAGAGCCCCTGCTTAGATTTGTAACGAGCCGTCTCGAACAGCGGGGCACCGCTCTCGGATTGTTCAACTATTTTTGGAAAAATACTAAGAAAATTTATTTTTCACTTATTTTTGAAAAAATCAAGTAAAAATCACAAGAAGGTTCAAACCGACCAGCGCTTCTTCCTGCGGCCATCATGTACCCAAGACAGACGCTGTGGCATGGCTCTTGCAAGAAATTGGGTGAAAATTCGAAGCCACCTAAGAGAAGTCCAAAACCCGTGTCCTATAGCCTTGGGTTTTGGGGCCAAAATGGGATATTTTTAGAAAACTTAGATATTTCTCGCGAACGTAACCTCTGCTTTGTCTTTGTCGAACCCTATTTGATTCGTGACGAGCCGTCTCAAGTAGTGGGGCACAGCTCCCGAAGAGTTCTCATATTTTTGGTATTTTTAGAAAAATACTAAAAATTGATTTTTCCCTTATTTTTGAAAAAATAAAGTAAAAATAAAACGAAGGTTCAAATGCAATCCGTGCTTCTTCCTATGGCATCGTAGTACCTCAGACGGACGTGTGTGGCATGGCCTTGTAAGAAATCGGATAAAAATTTGAAGCCACCCAAGAGAAGGCCAAAACACGTAGTGCTATAGCCTTGGTTTTGTGCCAAAATGGGATATTTTTGGGAAAACTGGGTGTTATCGCGAACGTAACCCGCTTTGTCTCATAGAGCCTTGTTTGGATTCATCACAAGTCGCCTAAACAAGGGGCAACCGCTCTTGGAAGGTTCTGCTATTTTTGGTGATTTTTAGAAAAATAATAAGAAAATTAATTTTTCCCTTATTTTTTGAAAAAATCATGTAAAAATTAAACGAAGGTTTGAAACAGCACCTGCATTTTTCTTGTGATATCGTAGTACCCAAGACGGACGTAGGTGGCACAAACTTTGCAAGAAATCGGGTGAAAATTGTAGAACCGCCTAAGGGAAATACAAAACCGTAGTGCTATAGCCTTATTTTGAGGCCAAAATAGGATATTTTTGGGAAAACTTGGGTATTTCGTGAACGTAACCTCGCTTTGTCTCACCAAACCCCTATTTAGAGAAAATACTAAGAAAATTGATATTTCCTTATTTTTTGGAAAAATCAAGTAAAAATCAAACGAAGGTTCGAACAGCACCTGCGCTTCTTCCTCGTGGCATCGCGTACCCAATACGAACGTGTGTGGTACTACCTTACAAGAAATTGGGTGAAAATTCGTAGCCACCGAATGTAATGCCAAAACCCGTCTCGCTATAGCCTTGGGCTTTATGTCAAAAATGGTATATTTTGGGAAAACTAGGTATTACCGTGAACGTAACCCTCGCTTTGTCTCAAGCCGTCTCAAGCAATCGAGGTTTAGTTCCTGTAAGGTTCTACTATTTTTTGGTTATTTTTTGAAAAATAGCAAAAAATTGATTTTTCCCTTTTTTTAAAACAATCAAGTAAAATCAAATGAAGATTCGAACACATCCCCGCTTCTTCCTCGCGGCATCGTGGTACCCAAGACAGCACTGTGGTGGCACAGCCTTCCCGTGGCATCGCGGTACCCAAGACGGACGCTGCGGTGGCACGACCTTGCAAGAAATCGGCAAAATTCGAAACCACCTGTGAGAAGGCCAAAACCTGTAGTTACAACCTTGGGTTTTTGCCAAAATGGGATAATTTTTGAAAACAAAGGTATTTCGCGAACGTAACCTCGGTTTGTCTCGCTGTAGCCCTATTTGGATTCGTGATGAGCCGTCTCAAGTAGTGAGGCACAGCCTCCTAAGGTTCTACTACTTTTTGGTGATTTTTTGAAAACATTCCATGAAAATTGATTTTTCACTTATTTTTGAAAAATCAAGTAAAAATCACACGAAGGTTCGAAACCGACCGCGCTTATTCCCATGACATCGCGGTACCCAAGACAGACGCAGTGAGGCTTAGTCTTGCAAGAAATCGGATGAAAATTCGCAAGTCGCCTAAGAGAAGGCCAAAACCGTAGTGCTATAGCCTTGGGTTTTGGGCCAAAATGGTATTTTTGGGAAAACCATGGTATTTCTATGAAAGTAGCACGATTTGTCTCGCCGGAGCTCCTGCTTTCTACTCGTCACGAGCTATCTCAACAAATGAGGAACCGCTCCTCGAAGGTTCTACTATTTTTGATGATTTTTAGAAAAATACTAAGAAAATTGATTTTTCCTTTATTTTTGAAAAATCAAGTAAAATCAAACAAAGGTTCGAACAGCACCTGCGCTCCTTCCCCGTGGCATCGCGGTACCCGGCTCGGACGTAGTGTTGCACAGCCTTGAAAGAAATCTTGTGAAAATTGTGAAGTCACTTAAGAGAAGGCCACAACCTGCAGTGCTATAGCCTTGGGTTTTGGGCCAAAATGGATATTGTTGGGAAAACTAGCGATTTCGTGAAGGTAACCCGGCTTGCCTCGCCGTAACCCTATTTGATTCAGAATAAGTCAGTCTCAAGTAGTGGGCACAGCCTCGAAAGGTTCTACTATTTTTGGTTTGTTTTTAGAAAAATACCAAGAAAATTGATTATTCCCATATTTTTTAAAAATCAAGTAAAATCAAACGAAGGTTCGAAACCGACCTGCGCTTATTCCTCGCAAAGATCGCGTACCCAAAGATGGATGCGGTGGCACGACCTTGCAAGAAATCGAGCGAAAATTCCAAAACCACTCAGAGAAGGCCAAAACCCGTGGTGCTATAGCTCTGGTTTTGGGCCAAAAATCGATAATTTTGGGAAAACAAGGGTATTTCTACTGAACGTAACTCAAGTAGTAGGGCACATCTCCTAAGGTTCTACTATTTTTGGTGGTTTTTAGAAAAATACTAAGAAATTTGATTTTTCACTTATTTATGAAAAAAATATGTACAAATCACACTAAGGTTCGACACCAACCCGCTGCTTCTTCCCGTGGGCATCGTGTACCCAAGACAGACGCAGTGTGGCATAGCTCGTAAGTAACCGGTGAACATTCTGAAGCCACCCAAGAGAATGCCAAAACCTCGGTGCTAAAGCCTTGGGGTTTGGGGCCAAAAATGGGAGATTGTTGGGAAAACTAGGTAATTCTCGCAAGGTAAACCGGTTTGTCTCTATCGTAGCCCTATTTGATTCGTGAACGAGCCAGTCTCAAGTAGTAGGGCACAGCTTCGAAGTGTTCTACTATTTTCTCGTTATTTTTAGAAAAATACCAAGAAAATTGATTATTCCCATATTTTTGAAAAATCAAGTAAAATCACACGGTGTTCGAACCGACCCGCTTCTTCCCGCAAGATCGCGGTACCTAGTACTGGACGAGTGTGGCAATCGCTTTGCAAGAAATCGGTGAAAATTCGAAGCCACCCAAGAGAATGCCAAAACCCGTGGTGCTAAAGCCTTAGGTTTTGGGGCCAAAATGAGAGATTGTTGGGAAAACTAGGGTATTTCTACTGAGGTAACCCGGTTTGTCTCCGCTAAAGCCCTATTTGGATTCAGAACTAGTCGTCTCAAGTAGTGGGCACAGCCTTCTAAGGTTCTTCTATTTTTGGTAATTTTTAGAAAAATACCAAGAAAATTGATTATTTCCATATTTTTGAAAAATCAAGTAAAACCAAACGAGGTTCGAAATGCACTCGTGCTTCTTCCCCGCAGCCTTCATGTACCCAAGACGGACGAGTGTGGCAATCGCTTGCAAGAAATCGGTGAAAATTCGAAGCCACCTAAGAGAAGGCCAAAACCCGTGTGCTATAGCCTTGGTTTTGGGCCAAAATGGGATATTTTTGGGAAAACTAGTGTATTCTGCGAACGTAACTCGGTTTGTCTCTGCTGTAGCCCTATTTGGATTCATGACGAGTCGTCTCAAGTAGTGGGCACAGCCTTCGAAGGTTCTACTATTTTTGGTTATTTTTTAGAAAAATACCAAGAAAATTGATTATTCCCATATTTTTGAAAAAGCAAGTAAAATCAAACGAAGGTCTCGAAACCGACCCATGCTTCTTCCCCGCCTCATCGTGGTACCCACTAGTTTTTGGTGATTTTTAGTAAAGAATAACAACAAAATTTATTTTTCCCTCATTTTTTGAAAAAATCTAGTAAAATCAAAAGAAGGTTCAAACGAATCTGCAGCTTTCATGTGGCATCGCAGTACCCAAGACGGACGCAGCGGTATGGTCTTGCAAGAAATCGGGTGAAAATTCAAAAGCCACCTAGAGAGGCCAAAGCCCGCAGTGCTATAGCCTTGTTTGGGCCAAAATAGGATATTTTTGGGAAAATTAGAGTATTTCGTGAACGTAATCCCGGCTTGTCTCCGCCGAGGCCTATTTGATTGCGGGCGAGTCGTTCTGATGAAGCAGCAGCTTCTTGATGAGTTCTACTATTTTTGGTGATTATTTAGTAAAATTCCAAGAAAATTGATTTTCCCTTATTTTTGAAAAAATCAGGTAAAACCAAACGAAGCGTTCGAATAGCACTGCTTCTTCCTCGTGGCATCGTGTACCCGCACGCTGCGGAGCACCGCCTCAGCAACAAATTGGATGAAAATCGAAAACCACCAAAGAGAAGTCCAAAATGGGAGAGTTTTGGGAAAACTAGGTATTTCGAAATTAACTCGGTTTGTCTCCATCAGCACTATTTGAATTGCAGAGCCGTTCGAGTAACAGGGCACGCCTCCTGAGTGTTCTACTATTTTTGGTGATTTTTGCAAAGAGTAACAACAAAATTTATTTTTCCCTTATTTTTTGAAAAATCAAGTAAAATCAAACGGCTCGAATGCACTGCTAGTCCCTCGCGGCATCGTAGCACCCAAGACGGACGCGCGTGGCATGGCCTCAGGAAATCGGTGAAAATTCAAAAGCCCCCAAGAGAAGGTCAAAACCGTGGTGCTATAGCGTTGGGTTTGGCACAACATAGGATATTTTTGGAAAACTCAGGTATTTCGCGAACGCAACCCGCCTTGTCTCGGCCAAAGCGACCATTTGACTCACGATCAGTCGTCTCGCAGTAGGCACCGCTCTCGTAGAGTTCTACATCTTTGAAATAATACCAAGAGAATTTATTTTCCCTTTTTGAAAAATCAATAAATCGAGCAGTTGTTCGAATGCACCGCAGCTTCCTGCAGGCACGCGGCACTCAAGACGACGCGGTGGCATGGCCTGCAAGAACTGCAGCTCACGAGCCACCCAGCGCGCCAAACCATCATGCTATAGCCTTGCTCTGGGCCAAGGATATTTCGAAAACCAGTGTTCGCGAACGTAACCCCGCTTGTCTCGCCGTAGGTCGATCTCGACTCGCGGCGAGTCTTCCAGTAGTAGCTATGCCCCGGATGGTTATACTATTTTTGCGATTTTTAGTAAAGAATAACCATAAATTTATTTTTCCTTATTTTTGAAAAATCAGTAAAATCAAACGTAGTTCAGAAATGCACCTGCTTTTCCTGCGAGCATCATGCACCCGTGATTCAACATGGTGGCATGGCCTCAGCAAGAAACCCAGTGAAAATTCGAGCCACCTACAGAAGGCAAGACCTGTAGGCTATAGTCTGGCTCTTAGGCCAAAATAGAGATATTTTGGGAAATTAGAGATCTGCGAACGTGAACCCCGCTTGTCTCTGCCGAGGTCTATTTGATTGTGCAGTCGTCGAGTAGTGCACAGCTTCCTGATGGTTCTACTATTTTTGTGATTGTTTAGTAAAATTCCAAGAGAAATTGATTTTACCTATTTTTTGAAAAATCAGCAAAACCAACGACAGCCTGAATGCACTGCTTTCTTCCGTCACAGGTGCCGAAGATGACGCGCAGCACCCGCCTGCAACAAATTGATGAAAATCGAAAACCACCAAAGAAAAGTCCAAAATGGAGAGTTTTGAAATTCAGGGTATTTCGGAAAGTAACCGTGTTTGTCTCCATCGCATACTATTTGAACTGCGGTGAGCCGCTCGGTAAGCACCGCCCCGCATGTTCTACACTTTGAATACTACGTAGATCTATTTTTCCTTTTTGAAAATCAATCAAAATCAAAGAGTTTGAACAGCACTGCAGTGCCTCGCAGCATCGCAGCACCCAAGACGGACGTCAGTGGCATGGCTCAGAATCGTGGTGAAAATTCAAAAGCCACCTAAGAGAAGGTCAAAACCCATGTGCTATAGCCTTGGGTTTGGGCTAAATATAGGATATTTTTGGGAAAACTAGGTATTTCGCGTCTCACTAGTTGCACTA
>CM046813.1:38975961-39035039 GCA_025617385.1 Murraya koenigii
TTATATGTATTTATACGATCACCATGTGGATTCGCAGAAGACATAAATACAAGTTATCTTATGATTAAATAAGTTAAGTTCATAGATTGATAAATAAAGTTGGACAGTTTATTTAGGTATAGATCGTAATAAATTCATTGAGTGATTTGTCTTAATCATGTATGAATTTATTGATGTAGTTTGTCTACATTGAATCGGATCACATATGAGATTTAATTAACCTAGTAATAAATGTCGGACTTATTAAATCTCATAGGCATTGATTCATCGTAATCTTAATCTTGAGTTAGTTATGATTTCATGATTGTAGTTGTTATTTCATTTGAGTTACCAATGGGCATGACATACACATGTAGTCTAGATTACCCAGGTATCTTGGTGGGAGCAATTACAAGTATTGAAATTGTAGATTAACAATATAGAATTTGTACGATACATCTCTTGATGGGTTTTCAAGATTTGATCATAGAAATTCTCCGGCAGAGTGTCTCAACATAAATAAGTATGTTGAAAATGATCATTAGAGAAAACCAAGAAGTATCAAGGAAAAGATGTAATTAAATTGATTGGACAGTTGAGATATCAATTTAAATTAACGATGTGGTACAAAGGATTGTGCAAGAAAGAAATCAATGTGGCTTAGGCGAATTATATTCGAGCATACAATTATGGAGGTCGGTCCAATCTTTTAGTGGAGTAGAATTGGAATTAAATAATTATATTTGTTTAATTACAAATTTAATTATTGTAGCCACTATTGTATGTTCCCAAATGATCCCCGAGTTAGCTCATTTAATTGACAACACCATCATCGGACCCAAAAGCAAGAAAAACTGGCATATTAGATGAAAATTATAATTATAATATTTGTTAAGGCCTAGTATGTTATATTAAAGTGTAAATGGGGCTAGTAATGTTTTACAAGGTGGTCCCTAGTTTATTATACATTCCTTCCACTTTTAGGTAAGTGGAGAGATAGTTAAAGAGGAATTCTATTTTAAATAGAAATCCTAATCCTAACATATTAGGGTTTTTCATAAGTTATTATAAAAGGGGCTTTATACTCTTAAATTGAAAAAGAAGAAGAGGAGAACCATAGGGATTCTAAGAAAAATAAAGAAGGCATCTAAGAGGAGCCAGTTGTAATTGAGAGTGGTGAAACAGACGCCCACACGTCCAGTGTTGATCAAACTTGAGTCATAGCCTGGAAGATCGTTTGGAGGCAAATCTACAACTCTCAATTGTTCATCTTCTCAAAATATCAAGATATGAATTTCTAGATTACTTAATTCTTATATGTTGTATGAGATCGGTCCTAAAAAAGTTTTAATTGAAAATTGAAAAACCTAGTTTATTTTCTCTTTAATTGGTATCAGAGCCATCTCATAATAATATATAAAAATTATGTAAGAAATCTATCTTGTTTATTATGCATTAGAGTGGCACAATTTATTTAGATATATATTATTTGTTAATATATGAATAAAGCATGCTTGGATTGTCTCAATTCATGGTTAGAGATTTGTTTGTATTTTTTTTGGATTTGTAACAAAAAGGGTGGTCTATTATCACCATGTTTTCCTTTTGATTTAATTTTATGTTTCAAAATTATTTTGTAAAGCATTAGATTGGAATCTGTAAAATTAAAAAAAAAAAAAAAAAAGGGATTTTCCGGAGCAGCATCGCGCGCGCGGAAGGCAGCGCGCAGCACGCAGCCAGCGCGCGGAAGGCGGCCCACAGCGCGCAGACCGCGCGTTAGGCAGCCAGCAGCACGCTCGCGCGCGTAGCAGCAGGCTCCCGGACGCTGCTCGCGCAACAGCTGGCCCGCGCACGCTGCAGAAATCAGACGTGGCTCGCGCAGGCAGAAGGCTCGCTCGGCAGCATCGGCAGCAGCAGGCCTCGCGCGGGCAGAGCAGCGGCAGCAGTCCTCGCGTGGCAGCAGCAGGTCTCGCGCGCGCAGCAGCAGCAGCAGCAGTCGTCCTTGGGCGGCAGCGGCAGCATCGGATGTCCGGCGCCGGCAGGGGCGTTTTTCCGGCTGCAACGGCGAGAACTCACCGGAAAAAGGGACAAACGGAAGCTTTAGTTTTTGGTGACGGCGGCTGGAGAAAACAAAAGAGATTAGGGTTTTGAGTGGCAATTATCACTCGGGCCCCTAATTTCTGTATTATTTTCGTAATGGATAAAATTAGTTTACTATTATACATGTAAGTCCAGAAACAGTTTTTGAACTTGACAAATCCTAGTTTTAAGTCCAATAAAATTTGGGATTAATGGATTAAAATGCATGGATATAGTTTAAACTCATTAAGTTTATTTTTGGTCCAAAATTTTTTACTTAAAATTTTAATTTATTTTCTTTAAAATTAAAAATTTAGACCAATAATAAATTTAAAGCCCATATTAGCCAAGGTCATCAATAAAGATAATCCAAGAAAAGAAGATATTGACATGAAGCCCAATGAAGATTAGGCTTAGGGTTAATATTTTATTAGGAAAACCATGAATTGAGATTATTTAAATTTTCTATATGTTATGTTTTTTTGGATGTGAACATACCATGATAACATGTCATATAGAATAGGTAGTGCCACTCTATGCATAATAATATATGTCATTGATATAACATGAATTCATGCATATTGTTTGAGATTTGCAAATGCTTAATAATATAAGATATCACTTAGATAATATTATAGGAAGCATGCAATTAACAATATATGTATGATTTAAAAGGAAAAACCAAACTTTAAAATATTAGTGGGAGAGGGAAAATTCAAGATAATTTTCCCACGGGTTCCATTATTAGTTCAATAATAAAATTATATATATACCTCGACTTCATGATACGGTGATGCTCCCTACGGAGGGTATATATATTAGACATTTTATTTGATGAACTTCTTTAAAGATAAAATCGAAATATTTTTTCAATCTATTGATCACCCCAACGGTGGCTACATGATATGAGAAATACGTAGATTGAAACAATGGTTATACACTCAACAAAAATTTGTTATTAACCTTCCCAACGAAGCTCTGTTAACAAAATTTTGGCCTTAAAAGATAAACGATAGTTATTTATCATGTTACGACATGAAAGTAAATAATCTAATGGTTAATTGGGTCTGGTAAGTGGCGGCATGACTTCCCCAACGGATAGCTTGCTAAAGCGGTACTAGATTATCGTTACAATAAAATAAAATGCATTTATGGTTTTTTGCATTTTAGAATTTTATTGTGAATGTTATATCAATATATTTATGCATGTATGTTTTATTTTTCAGAAAATGTCTTCAATCAACCCATTGTTAATCATCCTGGTTAAAAATGAACTCACTGGTGACAATTACTTAGATTGGAAACGCAATCTATTTAATATTCTCACCGCTAAAGACTACAAATATGTTCCGACCCAAGAATGCCCTCCAAGTACCAACGTTATACGATTATAGAAATCGTAAGGAGTCTTATGAGAAATGGTGCGAGGCTAACAAAATGGCTAAGCGCTATATATTGGCTTCGATTTCTATGGAACTCATAGAACAAACTTGGAGCATGGAAACAACCACTAAAATATTGGCTAGTCTCCATGAGATGTTTAGGCAGAATCGATTCTCGCCGGAGAAGCAAGTTAAAACGTGTCACCGACACCAAGATGGTAGAGGGTACAAGAGTTCGTGATCATGTCCTCAACATGATGGACTATTTGAATGAAGTTGAGATTCATGGTGTTGAGATCGATGATAAAACAAAGATCAACATGGTGATTGAATCTTTACCCGATACATTCGGAGATTTTAAGGTCGCCTATATCTTAAGCAATAGAAATATGACCTTAGTTCAATTGATGTACGAACTACATGCTATAGAAGAATATTATCATAGCAAAGCACTTCCTAAACAAGAATTCTCTTTAAAGCCTAAGTCGAAAGACAAGGGTAGGCCAAAGAGAATTGACACAAGGAATCTGTCTACCAGAAAAGATGGCAAGTCGAAAGACAAGTGCTTCAAGTGTGGACAGAAGGGTCATCGGAAGAAAGATTATCCTAAGATTATTAAAATCAGGTATAGAAAATCTTTAAGCTTCCTAATTAGTTCAGTTTCTATAGTGAATTCTGAGATAACTAATTTTTATTTGTAAATTCATTTATTTGGTTTTCAGGAAACCAAGAGATTAAATGAAGAAAGCTTTAAGCAGCAGTAGAAAAAGATACTAGTTTATATAAGCTGAGAGGAATAGATCAATTTTATAAGACTTTAAGTTTTGATATTTGTCTTTGTATTCCAAACATTAGAGGAATTTAATTTTGGTGGCTTGTTTTTAATAAACAGAAGCACACTGTTATTTTTTGATCCTATGTTAATAACTCATTTTTTTTACTTTACAAAGACAATTAATATCATATAAGTCTATTGATCTGTTCAAAGTAAGATATAATGATAAAAAGTATATTATTTATCCCAGAAAAAGAAATGTTTTTCTAAAACCAATGGCACCTCTAATATTTATGCTTAAGTCATATAAACTATAATAAGATTTCATGAGAATGATTAATAATAGGTCCTTCCTGACCTATTTGAGGATTGATCATTGATACTCTATAAATCTTATTTAGAAGAGTAATATGACAAGGTAGCTCATTTTGAGCTAAAAGAAAGCGTAATATTGTATGCATGAAATTAGTACATACAAATGTATGTGGACTAATTAGTTTACATGTAAGAAGAGGTTATGAGTATTTTATCAATCCAATTGATAAATATTTAGATCATTTATGTTTGTCTAAATGTGTCATGATTCCATGGTTTTTGAAAATTCAAAAGAGTACATGGATAAGACAAAGAAGCAATCAGACAAGAACATAAAAGAACTTTGATCTAATCAAAGTAAAGAATATCTCTCAGAGAATTCAAAGTCCATTTGGTTGTAAAATGACATAATAGTGTCATTATATAGACAAACAAAATTCTTTTGGATAAAATAAGATGTATACTTAGCGATTTATCATTTACTTTTTTTTATTCTAGATACCAAGTATTTAAAAACCGCGATAGACTATTGAACTTAGTTTTATCTATATAAGTGCCTAATACTCCATAGAATTATGGATATGTCACGAACTTAAATTGTGACGCATCTATAATTGGAGATTTACTAGTATTTATACTAAAATTATAGGCAGAAAAGATGGATTCATGTTCAAAAGTATGCATGTTTTAGGTATTCTAAAGGAATAAAGGAAAGTCTAATTTATAGACCTCAAGATAGGAATGTATTTGTAAACTACGCTATACTTTCCTCGAGGAAAGACTATATAAATGACTTGTAACCTATGAGGTAAAACTAGAGAAATCATAAGTAAGGAGATCATATTAATGCTCAGTTTTCTATTTATAGAAAAAAGCAAGAATGATTAACAAAAGGATTATCCTCGAACAAATTATTACTTTTAGAACCTCATCGTAGTGGGAGGGTAACTAGATTACCAAACAAGATACATATTATCGAGAGAAACCTATACGGCTGTCTCATATGAACATGTATAAAATCTCACTAGATACAATGAAGCTCTAATAGATAGTGATGTTGAACATTGGAAAAGGGCTATGAATTAAGAAATGGAATATATGTATTCCAATAAAATCTGGAAACTTGTAGAGACACCAAATGAGGTAAAACTCATTGGATGCAAGTGGATCTATAAGAGGAAAATAAGAGTAAACAGAATGATAGAAGTATTTAAAGCAAGATTAGTAGCCAAATGGTTCACTCAAAAAGAGAGAATCGATTATGAAAAAACGTTTTCTCTAGTTGCTATGCTTAAATCTATCGAATTCCGCTTTCTATCGTCGAGTAGCTAAATTATGAAATTTGGCAAATGGATGTCAAGACCGCCTTTCTTAATGGACATCTTGAAGAAGACATCTTTATGCAGCAACCAGATGGATTCATACAAAAAGGCCAAGAACACTTGGTATCTGCAAGTTGCAAAGATCCATCTATGGATTGAAGCAAGAATCCCGATCATGGAACATCGATTTGATCAAGCGATAAAATCGCTTGGATTCATTCAAAATATTAATGAACCATGTGTGTACAAGAGAATTCAGGGAAAATCTGTAGCCTTTCTAATTCTTTATGGAGATTCTCTTCATCAGAAACGATGTAGGAGTATTGACTACTATAAAGAGTTGGCTAGCAAAACAATTTGATATGAAAGATCTAGGAGAAGCTAGTTATATTCTTGGTATCAAGTTGCTACGAGACCGGAAGAATAAAACGATAGCTTTATCTCAAGTGGTCTATATCGATAAGATATTGGCTAGATTTAGCATGGTAAATTCCAAGATTAGTTTGTTACAATTCAGACATGGAATTATATCCTCTAAGGTTCATTACCTAAAATTTCTGAGGAGATAGAGAACATGAGACGAGTTCCTTACGCGGAAGCTGCGGAAAGTCTCATGTATGCCATGCTTTGCACTAGACCAGACACATGTTTTGCGATTATGATGGTTAGCAGATATCAATTTAATCCTGGACCTAAACACTGGACTACTGTCAAGCACATAATTAAGTATCTGAAAAGAACTAAGGATTATATGCTTGTGTATCCGGATGATGAACTTACTCCGATGGGTTATGCTTGATTCGATTTTATGTCGGATAAGGATTCTAGAAAGTCTACTTACGCTATGTGTTTACATTAGGAAGTGGAACTATTAGTTGGAGGAGTGTGAAACAATCTCGTATCGCGAACTCCACAACAAAAGCTTAATATGTGGTCGCATCTAAAGCTGCAAAAGAAAGCAGTATGGCTCACAAGTTTTTTCGAGATCTTAAGGTGGTATCTGCTGCAATTGCACCACTTAAATTATTTTTCGATAATAATAGTGCAGTGGCTCAATCAAAAGAACCAAGAAACCACAAGAAACAAAAACACATTAAGAGGAAGTATTATCTCATATGGATATAGTGTAGAAAGGTTATAATCTACACTTAAACTCCTATAAGCATGTGCAATTTGCCAGATATGCTTTGAGAGCTAGTGGGAGATTGTTGGGATTATGTGCTCTTTAAAGCATATTTGATTTTCTGATTAATAAAATATTTCAAATATTTATTCAGATATTTTGAATTGCATTAATATTTTGAGCAAAGTCCATTTAATCATATTATATGTATTTATGCGATCACCATGTGGATTCGCAGAAGACATAAATACAAGTTATCTTATGATTAAATAAGTTAAGTTCGCAGTTGATAAATAAAGTTGGGCACTTTATTTAGGTATAGACTGTAATAAATTCATTGAGTGATTTGTCTTAATCATGTATGAATTTATTGATGTAGTTTGTCTACATTGAATCGGATCACATATGAGATTTAATTAACCTAGTAATAAATGTCAGACTTATTAAATCTCATAGGCATTGATTTACTGTAATCTTAATCTTGAGTTAGTTATGATTTCATGATTGTAGTTGTTATTTCATTTGAGTTACCAATGGGCATGACATACACATGTAGTCTAGATTACCCAGGTATCTTGGTGGGAGCAATTACAAGTATTGAAATTGTAGATTAACAATATAGAATTTGTACGACACATCTCTTGATGGGTTTTCAATGACTTGATCATAGAAATTCTCGGGCAGAGTGTCTCAACATAAATAAGTATGTTGAAAATGATCATTAGAGAAAACCAAGTAAGTATCAAGGAAAAGATGTAATTAAATTGATTGGACAGTTGAGATATCAATTTAAATTAACGATGTGGTACAAAGGATTGTGCAAAGAAAGAAATCAATGTGGCTTGGGCGAATTATATTCGAGCATACAATTATGGAGGTCGGTCCAATCTTTTAGTGGAGTAGAATTGGAATTAAATAATTATATTTGTTTAATTACAAATTTAATTATTGTAGCCACTATTGTATGTTCCCAAATGATCCCCAGGTTAGCTCATTTAATTGACAACACCATCATCGGACCCAAAAGCAAGAAAAATCGGCATATTAGATGAAAATTATAATTATAATATTTGTTAAGGCCTAGTATGTTATATTAAAGTGTAAATGGGGGCTTGTAATGTTTTACAAGGTGGTCTCCTAGTTTGTTACACATTCCTTCCACTTTTAGGTAAGTGGAGAGATAGTTAAAAGAGGAATTCTATTTTAAATAGAAATCCTAATCCTAACATATTAGGGTTTTTCATAAGATATTATAAAAGGGGCTTTATACTCTTAAATTGAAAAAGAAGAAGAGGAGAACCCCAGGGATTTTAAGAAAAATAAAGAAGGCATCTAAGAGGAGCCAGTTGCAATTGGGAGTGGTGAAACAGACGCCCACACGTCCAGTGTTGATCAAACTTGAGTCATAGCCTGGAAGATCGTTTGGAGGCAAATCTACAACTCTCAATTGTTCATCTTCTCAAAATATCAAGGTATGAATTTCTAAATTACTTAATTCTTATATGTTGTATGAGATCGGTCCTAAAAAGGTTTTAATTGAAAATTGAAAAACCTAGTTTATTTTCCCTTCAGATAACATTTGTTGCTGGAAGAGGAGTTGATCAATTCATGAAAAGTAGAGAGCTGCCCATGCATGAGGGAACAATAAAAACCATTGAGGTTATTAACATTTTTTTTTCTATTTTTGTTTAAATTTATGAATTTTCAAAACTCAAGTTGCAGTGATATGTTTGCAGAGTGAAGATGGTGATGTGATTGACTGTGTGGACATATGGAAACAACCTGCTTTTAATCACCCACTTCTGAAAAATCGCACCGTAGAGGTTAGTCCATAAAAAAATTTACATTAAAGATTTCTAATTAAATGTTTCGAAAACTAAAAGTTTGTCTTTTAAATTCATACATAAAACCCCATGTGCATTCAAGACGAACCGACGAAGCAGAAAAAAATCCAAATATAATCTTTCAAAGTTGGCATAAGAATGATGAATGCCCTGAAGGAACTGTCCCACTATTAAGAAGAACACTGCATTTTAATCATAATCGCCGCATATCCCCAGCATTTTTGCAAAAGAAAGTAGCACAGCCAAACGATCTCAATGATCCCTCTAATCATGAGGTCAGAATTTAACTTTAATTATAATGACTTTTCACTTTGTTATAATTTTAAGATCTTTTAATTGTATCTAATAATTTCATCTTCTTTTGTATGAAAAAATAATAAAAAACATATATGATTATCAGTATGCGCAAGTTTCTGCAGTTGATGGAAATTACTATGGTGCCCGTGCTGAAATCAACGTTTGGAACCCTGTAACAAATTTCGGAGAACCCAGTTTCGCTCAAATTTGGGTTGTGGCAGGCGAGAGAAATGAGTTGAATACTGTGGAGGCTGGATGGATGGTAATTAAGCTTCGGCCAATGAAACATGCATACCACTTGTACATTTATAGCACATGTGGAAATATTAATTAAAATTCAAGTACTGCCTGAACGTTTATTAATTAAGGAAATAATTAATTCATGATTCCAGGTTAACAATGGCGAGAAGAAAACAAGATTGTTCATATATTGGACTGTAAGTAGATTTGATTATTCCTTCAGTTCCATATTAAATTATTGACCATCATTGAACAAATTTCTTAAATTGCTACGTCTGTATATATATATATATATATATAGAGAGAGAGAGAGAGAGAGAGTATATCAATATATTAATTACTCTTTTAAATTTTTGCCATCACGTTTTTATGTTGCTGTTAGAGTGATGGCTACCAAGGCACAGAGTTGCTACAATCTTGATTGCCCTGGTTTTGTGCAAACAAACAAGAATATAGCCCTTGGTGCTCCTATAGAACCTGCTTCAAAGTATGGCGGCGAGCAACGTGAAATACTCATCACCATACATAAGGTACGTAGTAACAGTCATTTTCATATTTCTGTCAATATTACTAGAACAACACAAAAAGAATGTTAATTTTGGATTGTTAAATTAAACCCTAATACTATTAGAGAGAGACTGACTGCATTGATTATTTTTTTTCTCCTTTGATCAGTACAATAATATTGATGGAAATTGGTGGCTGCAAGTGCAAGACCAGTTAGTAGGGTATTGGCCAAGCTCCATCTTTACACATTTAGCCGAGCACTTCGATGCTATATCTTGGGAGGAGAGATAGTCAATAACCAACCTGATGGTCATCACACTTCAACTCAAATGGGAAGTGGCCATTTTCCTAATGAAGCCTATGGAAAAGTTAGTTTACGTAAGGAGATTTATAGGTGAAACAGAAACACGCTAAATGAGATTGGAAGAAAAATAAAGAGTAAGCACAAATCGAACACTGGAAATTACGTGGTTCGACTTATAGCCTACATCCACGGGCAAAGATAGAAGGAAATAATTTTATTATACTTGGAAAAATAATAACTTATCTCTAATAATAGAGTAGAATAATTATACTCTCTCATAACTAGGAGAAAACTATTCTCACTTCCCAATACCCTATTACACCCAATAACTCTCAAAATTCTCTCGAATACAAGAAGAAATGAATTTTCTAGGATGATGGAAATGAAGGAATAGACGCTCAATTTATAGCTGCATTTTGGTTACTATGCATTATTTTTTTTTATTTGTATTATTTTATTATTTTATTTTTTCTTTCTTTTTTATTCAACACGGCACACGGTCTGTAGTGTTGAATGAGACACCGCTCATACGGATGGGCGGTGCCCACTTCTTGACATTCTCTCACTTGGAGATTTGATTGAGAACCAATCAATCTCCACACTATCCTTCTACTTTACCATTGACATGTTGCTTACGTTTCCGCCTAAGCCACACAAGGATCTACTCCATATAAACTTGTTAGTAATGATTGGCTTAGTCATAACATCTGCTAGGTTCTCCTTGGTATGGATTTTCTGTAAATCTACACTTCCATCTTCCACTACTTCTCGAACGAAGTGATATTGAACCCCTATATGTTTTGTTCTAGAATGAAAGGCTGGATTCTTTGCAATATGCAAAGCACTCTGACTGTCACAAAGCACAGGAATTTTCTCTTGTTTGTGCTCAAGCTCTTTAAGTAGCCTTTGTATCCAAATAGCTTCCTTGCATGCTTGTGTAGCTGCCATGTATTACTGCCTGCATCGTAGATAAAGCCACAGCGATCTGCGGTTTTGAAACCCGACTTACAACTCCTCACTGCAAGTGTAAACACATAGCCGATGAGTGGATTTTCTTTTATCAAGGTCACTGCGAAATCGAATCCACGTAGCCTCGACGATGAAATTCGATCCTCCATAACATAATGCAACATCCGAGGTTCCTCCGATGTATTTTAGAATCTTCTTCACTATTTGCCAATGTTCTCCACCAGGATTCGCCATGTATCGACTAACTGCTCCAATTGCTTGTGCAATGTCTGGTCTTGTACAGATCATAGCGAACATCAAACTTCCCACTGCTGATGCATATAGTACTCGAGACATCTCCTTCCTCTCTGCTTCATTGCTAGGACACATACTTGAGGATAACTTGAAATTAATAGGAAGTGGGGTAGAAATTGGCTTACAATCTTGCATGTTGAGCGTCGTAAGATTTTCTTCAAGTAATTCTTACGTGAAAGCCAAATCTTCCTGTTATTTACGTCTCGGTGAATTTGCATCCCTAGAATCTTGTTTCATTGGTCCCAAGTCCTTCATTTCAAACTCCCTAGCCAAGCTGTGCCTTTAATACTTGGACTTGATCTTTGTTGGGGCTGCGACCAACATGTCGATCCACATACAACAACAAAATGATAAAATCATTATCCTCAAATCTCTTGTAATAAGCACAATGAGTGCAGGCTGAGTGCATTGTATCCAAGGCTCATGATGAAGGAATCAAATCTCTTATACCAACACCTCGGCGCTGTTTGAGACCAGTATAGAGATTTGTTTAATCTGCAAACCAAGTTCTCCTTGCTGTTTCAATAAAACCTTACGGTTGGAGCATATAAATTTCTTCTTCAAGTTCTCCATAAAGAAATGCGGTTTCACATCTAATTGTTCGAGATGTAAGTCGAGATGTAGCACACATTGCCAAGACTACTCGATCGTCGTGAGTCTAACTCCTTGGAGAAAAGATCTCATTGAAGTCAATACCTTCTTTACGAGCATATCCCTTTACCACCAATCTTGCACGATACCGCTCCACTTGATTATTGCCATCACGTTTGATTTTGTAGACCCATTTGTTTCCAATGGTTTTTCTTCCATGTGGCAGTGGCACAAATTCCCATGTCTTGTTTTTGTGTAGAGCTTCAATTTCTTCCTGCATTACTGTCGTCCATAAAGTAACATCTAAGCTGTTTAAAGCTTCATGGAAAGTTGATAGCTCTCCATCATCTGTTAAAAGACAATATGCAACATTGATCTCTGTAACATACTCTGAGTGCTAAGTTGGTGGTCGTCTCTCTCGAGTTGACCGAGCGAAATTCGGAGCTTCGAGTGGGCTGGTTCTTGTTCCTCGTGCTCGCAGTGCTTTGTTGAAGACTACGAATCTTCACGACTATTTTCTACATATACCGGTGTAGTCTCTGACTTTTCTTTCACAATACTATCATCCCCATTTTTCTTTTGCAGTTGATCTTCTACAAAGATAACATCTCTGCTGATGACAATTTTGTGGGCAGTGGGATCCTACAGACGATACCCCTTGACACCATCAGCATACCCCAAAAAGATACACCTCCTAGATTTTGGATCCAGCTTTGTTCTTTCTTGGGTATTATACAATACATATCTGAGGACTTCCAAATGCATGTAAATGAGAGTAATCAGTGGCTTACTGTCCACATCTCCATCGGCGTCTTCAACTCAATGGTTGTTGATGGAGACCGATTTATCACATAATGAGCGGTTTTATTTGCTTGACCCAAAGAGTTAGGTAGACCGGCGGTCTTCAACATAGCTCTTATCCTCTCTATAAGAGTTACGTTCATCCGCTCCGCCACTCCATTTTGTTGAGGAGTGTATCTGTTATAAGCGCCTCCGAATACCTTCTTGCTTACGATATGCAAGAAATGCACCATCTGTATACTCTCCGCCATTATCCGTTCTTAAGCACTTGATCTTTTCCTAGATTCAAGTTCAACCGCGCTTTGAATTCCTTGAATCTGGAAACACATCGACTTTTCTTGATTGGATACACCTAACATCTCCCGGAGTAATCATCGATAAAAGTAGCGAAGTACTTTGCACCTCCTTGGGATAAATCCGGTGATTCCCAAACATCATAATGAACTAAGTCGAGAATGCATTTACTTCAGCATGAGATCTGCTAAATTTTAATCTATGCTGCTTACTTATAACACAATGCTCACAAAAAGGTAGACTTACCGATTTGAGTCCCGGCAGCAGCTGTCGCTGAGAGAGAATCTTCAAACCTTGTTCTAACATGTGGCCAAGTCTGAGATGCCACATCATCGTTGACTCTTCTCCATTTGACGCGACACATGCATCAGCTTCCTGTAGTGTTTCTCCTTGAAGCATGAATAGATTCGCACTGATCTTTTCTGCCTTCATTAACACAAGCGCTCCTCTGACAATTTTTATCATCTCATTTTCAATATGGACTTTACACCCAAGACTATCTATTTATCCTAAAGACAATAGATTTTTCTTTAAGCCTTTGACATATCGTACCTTCGAATTGTGCTGACTGTACCATCATACATTTTATTTTGGCGAGTACTAATACCGGCAATCTCCAAGGCATGGTCATCGCCCATGTACACAGATCCTCTTGAGATTGGTTCCTATGTGTGGAACCATTCTCTCCAGGAGGTCATATGCCATGTTGCTCCACGAGTCTATAAGCGGGACGTCGGCTAACCGCTTCACGTCTTACGTAGCATTGCTGCCTCGCTATAGAGAATTTCGCCATCATCCGAAGTACTAGCCATACAACCCTGAGCATTTGATAACTCAGGTGCTTTATTCTCTCTACTCTTCGATTACTCCAACACTCTTTCTCCACATGCCCTTTCTTGCCACAATTGTAGCATTTCACATTCTTCTTACTTCTGGATTTTAATCTACCATGATTGTAACTCCCACTGGGGCCACGTTCTGTTGATCTCCCTCTCGTCACCAATAGCGCTTCTGCTTGCTGCGAACTTGCATGTCTATCTTCCTTGGTCTTGCACCTACTTTCCTCGTTTAAGATGGAGGCTGCAACATCATCGAAAACTAGATCGTCCAGTCGGGTTGTTGTTCGTCGGATTGATGATGAGTTGATCATACTGAATCTGGTAGACTTTGAAGTAGAAGCTCCAGCGTTCATTTTCCTCTATTTTGTGACCCAACGTTGTGAGTTGCGAAAATAGAGTCTTCAAGTGTTGATATGGTCGATTCTTGATGTAGATTCCGCCATGCGAAGAGTATAGAGTCTCCTCTTTAAAAGATCTTGTTGTGCGTGACTTAGCCTCGTACAACTTTGTGAGAGTATCCCATATTTCCTTCGTCTGTCTTTTTCTACGTCACACTTGGATAACACCTCATCTGCAAGTGCTAAGTGTAGATCGAGCAATTGCATTACTAGTCTATCTCGTTCCACTTAGCATCATCAATTACCTCTATGGGTCTTTCTCCAATTCTTTGCTAAGCAATTATTTTTCTTCGAATAGCTTTAATCTTCATTTTCCATAACGAGAAATTGTTCCCATTGAACTTCTCAATCTCGTATTTTTCCGTCATTGCTTTCACCACGAACTAACTTAGTTAGGATCGGCTCTCACTGTTTCACGTGAATAGTAACCATATACATGAATAGTAATCGTATACGTGAATAGTAACCCCGATTCCAAAAAAATGCAACCTCGCTCCGATACCACCTGTAAGGAGATTTATGGGTGAAAGCGAAACACGATTAAATGAGATTGGAAGAAAAATAAAGAGCAAGCACAAATCGAACACTAGAAATTACGTGGTTCGAACATAGCCTACATCCACGGGCAAAGACAGAAGGAAATAATTTTATTATACTGGAAAAATAATAACTTCTCTCTAATAATAGAGGAGAATAATTATACTCTCTCTATAATTAGGAGAAAACTATTCTCACTTCCCAATACCCCAATTACACCCAATAACTCTCAAAATTCTCTCTAATACAAGAAGAAATAAATTTTCTGGGATGATGGAAATGAAGGAATGGACACTCAATTTATAACTGCATTTTAGTTACTATACATTATTATTTTTTTATTATTTTATTATTTTCTTTTTTCTTTTTTTTATTCAACACGGCACACGGTTGCAGTCTTGAATAGGGGCACCGCCTATACGGATGGGCGATGCCCACTTCCTTGACAGTTTCTTCACAAATCTTGGATTCTTTGATAAAGATAGCAATGTCAAAGATCCTGAAAATCTTATGCCTTATGTGACAAGACCCGCCTGCTACGATTTGCATAGTAGAAAAGCCAACAAGTATGGTGTCTTTTTTTATTTTGGAGGTGCTGGATATTCAAAAACTTGTCCGTGAAAATTATATGTATCATCAATTGAATAAAGTTGTATTGCTAGTTAATCGTTCTAAATAACATCGGAATTGTCTTTATTATTCGTTTTGGCAATAACTACTTTGTGTGTTGTACTTTATGATTGGAAAAAGAACCCAAAAAAATAGGTAAACTTTTTTGAAATGGTATAATTAAATAATATTGTGACTTTCTTCATAGATAAAATGAAAAAATTAAAGCATGTAAATAAAAATTCAGGGCATATAAGTTAGAAAAATTCACTTTTAAATTCATTTTTCTTCTTTTTTTTTTATTAAAGGTCTTGTGAATCGCAGAAACAACCTATCAACCCTTGGTTTAGTCTCTCTCAAAGTCAGCCGTGGAAGTTAAATAATCATTCGAAAATATAAGCTCTCCAAAATTATTAAATTGTAGAAAGTGTACATGCATGCTTCCGAAGTTTAAACAGAGAATGAAAGAAAGATTGCATAAATTAAAGTACACCTCAATACGGGAGACAGACTTGATTGACACTAATTATTTGAAGAATTAACATGCCAACCTTAAAAAAACTGAAAATTGAGCAAATCATATAATTAAGTAGTAGCCCACTGAAAATAATTGCAGCAAGCACCCTTGTTAGGAGTCCAGTTCCCACATCCGAAAAAGAAGCTTCCACACTTTGGTCCTGGCTTTCGAATTATCTTCTTGAAGCTTTTGGCTCCACAGAAACAATAACGAAATTCTTCAACTTCTGCTGGAACTCGAGAAGTACGCTGAAAAGTACACGTAGGTTGCGGCACAAGAAACTGATGATGATTATTCCACGTCATCAGAGAATTCTGAGTAATTGCATGCGGCGGCGTCAAAGATTTAGTAATTGAGAATGTAAATCCCCTCTGCATGATGACTGCAAGTAATCTAGCAATGTTTATGGAGTCATCAAGGCCACAGTGAACACGGCCGTGCCAAACAAGGCCAGCCAGCTCAACAGCCTCTTTCAAATTGCACCTCACTTCGCCAAAAACCTTTCTGAATGGAACC
This sequence comes from Murraya koenigii, assembly GCA_025617385.1. Lineage (NCBI taxonomy): Eukaryota > Viridiplantae > Streptophyta > Magnoliopsida > Sapindales > Rutaceae > Murraya > Murraya koenigii. Next base: position 38,992,494 of record CM046813.1, read on the forward strand.
CTCAAGTTGATCCAACGGTTGAAATAAGCTGGCTTTGGAATGTTCTTGAACCGGCATTCGGATTCCAGCATCACTTGACAATCCCAATCAGACCACGTCACCACAGCAAAGTCGGTACCCCTAATGCCCATATGCTGCAGCCAATTATCATGTAAAAGTAATGCCTCGCCAAGAACAATGCCACTGTCAACTTGATGCTGCTGAATTCCCGTCAGCTCCTTGCAGAATTCCGTAAGCAAATTATTGTGAGTTGGACGCACGTAGGTTTGAAAACAGGCTGCAATCTGTCCAGTGACACCACTTACTATAACCGAAGGAAATTCTATTATTTCCTGCGGGTGTGGAGCCTTATTTTTGTCACACGTGGCCTCGAAGTCGACCACTATAAAGTAATCAAAATCCTGAAGCTTTTGCGGAAGAAAAGGATTTGGCTGACGAAGAAGAAAGTGGTAATTTGGGAAAAAGGGGTTTCTTTGGAAGCTGTCAAGGGCCATTCTATCTTTTTTTTTTATTGTAGATGTAGATTAATTTCGGATTTAAGACACTGTGTATATATATATATAGATGATGAAATTTATTTTTCTAATGCAGTTTTAATTTCCTAATTATTTTTATATGTTTTATTTTCTAGTTGCGTTAGGAATTGGGCTAGTATTTGATTTCAGATATAGGTTAATCCTATTTGCATTAGAATTTCTTTAAAGGTTTGGGGTTCGATTTCCTTAATGGAATGGAGAAGTAATCAGAATCAGTGAAGATGTAATGAAAAATATTATAGCGGCAAGTAACTAAGTTATAATGAAACTCTTAATTAAAAAGGGACTTGGATTTCATGCTGGTATAATTTTGCGCTGAGCAAATATAAGATTGTGATCGGTGTTTATTTATTAGCATACTAATAATTGACCAGTAATTATATCTTAGTTATACTCAAGTATTTATTATTAGATATTTTATACATAACACCACATGAAAAAAGGGTCATTTTCAAGGGCAAATATCCTCGAAAATACATAAAGACACTTGAAAAATTTATTTTCGAGCGGGGCATGCTGTTGACCATCGTCAGTATTAAATCTTATCAGAAAAGTAGAATTTCTAATGAGGCGTCGGAGAAGAAAATGTATTTTCAAGGGCAGCGTCCTCGAAATGAAATTATATGCCCTCGAAAATAAAATAGAATAAACCTAGTTATTTTTCTTTTCAACTATAACTTGCCCTTGAAAATAAAAAGTACACCGTCAGAAATATGTTTATCTTTTGTTTAGTAACCCCTTGTATTTTATTTAATAATATTAATTTATTTTTATTTTTAAATGTATATATTATGAAAGTGACATAGGAAACATAATAATAATACACAAAGTATACTAAATGTAATTTCATATATTTATTGAAAATGTAAAGCAATTTCGCTAGTGCGGTGTTTAGTGATTTAATTTATGTTTGTATTTATTATATGAAATATATGTTTGACTTGTATTTAAAAATAAGAGATATTATCAATTTTTCACTTAAGTTATTCCGACATATCATGTCAGTTCTATGGTTTAATAAAAAGTGCATTTTACTACTAAGCGTTTATCCTTATCAATTTATCACTATTCTATTAACTTAATTAAAATTTTGCTGATGTCATGTGGGCATTTAAGACATTTCCAATTAAAGCCAAAACGCTGCGTTTTCATTACTGTCACTAACTCGAGAAAGAACATTTACGCCTTCAAAAGACAGATTCAGATTCATATAAAATATAAATTATAATTTCATCACAAATGGCATCAAGAAAATGGTGGGCCATGTCAGCACTACGGTGCCCGCATTACGACTTCACAGTAATGTCATCACCATCAAGGTGGGGTCTCGCGTGAGCTGAGCTTAGTGGACGACGTCATGTGGAGTGCAGTAACGGTCATGGAATCAATGGCTCGTCTCTCTGTGTTCTATTTCTTCTTTCTCTTATGTGGCTGCATTGTTTAAATTTTCAGTTTCGGACATTGGCGACGTCATTCCGATCTCGTGTATCGAATTATGACGTCGTCAATTGAGTTGCTAGTTCAATCAGGTGGCAGATATTCTTAGGTTGTTGGATCATTTGTCTAATTCTTCGTTAATTGGAAGAGTACAAGAACAGTATTGCATGTATCTTCAGTTTTTAACTTTTTAATATACTTAATATTATTATTTTTTCCCTGAAATAACTTAATAGAAAAATTTCATCCTGTAACATATATAAGTCTTAAGATCAATATTACAAATCATTGATTGGTTACGAGGTGGTCTATGAGCACCTCCATACAGTTTCATGTGGAAGTATACTTTATTTTATTCATAATTTTTTTGTGATTAGTACAGGTCAAGTCAAAATGACAAAATTAATCTTATGATGAAAATTTTCATCCTGTAACATGTATGTATTTAAGATTAATATTACAAATCATTGATTGGTTGCGAGGTGGTCTATGAGCACCTCCATACAGTTTCATGTGGAAGTGTATTTTATTTTATTCATAATTTTTTTGTGATTAGTACATGTCAAGTCAAAATGGCAAAATTAATTTTATGATGAAAAGTCTTAATTGGTCGTCTTCCTATAAATACCTAAAGAATATATCATTAATGTGGTTGAAATGTACGTGGCACATGAACCTTTCAACTTAAGTGGTCTAATCAAATTAAATCATGTAATTGGTGACAAATCAAGCTATCAGCTGAATTAAGAGACTTGTTTTTTTTAAAAGAAAACAGCTATTTATTAATGTGACAAATAATGATCACAAGATAACAACGTTGTGAGCTCAGCACGAGCTTCTTTTAATTAAAAACAACAATTTGGCTTCAGCAATGCCAATTTAGACAACTTGCGAGCCACTAAATTACAAACTTTGTGGACAAAATTAAACACAACATTAACAATATCCTTAGCCAGATCTTGAATCTCATCAACTAGCTATCCAATCTCACTCCAGCTTGCAAACTTGCCAGTGATCAGCCTAATCATATTTTGTGAATTTGATTCGATAATTAAAGGATAAATCCCCATTAATTTGGTCAGCTTCATGTTGGAGAATTTGAATGATTAAATACAAAGCTTATTAGAGAAAGCTCAAGAACATTACAAGAACAATTCACACACTCTTACAAATTCCTCTCAAGAGCTTTGTTATCCTTCTTATTCTTTCTTGCTCTTAGACTTATATCTCACAACACAATAGCATAGGTATTTATAGTGAATACAACACAAACATAATCATAACAATACACATCACCTAGCACATTCCACTAACCTTTCATCATAACACCAAACATATTCCACTCACCTAACATGCTCTAAAGGAATCCTTTAATGACATCAAATATGTAAAGCTAGCCTCCACTCAACATTGTAGACTCATGATGAAGAAGCATGATGATGGAGCATGATAATGGAGGGCCATGTACAACTCAACACCTTATTATTTTGTAAACAAGTTTATTATTTTTTTTTCAACACTCCCCCTTAAACTTGTTTCTGTGACCCGTCTTCTTGCTCGAGGAGTTTAGTGAAATTATCACTAACTTGTTCTTTGGCTTTATTCTTCTTATTTTGATTGAACAATGCCCTGTAAGAATATGCATTTAATCTTCTTTTTCGTACTTGTACTTGTTCTCCTTCACTTTCGTCAGTTAATTTCTTTGATTTCCACAACCAATTGTTTCATAACACCCAATGAATTTCTCAATCTGATAAAATCTTCTTGTTTCAATGGCTTAGTAAATATATCAGCTGCTTGATCTTGAGATTTGACATACTTTATTTGTACATCCTTTCTTTCAATACACTCCCTTATGAAATGGTAGCGAGTGTCAATATGCTTACTTCGATCATGGAAGACTGGATTCTTTGATAAGGCAATTGCGGACTTATTGTCGACAAAGATCTCGATTGGATCTATTTGGAGCAAACCCAACTCCTTCAACAAATTTCTTAGCCAAATTGCATGGCAAACACACGAAGTAACGATTACATACTCGACTTCACGGTGGAAAGTGTGACAATTGGTACTGCTTTTGACATCCACGTGAAAGCGAGTGTTTCCCATGAAGAATACAAATCCGGAGGTACTCTTTCGATCATCTAAATCTCCACTCCAATCGCTATCGCTATATCCAACAAGCTTGTAATCATCAGAGAATAAGTATAATAAGCCAAAATCAATTGTACCTTTTATATAGCGAATGATTCTTTTTGCAGCTTTAAAATGGGTGATTGTTGGATTCTCCATATAGCTACTAACGAGCCCAACGGCATAGAGAATGTCTGGCCTCGTACATGTCAAGTAACGCAAACTTCCAACAAGGCTCTTGAAAAAAGTTGGATCAACTCTTTCTTCTTCGTCATGTTTGGACAATTTGACTCTGCATTCCATTGGCGTACTTACGGACTTGCAATCATGCATCTTGAACTTCTTGAGTATTTCCCTTGCATAGCATTCTTGGGAAATGAATATGTCTTCTTCTTTTTGTTTGACTTCAATGCCCAGGTAGTATGCCATTAGTCCAATGTCAGTCATCTCGAACTCTTTCACCATCACTTTCATAAACTCTTTAAATAACTTTGGATTGCTTCTAGTGAAAATGAGATCATCCACATACAGACATACAATCAAGATGTCTCCATCTTTGACTTTAACGTAGAGAGCATGTTCATGTGGGCATTTGGTGAAGCCATTTTCTTTGAAATATTTGTCAATTCTGCTATTCCATGCCCTTGGTGCTTGCTTTAACCCATAAAGTGCCTTCTTCAATCTCAGAACTTTGTCTTCATATCTTTCCACCACATAGCCCAATGGTTGTTTGATGTAGACTTCTTCTTTGAGAAATCCATTTAAGAAAGCGGACTTTACATCCATTTGATGAATCTTCCATTGTTTTTGGGTCGCTAAAGAAATGATTAGTCTTATAGTTTCCATTCAGACTCACGAGGAGCAAATACCTCATCATAGTCGATGCCGACTTTTTGACTATAGCCTTTTGCAACTAACCTCACCTTGTGCCTTTCAATCTTACCCTTGACATTTCTCTTCATCTTGTAAACCCATTTGACACCGATGGCTTTGTGACCTTTGAGAAGTGTAGTAAGTTCCCAAGTGTCATTCTTCACTATGGCTTTGATTTCTTCATCCATTGCGATTCTCTATTTTTCATCTTGTACAGCTTCTTCGAAGTAAACTGGCTCACAATCAGCAAAAAGGCAAATAGAGCGAGATTATCATGTCTCTCAGTTACCTCATAGAGATCTTGAAGACTCCTCGTGCGTTCTTCAGTTCTTTCATTTAAGAAAGATGGTGGTGAATCTCCATGTGTGGTTGATCTTTGGTGAGATAGGTGGACTAACCTAAGCACTTGTTGTTCTTCTACTACTTGCTCCTTCATTGTTTGTTCATTTTCTTCAAAAGGAAAAAAATTGAAGTCATCCACATGAGAGCCAAAATCCCATTCTCCTTCTTCCAAAAAGATTACATCTCGGCTAATCACGATCTTTTCGTTGTCTAGATTGTACAACTTGTATCCTTTAGAATTGATGTCATAGCCGAGTGAAGATGAACTTCTCACTTTTATCATCCGAACTTGGCTCTTCTCTCATCCGGTACATGTACATGGGCAATGCTTCCAAAAACTCTCGGATGGGTTATGCTAGGCTTTCTTCCACTCCATACTTCTTGCGGTGTCTTGCCCACAAACTTCTTGTTGGAGATCGGTTGGATAAATAGATTGCACAAACAACGACTTCGACTCAAAATTCTTTGGGTAGTATTTTGCTCTTGAGCATACTTCTCGTCATGTCGAGAATAGTTACATTCTTTCTTTCTGCAACACCATTTTGTTGGGGGGATCTTGGAACTGTCAAAGGGCATCGTATTCCATTTTCGTCACAAAACTTCATAAATTCTTTGGAAGTGAACTCTCCACCTCGATCAGATCTCATGGCCTTGATTTGGTGTCCACTTTCTTTCTCCACTGCGACTTTAAACTTCTTGAAAACTTCAAAACTTCGATTTCGCTTTAAAAATACACCCAAGTTTTCCTTGAAAAATCATCTATGAAAAGAAGGAAGTAGTTATTTTACCAGAGAGGTTGGCTTGAATGGACCGCATACATCGAGTATGAATAAGCTTGAGTGGCTTCCGAGCTCTTGAGTTTGACTCCTTTGGAAAACTCTTTCTAAATTGCTTGCCAAGTAAACATCCTTCACAAACTTGATTGGGATGATTGATTGAAGGTAGACCTTTCACCATGTTCTTTCTTGATAGTAGCTCTAGTCCACCAAAGTTGAGATGTCCATATCGAAGATGCCAAATCCGAGTTGGATCTTTATGACAAGCCTTGAGACACTTTGCAACATCATTACGAATATTTAAATGAAACATTCTATTCTTCAACATTTTCACTTTTGTAATTAGGTTTCCTTTGTCATCTCTTAAAAAAGACTATAATCTTTAAGATGAATATCATAGCCTTTTTCAAAAGTTGACCTAAACTTAGAATGTTGCTTTTCATATTGGGCACATAGTAAACATTTGAAATTAGTTGGTGGCTACCATCTTTTATGCGAAAAAGGATGTTACATTTTCCCTTCACTGGTACTTTTGAATCATCTCCAAAAGTGACACTACCATTCATCGATTCATTCATCTCCACAAACATGCTTACGTTTCCGCTCATGTGATTGCTAGCTTTCGTGTCAAGATACCAAGTGTTTTCTTGACCTCTATTGTTGTCATTACGTGCTAGTAAAAGTGTGCCATCTCCATCATTCTTCTCTTGACATAATTCGCTTTCTCATCTACTATGTTGCTTGGAATTACGCATTACGAGCATAATGCCCAAATTTTGACAATTATAGCACTTGCACTTGAGATTTTTCATACCTCGGTCGTGGATTGTTTCTTCCTCGCCCTCTATTTGAGCTTTCTCCTCTTTCATTATTGAAGGAGTTTTTGTTGAAATTCCAGCCTCGTCCATGACCACGACCTCTACCTCGTCCTCGGCCTCTTCCTCGGACATAGTGCCTTCATCATTCTTTGAAGCTTTCTTCTCTTTCTTTGGATTGATTTCCATCTTGAAGAGTTGTTCTTCGATCCTTACTTCTTCTTGAGTTTTTCTTCATAAGCTTGCAACCTTCCTTGAAGTTGTTCGATCGTCATAGCCTCCAAATCTTTAGTCTCTTCTATTGTTACTACAATGAGGTCAAACTTAGAATCTACTGATCGAAGTATTTTCTCAATAATCCTTAGCTCTCTTAACTCTTCACCATTTCTTTTTAATTCATTAGCAACAGTCACAACTCTAGTAAAGTAATCAAAAATTGATTTTGATACTTTCATGTGTAAGGACTCAAATTCACCTCTTAGTGTTTGAAGACGAACTTTCTTAACTTGTTCCGCTCCTTTGTAAGAGGTTTCTAACTTCTCCCACGCTTCGCTTTGAGGATGTTGCGCCAGCGATCTTTTCAAAAGCATCTTCATCTAATGATTGAAAGATGAGATACTTTGCTTTGTTCTCTTTCTTCTTTAAGTCTTTCAAATTCTCCTTTTGTCGCATGATTAAAGTACCTTCATTTTCTGGTACTATAAAGCCCTTCTCCACGACATCCCACACATCGTGTGCACCCAATATAGCCTTTATTTTGATGCTCCAATTGTCAAATTTGCTCCCTTTCAATTGTGGAACTTGAAATGACATTATACCACCATTTGCCATATCTCAAAAATCGAGTGAGAATTTGGAGATTCTGAATGCACGAATGAATCCGGAGCGTCGAAAAACCTTTGGGAGGTCTCGGGTCAACTTTGGTCAACTAGGTGAGTCAACTTAGTTTACGGACAGCAAACTTCCGATGGCTATTCGGGCTCGTCCGAACTCCAATTAGGCTGATTCTTGCGACGTTGCGTTCGTCTCGTCGAGAGATTCGATTTGATATGTTACATGACTATTTTATCCTCCAAAACTTGCTCTAATACCACTTTGTTGGAGAATTTGAAGGATTAAATACAAAGCTTATTGAGAAAGCTCAAGAACATTACGAGAACAATTCACACACTCTTACAAATTCCTCTCAAGAGCTTTGTTATGCTTCTTATTCTTTCTTGCTCTTAGACTTATATCTCACAACACAATAGCATAGGTATTTATAGTGAATACAACACAAACATAATCGTAACAATACACATCACCTAGCACATTCCACTAACCTTTCATTATAACATCAAACATATTCCACTCACCTAACATGATCTAAAGGAATCCTTTAATGGCATCAAATGTGTAAAGCTAGCCTCCACTCAACATTGTAGACCCATGATGATGAAGCATGATGATGGAGCATGATAATGGAGGGCCATGTACAACTCAATACCTTATTATTTTGTAAACAAGTTTATTATTTTTTTTTCAACACTTCAAACCTTCATAAATAGCAAGTGCTTAAACAAATTCAACATCATCTGGGAAATGATATCTCCAAGTTGCTGCAGCCATGACTCCTCCTTGCAAGTTTCTTATAATTGCTCCTAAGCCAACCAATCCTCCATCATAATTTACAGCCGCATCTACCAAGGAACATCAGGGGGGGACCAATTTTGAAAAGAAGAGTTTCCTCTCAAGAGCGACTGGTCTTGAGAGTGCTGATGGAGAGATCTGTACAAATGTAACAGATCCACTACTCTGTTATGGATCAGTAATGGACAACAATTTCCTCTGCCAAACGTCCAATTATTCCTTGAACACCAAATAGTCGTGGTTGTCATCATAAACAAGCCAAAATTTTCTTTATTACCCTTTTCCAATATAGACCAGGCCAACTCCTTGAAACTTAAGTGAGAAATTTCCCATAAAGCACCAAAAGAAGAGAGCTTACATACGTTTTTAGCATAGCTACACTTCACCGGAGCATGCATAGTAGTCTCACAATCAAGTTTACATCTAGGGCACCAAGAGTCAGTTAACATTTTTCTCTTATAGATATTTTCATAAGTTGGCAGCAAGTTGTTGATGGCTGACGAAACGGAAGCTTAATGTTTGTTGAGACGGAAATAAAAGTATCTGAATAATATTAATTTTATTGAAAGAAAACTAAATGAATAAAACTATGCTTTTGAGACTCTCTTATAACAAACCTAAGTATCGCAAATTTACTAAAATAGGTAAATTTAAAATATAATTCTATAATAAAAATCTCCTATACGAAATAAGAAAAATAAAGAAAACATAAATCAAATCTGAGTTATAAAAAAAAAAAAGATAAAAATCTTAGAAGAATAAAAAAAAATAAGAGAAAATCTAAAAATCTAAAAACGACCAAAAAAGAAAAGGAATTTATGGGTCGAACACAGACCAAAACAACTTCAGCTATTCTAAGTTTTGTTTTATTTGTCGCAATCTTCGAAACGGTATATTATACGTCAAAAAAGGACACTTGTAGATAAAATTATATTTTTTAAAAGATACCCTAATTCCAATATACAACACCCTACATCAATGACCTTCCAAATAAATTCCAAACAAATATTTTGATTTATTTAGTACACAAAAAGCCCACAACAACTTAAATCCACCTTGAGCACCATTGGAGCCAGAAGGATTCTTAGTAAATTTCATCATTAAAGATACTTGATAACCACTCTTCAATGAATAAATTCCTATTTTATCATAATGCCAGATTAATTTTTCGTGAATTAAGAGACTTAAAAAAGGAGTTTTATCAACGAACGGAATAAAGTAAGTAGATAAAGAGGTGACTCATTGACATTATATATCTAACTTTGATTTAATTAATTACATCAGTTAATTAGTTTCCAATAAAGAAAAGTCGTGAATATAGACATATTGGTGAACATAATTTTAGAACTTATTTCACCTTTTTTCTTGTTATATAATTAAATATAGAGTTAGACATTCAAACATGCTACGTAATTGTATGATTCTTAACTTTATCTAGCATAAAAACAAGATCGATCGGAGAATAAATACTTGCCCCAAGGTGAAAATTTTCATCAGAAAGTTTAGTCGGAAAAAGAAAATATATTGAAGTTCAACAATGGATGATAGAAATGGTGAGAGTACCAAATGCAAATTTGTGTTAATAATGCTATTTCACATGTTGATCCTATTTGTTGATGGAAGAAGGGTCAAATTCATGAAAAATAAACAATTGCTCGTGCTTGTGAGGAACTATCAAAACCATTGAGGTTATTATATTTTATTGCATGCATGAACTTAATTCCTCCTTTAGCATATTTTTATTATGCTTGGTTCAAGGTTATGCATTTTGAAAGCTTCAAGTCGTATTAATATATATTTTTGCGAGGTGAAGATGATGATGTGATTGATCTGTGTGGATATCAACAAACAACCTGCTTTTAATCATCCACTTCTGAAAAATCACACCATACAGGTTAGTACTTAGTAGTTTATACATACGGATTACGTAATTTCGAATAATTAATCAAATTTGTCCAACTTTTTCCCCGTGAATTCATAGATGAAACCATATGTGCATTCAAGTGGAACCGAATCAGAAAACAACCACAATATACTCATTCAAAGTTGGCATAAGAGCGGGGAATGCCTCAAGGATCCGTCCCTATAATAAGACCAAAACATTTTAATCGTGGTCGTCGCATGACTACCAAGCAGTTTTGCAAAAGAAACACCCCAATGAATTCATTGCTCCCCGGTCATGAGGTGACATTCGACTTTTTCGTTTATTATATATAATTTTACTAGCTAATTTTAATTGGTCATCTCGCTAATTTTGTCTTGTATATTCGCATGAAATTAAACAAAACGCAAATATATATGAATCGAGTATGCACAAGTAGCTCTTGTTGGTGGGCGTTACTATGGTGCTCGTGCAACAATCAACGCGTGGAATCCTGCAACATGAGGAGAAGAATGATTAATTTACGCAAGCACGGATTTTTATCATTTTCCTTAAGATATTATATATATGTTAGGTGGTAGTAAACAATTGGTATTTCGGGATAAGAGCGGTGGGAATTGGTGGCTTCTAATGCAAGACCAATTAATAGGGTATTGGCCGAGCTCCATCTTCACAAGTTTAGGTGATCGCTCAACTGAGATAAAGCTGGGAGGGAGATAACAAATAGTGAGTTTGGGGACACCGCACTTCAACTCAAATGGGCAGTGGCCATTTTCTCGAAGAATCCTATGGAAAAGCTTGTTTTTCGGGAAAATAGGATACATTGATGAGTCCGGCAATATAAGAGATCCCGAAAACCTTCGATTAACGTGACAAAACCTCCCCTGCTACGATTTACGGTTTGCGAGAATATGAGGGTGATTGTTAGATTTATTTCTCACATATTGTGGACTAGCATAAATCATTTTAATTGTTTTATACTTTACCGAGTTGATACGTGACTAATGTCAAATATTAAGGAGCAATCTTAACGAGCTCATGTATTAAGTGATCAAATATTGTGTTAATGAGTCCGATTTTATCATACCCTATATGGTAGTATATTATGGACAAGTATAACCTTGAATTGTATTATTATAGCTCATAATGGGATGGGCATTTTTGTACTAACACATGAGGGGTCCCCTGACTCGACCACGATATATAAGTGACTTGACCCATTGGGAGTTAAGCTGTTGAAAAAGCTGGGAATGAGTGCGGTGCACCTCTCTCGCTCGTTTCTCTCCGATTTTCTTGTTCATATACACAGTATCTTCAAGCAATTTTGCTCCGAAGTGAAGGCAGCGACTTTCTGACACTTGGATCAAGTTCGGACAATCCATACAAGCTCCATAGCGTGTTTGAAGCTTGGATTCATAGCTAATCAAGGTAAATCTCAAATTTTTCCCTAAAATATGTGTTTAATTGGAAATGCAAGATTAAGGGCATTCGGTTCATATTTATTGCAACAATTGGTATCGAGCCCATGGTTATGCATTTCTATTGAACCATAGCCATTTTGGGGATGAATCAAGCTTTGACTCACCCATGGAATTTTTCTTTCTTTTGGATTTTGTGATTACGAGCATATTTGACCAAAAGGTCATTGAATAATGCATGAGTGATGTTTAAGGAGTCAAAATATAATTTTTCATATTTTTGGTGGCCAAAATCGGGTTGTTAATATGGTATAATATCATTTGGATCCCTGATATTGTTAATAATTATTTTTTAACCCAAAATAATTATCATTTGGGTCCTTGATATATTAGGAAATTATTATATAGCCCAACTGTTCTCGAAATATTATTTGTACCCTATATATTTTGGGTAATTATATTAGAGAATAGAAAGTAATTTAATTTTATTTACAGTAAGGGCCAAATGTTTTGTTATTATAAACAGTGGCTATAATTCTGAAAATTCTTCATTTAAGTCCAAAATTTTCATTAATTTTGGCAATTTTTCAGAATTTCAAGTATAAAATAATCCATCATTGTTGTATATTATGGGCATGGCATTCATACATTTTATTGAGGTATATTAAATATTTTGGGAAAAGCTTTAATTATGGTTAATAAAGCTTATTTGATCTCAATTTTAGTTATTGTATGAAATATTATGCATGGCAAAACTTCAATTTAGAGTGATTGAGTATCTACTTGTCGTAGAACCAATCATGATAAATTATTCGGTGTTTTGCAATTAATTGTCCATTTATAATTATTGATTATGGATTGTGTGATGGATTATTGTTGCTATAACCAAGATCCATACGGGTGATGATATTGCCCTGTCGGTAAATCATTACTTGGTAGGATGCTTGGATAGGTAAAGAGATTTGTTGGGTATTTTCTACTGAGTGACTTAATTACCCTGTCGGTAATAGGTCAATGTTGGTGTTATATTCAACTTATGCGCTTTATTTGTGGGTTAGAACACTCATTTCTTGTTGGAGAATTGTAAAATGAGAAATCATTGTTTGTGGCATGATTTTGTTTTCACATGCCTATTAATACTTATTGTTGATTTCTCACTCTAGATATTCTTTCCTTTCTCCAAGTTGCCTCCATTAAGACTTTGGTGGGACAAACTATGAGGATGGCGTGAATCCAGTCATGTTCTATTTATCGACATTGAATAGAGACTTGGCTTTGAGGTTGATGAACCATCCAAGCCCACGGATAAAATCTTGCTACTTGAAAGAGGCGAGTGGATGGCTTGGGATGAATCCAATAGACACCTTGTCTGGACACGATGAAATACACCATTGATAGAGCGATCGGAGATAGCATCCCTGCATGTGACAAGGCTAAAGATTATTTGGCGTGATGGGAAGAACTTTTAAGAAGGTAGACAAGGTTGAAAAGGGTAACTTTACGAGATTGCTTGCTAATACCGAGTATGAAGGGGTTACGGGGTGAGAGAGCACATTACGAAAATGAAAAGTTACCGTAAGAAGATTCATGTAGCTTTTGTGGGCTTTGAATCCAATCTTGTTGATGTTCCTTCTAATACTTGGTGGTTGGATCTTGGTGCGACCATTAATATAAAAATTCCTTACGAGAATTCAAAAGCGAGAGGGAGCCCAATGAAGGAGAGCGATTGTACATATGGGCAATGGAGTAAAGGCCAAAGTTGAAAGCATAGGAGTTGTCGGACTACACTTAGCGACAGGCCGATGTTTAGATCTATCGGATCAGACTTATATTCCTTCTATTAGAAGAAACTTGGTATCTGTATCTATTTTGGATAGATGTGGCTATACTTTTCATTTGGTGACGAGAAAAGTTTACTTATTCCATGATTCAGAGCTAGTTGGTTACGGCACTCTATCGATGGCTTATATATGCTTGATTTATTTCCTTATCTTCTTTGAATCATCATCCAATGTTCATGTTATGAATGTTGTTAGCTCTAATAGTAAAAGGGTTGATGAAAATTCCTCACGTTGTGGCATAAGCGGTTGGGTCACATTTCTAAGCAGAGGATGGAAAGACTCATTAAAGATGGCATTCTCCATAATCTAGACTTTTACGATTTTGACACTTGTGTTGATTGTGTCGAAGGCAAATTCTACTGCAAAACTAGAAAGAGAGAATTCGAGAGAAGTCGGTGAGTTACGAGTTGATCAGTCTGAGACATATGTGGTAGTTCACTCACTGCGGCTATAGGTGGTTATAAGTACTTCATCACGTTCATTGATGACTTTTCTCGTTATGGTCATGTTGAGTACGCTTCTTGAGAAGGCTGAGTCCTTATCGTGTTTCAAGTCTTTAAGGCTAATGTTGAGCTCGAAAGGGTAAAAGGATTAAATCGGTGAGATCGGATAGAGGTGGTGAGTACTTATGGGCGATATGATGAAGCCGGGCGTAATCACTGGACCTTTTGCTAGATTTCTTGAGGAATGTGGAATAGAAGCTCGATACACAATGCACGGGACTCCCGAGCAGAATGGAATTGCGAGAAAGAAGAAATCGTACCCTTCTCGACATGGTGCGATGCATGTTGAGCAACTCCACCTTACAGATTTTACGTGGGGTGAAGCCTTGAAAGCTGACTTATATTTTGAATCGGTACCCGATGAAGTCGATGCCCAAAACTCCTTATCAATTGTGGTCGGGAAAGAAGCCTAGTCTTCGTCACTTTCATGTCCGGGGATGCGGAGGCGAGTGAGGCCTTATAATCCACAATCGAGGAAACTTGATCCGAAGACTATTAGTGGTCATTTTATTAGCTATTGTATAGGCTCGAGGGGTTCTAGGTTTTATTGTCCTTCCCATACCACCGGAATCATTGAGTGCGATCGTGCCATTTATTTTGAGAATGATTAGAATAGTGGGAGTCTTGAGCCTCACAATCTCGCATTAAGAGAAGAACTTGTGGTTTTGCACGTCCCATCTTATCCGAACACTGCAATGGGATTACCACGTATTGATGTTCATTCTCTTGATCCACGAACCTCATCGTGTTTTAGAGCCTATGGTCGTGGAGGATGATGTCAGCGATGTGCGATTGAGAAGATCCAGAAGGGTCGGGAGACCTGCGATTTCGATGATTATGTGGTTTACTTGCGGGAACATGATATTGATGGTGATTTATCATCGACCTCATTACGCTTCGGGAAGCCATCGGTTATACGAGAATCTTCATCTTGGACACATGCCATGCGAGGATGAGATGGCATCCATGTATCACTGATGGGGTTTGGGATTTAGTTGAATTACCGGATGAATGCGAGGCCGATTGGTTGCAAATGGATTTTAAAACCAAAGAGATGCGGAGGTCGGTGGAAAGATATAAGGCCGGACTTGTGGCCGAGGGTTTCGATCGGAGAGAAGGTATTGATTATCTGAAACCTACTCTCCTGCTTCTACCAAAGACTCATTCAGTATTATCATGGCATTTGCAGCTCATTTTAATTTAGAATTACATCGGATGGATGTGAAGACGACTTTTCTTAATGGAAGCTTATGCGAAGATGTGTATATGGTGCTAACTCGATGGCTTTATTGAGCTTGGCAAAGAAAACATGGTGTGTAAGCTTAAAAGGTCTATTTATGGACTTAAACAAGCCTCAGGACAGTGGTATTTGAAATTTCATGATATTGTCACCTCTTTTGGATTTCGGGAGAACATTGTTGATCGGTGTATATATTTGAAGATCGGTGGGAGTAGATACATCATTTTGGTGCTTTATGTTGATGATATCTTGCTCATTGCTTAGTGACATCGATTTTTACTTGAGACAAAGCAGATGTTGTCATACTAAGTTTGATATGAAGGATCTCGGTGAAGCCCATTATGTATTAGGGATAGAGATTCTTCGTGGCGGATCTAGAGGAGTTCTAGGATTGTCTCGAAAGGACCTATATTGATCGTGTTACGAAAATGTTTAATCTACGGTCTTGTGCTCACGGAAAAGCACCGATAACGAAGGGTGACAAACTTTCCAAGTCTCGATGTCCGGATAATGATGTAGATAAAGCTAGAATGCAAGCAGTTCCATATGCATCGAGTTGTGGGTAGCTTGATGTATGCTCAAGTTTGTACAGCTACGACATTGCTTTGCGGTGGGTGTACTTGGAAGATACTTGAGCAATCACGGTTTTGAACATTTGGAAGGCTGCAAAGAAAGTGCTCGGATATTTACAAGCTACTAAAGACTTTGCATTGACATATCGACAATCGACTACTTAAATATAGTTGGATATTACGATCTCTTGATTTAGCGGTATGTCGGAAGACAAGAAATCTACATCTGGTTATATCTTTATGATGGCGGAGGAGGCTGTATCATGGAAGAGTGTCAAGCAGACACTTATAACTTCTTCAACAATGGAGGCGAGAATATGTAGCATGTTTTGAGGCTACGCGTCAAGCTTTATGGATGCGACATTTTATCACGGGACTCGATTTTTTGTTGGTGTGCGAGGCCATTAAAGATATCTTGTGATAATTACTGCAGTTGTTTCTTTCTCATGTCTGAGGAGTTCCTCACGCTCGAGCATATTGATATTAAATACTTATTTGTGAGAGAAAATTACTCTATCTTATGTATCGATAGAGTATATACCTCTGAGAACTCATGTTAGGTGATCCCTTACTAAAACTTTAACTCCAAAAGTGTTTAAGGATCATGTGACTCATATGGGATTGTTAGAATCCTTTTTATATGTTGAGTCAGTGAGAGTTCTGGTTTGTATTATATGTTTCAACTTAAATGAGATTTTGTATTACTCATATTTTGTTATTATGCATGCATATTGTTATATAACACTGATATGCCATATATTGTGTACACATTTGGTTGAATATGGCATTATGTATATCGTGAGGATATTGTGGTCCGAGACATTTTGTTTAGTCTCATTATGGACATTTTGACCTGAAGCATTTTGACTTGGCTTCAGTGTGCTTTCTTGAGACATTTGGTTTTAGTCTCATTATGATTATAAGAAAGCACAGCTTCCTTGAGACATTTTGGCACTAGTCTCATGATGATATGGAAGCTCGCTTCTTGAGACATTTTGATCTAGTCTCATTATGGTTATATAGAAGCGATGGTCTAGGAGACATTTTGGTTTCGTCTCATTTTGCTAGACATGTGGACCTTATGGAAATAGGCATGTTGATCACATTTCCATGCTATTTTCATTATTATACTTGTATACTACTACTTAGTCACGTGTTTATGGGTATCTTGTTGTGTGGAGCATCCTGTCGGTGCACACATGATTTGATATTTGTGACACATTTTGGACTTGTTGATGTTTGGGTGATTGCTCACATTTGATTTTTGCTATAGTTGCATATTGATTAATTCGGTTGTTTTAAAAAATATTTGATTTTAAAACTATCATGAGAATGACTTATGCTTGGTCAAGTGGGAGATTGTTAGATTTATTTCTCACATATTGTGGACTAGCATAAATCATTTTAATTGTTTTATACTTTACCGAATTAATACGTTACTAATGTCAAATATTAAGGAGCAATCTTAATAGGCTCATGTATTAAGTGATCAAATATTGTGTTAATGAGTCTGATTTTATCATACCCTATATGGTAGTATATTATGGACAAGTATAACCTTGAATTGTATTATTATAGCTCATAATGGGATGGGCATTTTTGTACTAACACATGAGGGGTCCCTGCACTCAGCCACAGTATATAAGTGACTTCAGCCCATTGGGAGTTAACTGTTGGAAAAACTGGGGAATGAGTGCAGTGCACCTCTCTCGCTCGTTTCTCTCCCGATTTTACTGTTCATATACACAGTATCTTCAAGCAATTTTGCTCACGAAGTGAAAGCGGCTGACTTTACAGCACTTGGATCAAGTTCTGGACAATCCATACAAGCTCCATAACGTGTTTGAAGCTTGGATTCATGGCTAATCAAGGTAAATCTCAAATTTTTCCCTAAAATATGTGTTTAATTGGAAATGCAAGATTAAGGGCATTCAGTTCATATTTATTGCAACAGGTGATGGCATCTCATTTTATTTTGGAGGTCCAGGATATTCAGATAAGTGCCCGTGAAAGTGTCCTTGTCAATGTAAAGTTGCGTTTCATGCATGTTATGATTAAATAATATCAAAGCAGAATTAATTACCACTAAAGTTGGCAGATGCATTTATTCTATTTACTTAGTAAGACTGAGTTAAATAATTGGCCATGGATTCACTGCTTATATGGGATACCCATTACCTAATTACGAGCACTAATAAACAAACAGAATATTCATTTCATTGAGCACTTTTTGAGCTAAGTAATAGTACTAGCCCATTGAAAATAATTGCAACAAGCACCCCTACTAGGCGTCCAGTTCCCGCATCCGAAAAAGAAGCTCCCTCGCTTTGGTCCCGGTTTTTGAATCACCTTTTTTATGCTTTTTGCTCCACAGTAACAGTATCGAGAATCTTCAAATTCTTGTATAAGTGAAGTATGGGGAGGAGTATACATTGCTTGTGGCTCAAGAAAGTGGTGGCGGTTCCATGTCAGAGAATTTGAGTTTGCATGTGGCGTCAAAGACTTGGTGATGGAGAATTTGAATCCCCTTCTCATGATGACAGAGAGCAATCTAGCAATATTAATGGCATCATCAAGGCCAGAGTGAACACGACCATGCCAAATCAGTCCGGCTAGCTCAACGGCCTCCTTCAGATTACATCTCACGTGGCCAAAAACCTTGTTGAATGGAACCCTTAAGTTGATCCATTGGTTGAAATAAGCAGGCTTTTGAATCTTCTTGATTCGGCATTCAGATTCCAGCATTACTTGACAGTCCCAGTCTGACCATGTCACCACAGAAAAGTTGGTGTAGTTTAAACCCATTTGCAAAAGCCATTTATCGTGAAAATATAAAGCCTCCCCGAGAGTAATGCCGTTGTCAACTTGGTGCTGTTGAATTCCTGTCAATTCTTTGCAAAAATCAGTCAATAAGGGATCACAAGTTGGCCGCACATAAGTTTGAAAACATGCTGTAATCTCTCCGGTTACACCACTCACCACCACGGATGGAAATTCAATTATTTCCTGTAGATGACGATTTCTTTCTTTGTCGCAGGTCGCTTCAAAATCTATTACAACATAATATTCAAAACCTTGAAGAAGAAAGGGATTTGCAAATCTTGAAACTGCAAACGATTTGGAAGACGAATAAAGGGGCTAGGGTGGAAGCGGTTGAAATCAAAGTTAAGAGACATCTCTTCGTCTTTTCTGACTGTAGATGTTGGATTTAAGAGTGTGTGCGCGTGTGTATATTATATATATAGATGATACATTTATTTTCCTAATCCTTTCATACAAATTATTCCTAGTTGCGTAAGCATTGGTGTTGGTGTTTGATTTCATATCGTATACCCAGTTCCAGTAGAATTTCTTTCATTAATGCTTTGGTTCTTGATTTCCTTGATGAAATAGAGAAGTAATCACAATCAGTGTAAACCGACATCTGACAACTGGATTTTTGTTCGACACGTAATTGAAATGTACAACAAATTAAAATGGGGATTTTAGCCTGCCTCTCCATTCTAATGGTACAAATTGGGGCGCTGACAGTACCAAAAGCACGAACAGTTTATCACTCATTAAGAATTATATTTACATCTTTTCAACATATGACTATAGGATACAGACAGTTCACAAAAGTTTGATAATTTAAGATGGTCATTTCATGCTCCATGTTTCATCAGGACTGGAAATGAAGTAAATGCAGGTAAAATTAATCATACTGTTTTCTCTCTTCCTGAATGGACCGGAAAATTCGTGCAGCTGATTCTGTTGCTAATCTAGGGTTGCAAGGAACAACCTTAATCACCCGTGCCTGCTGCTCACCAGTTTGATCGTTTTGATCTGATGCTTGAACTATTGGTACCATAGGGAACAGAGGGGTGCATCCCCCATAGCCCTTTCAGAGGGACTACTAGCAGTACTTGCCTGTACCTCACTTTCTTTTGAAGCCTGAAACTTTTCAAGACAGTTTGATATCACTCGACTCATCTGGCTTGACATGTTACGTGAACTTTGATGGGTTATCATGAAGTTAATGTCCACCATTGATAAAGGATTGTGCTTTGACTGGCCTTCTGGAGGAAATGGGATCATTTGCTCAACAGCTGTGCCAGAAATAGACTGATTCATCACTGGCATGACATATGGCGGAAAGCCAGTCTGACCCAAAGGTGGGGTGGACGGAAGAATTCCAATCCCTTCTTGGTGAGATGCCAGAACACCATAAGCCCCGTTTAAGAAGTCAGCACCAGTGGGATTTAAGCTCACTGGACCACAGCTGCCATAGAATGGTGCCACAAAACCTGTGGTTGGAGGACATGGCCCTGTATAGGGCTTGTAAACAAGTCCTTCAGAATGGGACATCACAGAAACTAACCACTGATTTCCAGGTGGTGGGTAACACGATGGAGTCTGTTTGATATTCTTAGAGTTAGCACCAGGTGCAGGTGGTACATTTCCAGAACAAGACCCGTTATTTGATTGTTGAATTACAAATCCTTTGCTTGTGTCATTGTTGATAAAAGGATGTGGAATATCAGCAACTGCATTCTCATCGGCACATTCAGTACCGGGATCTAGATTTGGGGAATCATTTTTTTCCTTCACAATGCAGGGCAGTGGTTTTAGTGATCGCAACTTCTTAGCTTGATGGGTGTTTAAAGCAGGTTTGCCTCCACAGAGGTTGTCTTCATGCAACAAATTTGGAGATCTGGCAATCAATCTTTGTACCTGTTGCAATTAAACATTATGCATGGTTTTTTGTCAAACATCTGTAGAAGAGAGAGCAGAAAAGCATGAATGAATCTTATTGAACAGAAAGCAGAGAAACTTGACCAGGAATTACAACTTACCTTCATTAGTCTATGCAATTCAAATACTTGCAAAGCGAAGACCCTTTGTTGACTGGAAAAAAAGAAAAAGGATAAAAAGTTTATTTAAACAGTTAATGAATGTTTAGTGAATTGGTCAAATTTTATCCAAAAAAACCCCAAATTAGATTGAAAACAATAAATAAATTCCGATTATTTTATTCCGTCACAAGCAAAAACTGACTACATCAGGGAAGGATTATTTCAGACATAATAATACTTCATAACTAGAGAAGGAAGTCTGATAGTTTACATAAGGAGACCAAAAGAAACCAATCCAAGAAATACTAAAAGTTTATGAATTAACCGAAGGTATGGGCTTACAAAGTTTGCTATATGCAATATATCTGATCAACCGCTCCTAAGACAGTCTGCTTTGGAGTGGCCTGCATGTTCCTACTTCCTACCCTTTATTGGGGCAGTAAAATCCAACAACTACTTATTCAATTATAGAAAGAAGTATAGATCTTGACTCTCTCCTACTTAGGATACTAATTGAAGACAACACTGAATTTACGGAGCCTGAAAGTTTGCTTGCACATATGCACATGGCCTAGAATTCACCGGACAAACCTAAAATATATAGTTCGAAAACCAATCTAAAACATAATGCTGCACAGATGACACAGATGTGGAAACAATATAATCTGATGTGAGGAATAGATTTATAGGTAATATATTATAAATATAATCATGATCACACATAAAGCAACCAGTCAATCATTTGATGCTCTAGAGATGCAATACTCACTCGATGATTGCTCTTCTAGCTTTCCAAAATTGTTTCTCACCAATGACTCCCACAACATTATCTGGGGATACACCCAAAGCTGATATCGAGTCCACCATATGGGTGTTGGAAACATTATCTTGTCTGTCTACCTCTCTCACCTGCGCAGACCTCTCATTTTTGTCTTCATGGCATTCAACATTTTCAAGCCCTTTAGGACTGCTATTATCATCTCCAAGCGATGGCCTCAAACATGATTCTGTTCTCACCTTGAAAGCATTGTCCTTGTCTATATCCCTGGCAGTTTCCATCAGAAGGCTATCAGTATGGGCCACTTCATCCCTCAAAGCCACACACTCTTGATGCAACCTTGAATTGGTACTGTGTAAACTGTTGGGGGTTTCCATTGAACTACTTCTATTTTCTTGGTTCAAAGATGAATGAGCTCTCTTCAATGATTCTGGACGCCTAATTTTAGACGAGTGAATGGAAGATGCATCTGTCAAATTTCTATCTCTATTCAATGGGAATGAAGTATAACTATCCACAAGGTCCAGACCTGTCGGAGAAGTATTCTCATCATTCTGGTTCCTCATACATGCTCCAGACTTGATGTCTCCCAGAACGGATCCTTTCTTCTGCTTAAATTTCCGATCTTTGCTTTGCTGACTGTTACTACAACGTGGAGCTATTCCTAACTGGGCAGAGGAAACTCTTGAATCATCCTCATCTCCAGGCTTCTTCAAGGAAAAATGCCTAAAGTTGGAGAAATTACTTGGCTTAAATGAACTGCTTTTACCATTTGATGACAAAGGTCCGGCAGCATTCAAACTTTGGTAACTTGTAGGTTTCACTGATTTCCTTTCTTGATGTTCCATCATATTGTTCAGCTTGATACCATTGAAGGATTAAGAATGAAGCTTCTCAGCTGAAAATGAAGGTGCAGGGGAGTTGCAAAGTTGGGTAAACACAGTCCTTTCATGGCCGCCCTGCAATAACAAACCAATTCTTTAAATCACAAGAGATAAAATAGCATAGAGCATTGAATCGTGTTTGACTTATTTGAGAGTCCCAACATCAACATAAAAAATTCCACCGCACACCTTGCATAAATGTCAAACTATGCCTTATGTGCAAATCTTATAGTCCCGCTAGCAGCAACACATCTTTTTCCATGGTACGCTAAAAGGATAAATCAGTCTCTCATGAAGAAAAGAGACACACTACTAATTGACATGATCAGTGTCTCTATCTACTGATTTAAAGTTATTTGCCGAATTTGTTCTATTCCAACAATCTTGTTTAAGTTTATTGATTGTCTACACACTTCCATGGGTTTCCACCAAAGAGAACATGATTTATATCATCCTTCAATATATTCTTGACTTGAATTTGTCACAAGCCAAAATTGATTATTGCATTAAGATTTTCTATTTCTATCTTCTTAGATTTGAAAAGCTCATTGTTGACATATTTGATCTGTGTTGCAATCTTTGCTTTGATACTACTTGTTAGGGAATTTCAATTACATTCAAGATCTTGCAAGCAAAATATCATGCAAATAATAAACATATAATGGATGAAGAATAAAACCAATTACACAAAACAAGAATTTATATAGAAAACTCATATACTGAAGAAAAACCGTGACCACCAAAGGCAAGGAGAGAAAAATTCATTATGTGAAAAAAATATTATAATCATTCTAGTATTTTCCTCACATCCAAAAACGTCAATAACACACAATCTGTCACTAGACTTACCATTCTGCTCACACTAGAAACTTTCTACTTGTTGAGAACTGATTACTATGTTATACGAATAAGTGAACACAACATCTCTATTTATAGTGATTTTTTCTTATAGAAGAAGTAATTTTTTTTTCTTATACTAATTGTATTCCTCTTTGAATAAGTTAAGTCTCAAAAGGAAAATCATTTATTCCTTAAATAAGAATTCTCCTAAATAAGAAAACTACTAAACAAGAAAAGCCTATAAAATATCTTAATTTAAGATTTACAAATTTTCATTGAAAAATGAGACCTATTTCCTAACAAATTTTTTTATCCTAGCCCAATTTTCATGTTTGAGATAATCAAAATAATAATAATAATTAGTGCTAATTCTCAATTATCTTTGCAATTGCTTTGGTCATTGGTAGAGGATTGTTTGACAAACTAACTTGTGTAATATTTTTGTCTTTTTCGGGTTCCAAGTATATCATTTAAATTAGGTTTTATGCAAGTTATTGTGTTAGTCTTGACTACGCTTTGACATTCTTAAGTCTCTATATAGTGTTATTGACTTCTCTAAACAGGGAACATCACAAGCTTTCTAAGAAGTCTTAACCTAATAATCAAAGATTAGTTGTTTTATAATATGTATATTGATCATTTCATTATTGATAATGCAACATATCAAGCCAAATTTGGTGTCTAATGCTTTAAAATGTCATGTAGTGAATTTTGTCTTATAATAAACATATTTATCTTTTTCTTCTTTTGTAATAACATTAAATAATTTGCTTGACTAGACTTTTTCATTGTGATGCTGGCTATGATCATCTGTAATTTAAGCATCTTCTATTAGGCATTTAATTTTTAGGTATATTTGTGTTACAAATGCTTTTTACGATATCAGTCAGATCATTGGTGCAAGATATTGCATATAATGTGATGGAGCGACGTAACGAAAGTGGAATTGATAGGATAAGTATAACTAGATATCGTTCTAGGACAAGACCAAGTCAACGCGATTAGGTTACACTATAATTAAAGCATGATTAGATCCGTTCTAATTCAAACGACTCTACAAGAGAGATTTTTGATAAATAATTCCAAATGAATTATAAAAGAGAAATTTTATTGAATTATTAAATTGAAGTTATAAAAATAATTACAAGACCTATCTATTTATAATAGAGAAAACATATTTTCCTAAGTTAACTTAAAAAGGGGAAACTAATTCACAATTATAATAGAAATAAAAGACTAAAATATTACTCCTTAATTAACTCTAATTAAAATAGAAAATAAAATTCTAGAATCCTAAAATAACTAAATTAACGTCCTACATCATACTCTCCCTCTTAAAAGCAACTCATCATCGCGTTTGAATACAGTCTGAAGGATGAAACTTGTAGTGTAGGAGCAAATCATCTTGTAATTTAAATTTGTTCTTTTTCTCATCAATCTTTCACGAAACTTTGAAAAATTCATACTTCAACAATTTCTTTCGCTTATATATTTTTCTAGGAGATGAAGACTTCCAAGAATGAACAACAATAAAATAACTTTTGCCTTTTCTTAATTGTCGCTCAATGCGCTCTCAAATGGTTTAATGCATTTTATAGGTAAGGGAAAGCCGAGGGAAGTTGGTGAGCTTGGTCTGCTGTATTATAAGCTTAGGGATGGTTTAATGCAGGTTCCTGGGAAAAAGTACTATACCTCACCAGAGTCAACACAAGCTCAACACTTTGGAAAACTGATGGATTTTTGCAAGAAGTTTGACGTATATAACATACCAATTTGAGTGTTAGAGAGGAAAGAGAGATCAGATTCCAATAAAGTCAAAGCATCAAAAGAAAAGGATACTATATCACCTTATTGATATCTGAATAAGCTTCAACTAATCTTAAACCGCAATCTATAAGACTAGGACTCGAAATCTTAATGGTTCTCAAGTTTTCAGAAGACCATAAGCTTAAATGCTCTAGGAACTGAAATTTAGAAATTTGGTTGCAGTGCCATTCATCCTTAATTATGGAATTGAAAGCCAAAGAGAATAGTATAAGGATTTGAGATTCTTACACGATGCTAAATTGATCTCACTAGGCATCTTCCATCCAATAATATCTTGTGATGGGCACCAAATACTCTAATCTCCATATATCCGAGTTCACAATTGTCTTCTCAAAAGGGAAAAACAAAGTTCACAATTTTCTCTTAATTGGATTCTAGTAACATCGATCAACCAACTAATTTCAGTATTTTTAAAACCTTGACATATATGAACTATATTTTAATACAAGTTTGAACTCATGGGATAGTATTTCAAACCAACTAAAGACAGGCGTTACTATACATAATTATTATTACTTTATTGATTTTATAGAACGTACATATCAATATTCCTGACTTATACCTTTGTTTCACTTCCAGTCCCTATGTTAATAGAAGTGAAACTTCTAAACACCCTTTTCTGCGTGATAAAATTTAAATAAAATTGTCAATCTCTATATAATGGAGGTGTTAAAGAGATATTTTATAGTCTCTTCAAGTATATAAGCTTGGCACAACGTTTAGCTATGAGCAAACTTTTGAGTAAATGTTAAGTTCATAAATTTTTGTTTAATATTAGAGCCAACTCACGAGCTAATTAAAATACAAACCTTCCATAACCATGTAAACAGTGTTAAATTAAGCTGCATGAATGATGAAATCACGTACATATGGAGATTTTGTTAAAGACGGAGTAAATCAGATAACGAGGTGACTCATTCAAACTATATAGTTTATCCAACGTAAATTTTATTGTTAGTAAAATTACCAATAAAATAAAATTTTACATGAACCATTGATGAAAATAAGTTAAGAAAATATGTCTGGTTTCCTTATTATATACAATTACAGGCAAGATCCATTATTTTGTTAGTGCTGGTTTCCTTATTATATAAAGATACAGCAACCGATATCCAAACATAATTAGTAAATTAAGCGCTTCCAATTATTCTTAACTTACCTATAAAGAACAAACAAAACCGATTGGTGAATAAATAGTAACCCCAAATGGCCCAATTTTATCACAAGAAAATTAAGTTGGTAAAAAATTTTGAAGTTGAACATGGCTGATTGGAATGATAAGAGTATCAAAATTGGAGACTACAAAATTTCCTTAATACTGCTATCACACATGTTGATAACATTTGTTGCTGGAAGAGGAGTTGATCAATTCATGAAAAATAGAGAGCTGCCCATGCATGAGGGAACAATAAAAACCATTGAGGTTATTAACATTTTTTTTTCTATTTTTGTTTAAATTTATGAATTTTCAAAACTCAAGTTGCAGTGATATGTTTGCAGAGTGAAGATGGTGATGTGATTGACTGTGTGGACATATGGAAACAACCTGCTTTTAATCACCCACTTCTGAAAATCACACCGTAGAGGTTAGTCCATAAAAAAATTTACATTAAAGATTTCTATTTAAATGTTTCGAAAACTAAAAGTTTGTCTTTTAAATTCATAGATAAAACCCAATGTGCATTCAAGACGAACCGACGAAGCAGAAAACAATCCAAATATAATCTTTCAAAGTTGGCATAAGAATGGTGAATGCCCTGAAGGAACTGTCCCACTATTAAGAAGAACACTTCATTTTAATCATAATCGCCGCATATCCCCAGCATTTTTGCAAAAGAAAGTAGCACAGCCAAACGATCTCAATGATCCCTCTAATCATGAGGTCAGAATTTAACTTTAATTATAATGACTTTTCACTTTGTTATAATTTTAAGATCTTTTAATTGTATCTAATAATTTCATCTTCTTTTTGTATGAAAAAAATAATAAAAAAACATATATGATTATCAGTATGCGCAAGTTTCTGCAGTTGATGGAAATTACTATGGTGCCCGTGCTGAAATCAACGTTTGGAACCCTGTAACAAAATTCGGAGAACCCAGTTTCGCTCAAATTTGGGTTGTGGCAGGCGAGAGAAATGAGTTGAATACTGTGGAGGCTGGATGGATGGTAATTAAGCTTCGGCCATTGAAACATGCATACAACTTGTACATTTATAGCACCTGTGGAAATATTAATTAAAATTCCTAGGGCGAGTGGAGTTCAGACTTCATACAATTTTAATATTTAAACTAAAAATGAATTAACTAAAAATTCAAGTACTGCCTGAACGTTTATTAATTAAGGAAATAATTAATTCACGATTCCAGGTTAACAATGGCGAGAAGAAAACAAGATTGTTCATATATTGGACTGTAAGTAGATTTGATTATTCCTTCAGTTCCATATTAGATTATTGACCATCATTGAACAAATTTCTTAAATTGCTACGTCTGTATATATATATATATATATATAGAGAGAGAGAGAGAGAGAGAGAGAGTGAGAGAGAGAGAGAGAGAGAGTATATCAATATATTAATTACTCTTTTAAATTTTTGCCATCACGTTTTTTATGTTGCTGTTAGAGTGATGGCTACCAAGGCACAGGTTGCTACAATCTTGATTGCCCTGGTTTTGTGCAAACAAACAAGAATATAGCCCTTGGTGCTCCTATAGAACCTGCTTCAAAGTATGGCGGCGAGCAACGTGAAATACTCATCACCATACATAAGGTACGTAGTAACAGTCATTTTCATATTTCTGTCAATATTACTAGAACAACACAAAAAAGAATGTTAATTTTGGATTGTTAAATTAAACCCTAATACTATTAGAGAGAGACTGACTGCATTGATTTTTTTTTTCTCCTTTGATCAGTACAATAATATTGATGGAAATTGGTGGCTGCAAGTGCAAGACCAGTTAGTAGGGTATTGGCCAAGCTCCATCTTTACACATTTAGCCGGCACTTCTGATGCTGTATCTTGGGGAGGAGAGATAGTCAATAACCAACCTGATGGTCATCACACTTCAACTCAAATGGGAAGTGGCCATTTTCCTAACGAAGCCTTTGGAAAAGCTAGTTTCTTCACAAATCTTGGATACTTTGATAAAGATAGCAATGTCAAAGATCCTGAAAATCTTATGCCTTATGTGACAAGACCCGCCTGCTACGATTTGCGTAGTGGAAAAGTCAACAAGTATGGTGTCTTTTTTTATTTTGGAGGTCCTGGATATTCAAAAACTTGTCCGTGAAAATAATATGTATCATCAATTGAATAAAGTTGTACTGCTAGTTAGTCGTTACTAAATAACATCGGAATTGTCTTTATTATTCGTTTTGGCAAAAACTACTTTGTGTGTTGTACTTTATGATCGGAAAAAGAACCCAAAAAAATAGGTAAACTTTTTTGAAATGGTATAATTAAATAATATTGTGACTTTCTTCATAGATAAACTGAAAAAGTTAAAGCATGTAAATAAAAATTCAGGGTATATAAGTTAGAAAAATTCACTTTTAAATTCATTTTTCTTCTTTTTTTTTTTATTAAAGGTCTTGTGAATCGCAGAAACAACCCATCGACCATTGGTTTAGTCTCTCTCAAAGTCAGCAGTGGAAGTTAAATAATCATTCGAAAATATAATCTCTCCAAAATTATTAAATTGTAGAAAGTGTACATGCAAGCTTCCGAAGTTTAAACAGAGAATGAAAGAAAGATTGCATAAATTAAAGTACACCTCAATACGGGAGACAGACTTGATTGACACTAATTATTTGAAGAATTAACATGCCAACCTTAAAAAAACTGAAAATTGAGCAAATCATATAATTAATTAGTAGCCCACTGAAAATAATTGCAGCAAGCACCCTTGTTAGGAGTCCAGTTCCCACATCCGAAAAAGAAGCTTCCACACTTTGGTCCTGGCTTTCGAATTATCTTCTTGAAGCTTTTGGCTCCACAGAAACAATAACGAAATTCTTCAACTTCTGCTGGAACTCGAGAAGTACGCTGAAAAGTACACGTAGGTTGCGGCACAAGAAACTGATGATGATTATTCCACGTCATCAGAGAATTCTGAGTAATTGCATGCGGCGGCGTCAAAGATTTAGTAATTGAGAATGTAAATCCCCTCTGCATGATGACTGCAAGTAATCTAGCAATGTTTATGGAGTCATCAAGGCCACAGTGAACACGGCCGTGCCAAACAAGGCCAGCCAGCTCAACAGCCTCTTTCAAATTGCACCTCACTTCGCCAAAAACCTTTCTGAATGGAACCCTCAAGTTGATCCAACGGTTGAAATAAGCTGGCTTTGGAATGTTCTTGAACCGGCATTCGGATTCCAGCATCACTTGACAATCCCAATCAGACCACGTCACCACAGCAAAGTCGGTACCCCTAACGCCCATATGCTGCAGCCAATTATCATGTAAAAGTAATGCCTCGCCAAGAACAATGCCACTGTCAACTTGATGCTGCTGAATTCCCGTCAGCTCCTTGCAGAATTCCGTAAGCAAATTATTGTGAGTTGGACGCACGTAGGTTTGAAAACAGGCTGCAATCTGTCCAGTGACACCACTTACTATAACCGAAGGAAATTCTATTATTTCCTGCGGGTGTGGAGCCTTATTTTTTGTCACACGTGGCCTCGAAGTCGACCACTATAAAGTAATCAAAATCCTGAAGCTTTTGCGGAAGAAAAGGATTTGGCTGACGAAGAAGAAAGTGGTAATTTGGGAAAAAGGGGTTTCTTTGGAAGCTGTCAAGGGCCATTCTATCTCACGTTTTTATTGTAGATGTAGATTAATTTCGGATTTAAGACACTGTGTGTGTATACATATATATATATATAGATGATGAAATTTATTTTTCTAATGCAGTTTTAATTTCCTAATTATTTTTATATGTTTTTATTTTCTAGTTGCGTTAGGAATTGGGCTAGTATTTGATTTCAGATATAGGTTAATCCTATTTGCATTAGAATTTCGTTAAAGGTTTGGGGTTCGATTTCCTTAATGGAATGGAGAAGTAATCAGAATCAGTGAAGATGTAATGAAAAATATTATAGCGGCACGTAACTAAGTTATAATCAAACTCTTAATTAAAAAGGGACTTGGATTTCATGCTGGTATAATTTTGCGCTGAGCAAATATAAGATTGTGATCGGTGTTTATTTATTAGCATACTAATAATTGACCAGTAATTATATCTTAGTTATACTCAAGTATTTATTATTAGATATTTTATACATAACACCACATGAAAAAAGGGTCATTTTCAAGGGCAAATATCCTCGAAAATACATAAAGACACTTGAAAAATTCATTTTCGAGCGGGCATGCTGTTGACCATCGTCGTATTAAATCTTATCGGAAAAGTAGAATTTCTAATGAGACGTCGGAGAAGAAAATGTATTTTCAAGGGCAGCGTCCTCGAAATGAAATTATATGCCCTCGAAAATAAAATAGAATAAACCTAGTTATTTTTCTTTTTAACTATAACTTGCCCTTGAAAATAAAAGTACACCGTCAGAAATATGTTTATCTTTTTGTTTAGTAACCCCTTGTATTTTATTTAATAATATTAATTTATTTTTATTTTTTAAATGTATATATTATGAAAGTGACATAGGAAACATAATAATAATACACAAAGTATACTAAATGTAATTTCATATACTTATTGAAAATGTAAAGCAATTTCGCTAGTGCGGTGTTTAGTGATTTAATTTATGTTTGTATTTATTATATGAAATATATGTTTGACTTGTATTTAAAAATAAGAGATATTATCAATTTTTCACTTAAGTTATTCTGACATATCATGTCAGTTCTATGGTTTAATAAAAATGCATTTTACTACTAAGCGCTTATCCTTATCAATTTATCACTATTCTATTAACTTAATTAAAATTTTGCTGATGTCATGTGGGCATTTAAGACATTTCCAATTAAAGCCAAAACGCTGCGTTTTCATTACTGTCACTAACTCGAGAAAGAACATTTACGCCTTCAAAAGACAGATTCATATTCATATAAAATATAAATTATAATTTCATCACAAATGGCATCAAGAAAATGGTGGGCCATGTCAGCACTACGGTGCCCGCATTACTACTTCACAGTAATGTCATCACCATCAAGGTGGGGTCTCGCGTGAGCTGAGCTTAGTGGACGACGTCATGTGGAGTGCAGTAACGGTCATGGAATCAATGGCTCGTCTCTCCGTGTTCTATTTCTTCTTTCTCTTATGTGGCTGCATTGTTTAAATTTTCAGTTTCGGACATTGGCGACGTCATTCCGATCTCGTGTATCGAATTATGACGTCGTCAATTGAGTTGCTAGTTCAATCAGGTGGCAGATATTCTTAGGTTGTTGGATCATTTGTCTAATTCTTCGTTAATTGGAAGAGTACAAGAACAGTATTGCATGTATCTTCAGTTTTTAACTTTTTAATATACTTAATATTATTATTTTTCCCTGAAATAACTTAATAGAAAAATTTCATCCTGTAACATATATAAGTCTTAAGATCAATATTACAAATCATTGATTGGTTACGAGGTGGTCTATGAGCACCTCCATACAGCTTCATGTGGAAGTATACTTTATTTTATTCATAATTTTTTGTGATTAGTACATGTCAAGTCAAAATGACAAAATTAATCTTATGATGAAAATTTTCATCCTGTAACATGTATGTCTTTAAGATCAATATTACAAATCATTGATTGGTTGCGAGGTGGTCTATGAGCACCTCCATACAGCTTCATGTGGAAGTATATTTTATTTTATTCATAATTTTTTGTGATTAGTACATGTCAAGTCAAAATGGCAAAATTAATTTTATGATGAAAAGTCTTAATTGGTCGCCTTCCTATAAATACCTAAATAATATATCATTAATGTGGTTGAAATGTACGTGGCACATGAACCTTTCAACTTAAGTGGTCTAATCAAATTAAATCATGTAATTGGTGACAAATCAAGCTATCAGCGTGAATTAAGAGACTTGTTTTTTTGAAAGAAAATAGCTATTTATTAATGTGACAAATAATGATCACAAGATAACAACGTTGTGAGCTCAAGCAGGAGCTTCTTTTAACTAAAACAACAATTTGGCTTCAGCAATGCCAATTTAGACAACTTGTGAGCCACTAAATTACAAACTTTGTGGACAAAATTAAACACAACATTAACAATATCCTTAGCCAGATCTTGAATCTCATCAACTAGCTATCCAATCTCACTCCAGCTTGCAAACTTGCTAGTGATCAGCCTAATCATATTTTGTGAATTTGATTCGATAATTAAAGGATAAATCCCCATTAATTTGGTCATCTTCATGTTGGAGAATTTGAAGGATTAAACACAAAGCTTATTAGAGAAAGCTCAAGAACATTACAAGAACAATTCACACACTCTTACAAATTCCTCTCAAGAGCTTTGTTATGCTTCTTATTCTTTCTTGCTCTTAAACTTATATCTCACAACACAATAGTATAGGTATTTATAGTGAATACAACACAAACATAATCATAACAATACACATCACCTAGCACATTCCACTAACCTTTCATCATAACACCAAACATATTCCACTCACCTAACATGCTCTAAAGAAATCCTTTAATGGCATCAAATGTGTAAAGCTAGCCTCCACTCAACATTGTAGACCCATAATGGCGAAGCATGATGATGGAGGATGATAATGGAGGGCCATGTACAACTCAACACCTTATTATTTTGTAAACAAGTTTATTATTTTTTTTTCAACACTCCCCCTTAAACTTGTTTCTGTGACCCGTCTTCTTGCTCGAGGAGTTTAGTGAAATTATCACTAACTTGTTCTTTGGCTTTATTCTTCTTATTTTGATTGAACAATGCCCTGTAAGAATATGCATTTAATCTTCTTTTTCGTACTTGTACTTGTTCTCCTTCACTTTCGCTGTTAATTTCTTTGATTTCCACAACCAATTGTTTCATAACACCCAATGAATTTCTCAATCTGATAAAATCTTCATGTTTCAATGGCTTAGTAAATATATCAGCCGCTTGATCTTGAGATTTGACATACTTTATTTGTACATCCTTTCTTTCAATACACTCCCTTATGAAATGGTAGCGAGTGTCAATATGCTTACTTCGATCATGGAAGACCTGGATTCTTTGATAAGGCAATTGCGGACTTATTGTCGACAAAGATCTCGATTGGATCTATTCGGAGCAAACCCAACTCCTTCAACAAATTTCTTAGTCAAATTGCATGGCAAACACCGAAGTAGCAGCTACATACTCGACTTCACGGTGGAAAGTGTGACAATTGGTCGCTTCTTTGACATCCACGTGAAAGCGAGTGTTTCTCATGAAGAATACAAATCCAGAGGTACTCTTTCGATCATCTAAATCTCCACTCACATCGTTATCGCTATATCCAACAAGCTTGTAATCATCGAAGAATGAGTATAATAAGCCAAAATCAATTGTACCTTTTATATAGCGAATGATTCTTTTGCAGACTTTAAAATGGGTGATTGTTGGATTCTCCATATAGCGACTAACGAGCCCAACCAAGATAGAGAATTTCCGGCCTCGTACATGTCAAGTAACGCAAACTTCCAACAAGGCTCTTGAAAAAGTCGGATCAACTCTTTCTTCTTCGTCATGTTTGGACAATTTGACTCGCATTCCATTAGGCGTACTTACAGGCTTGCAATCATGCATCTTGAACTTCTTGAGTATTTCCCTTGCATAGCATTCTTGGGAAATGAATATGCCTTCTTCTTTTGTTTGACTTCAATGCCCGTGTAGTATGCCATTAGTCTAATGTAAGTCATCTCGAACTCTTTCACCATCACTTTCATAAACTCTTCAAATAACTTTGGATTGCTTCCAGTGAAAATGAGATCATCCACATACGGACATACAATCAAGATGAGACGACCCGCCCCATTTCCAGAGGCGACCTATCTTAAGAAATTGAACTTAAATATTAAAATCATCTTATTAATGAGAATTCTACCGAAATTTCGGCAGAACCTCCTCTAAATATATAACATTTCCAAACCTGCAATTACAACACAAGCACTCCCAAATCATTTATCAAACATCAACTGCATCAACCCAATCTCATCCGATAACATATCCAATATTACACTCGTTTCATAATTCATATATCACATTCCTAATATAATTCAAAAAAAATGATAATTATACATTAACCAAAAGAAAATAATAATCTATAGCCTCAAACAACCTCAGTGGCCCAAATGACTCCAACTATGTACAATTCTTTGGGTTAAGCTATTGTACTCTGTAATCTCACGGGGAAAAATATAATAAAATAGGAATGAGTATAAAACTCAGTGAGCTCAGTGAGTGGATAGTAATTTTTAAAATATAAAATAATTACAAAAATAAGTGCATCACTTGTATAATCATGTTTCTCAAATAATTATTTGAATGTAAAATAACTTTCAATTCAATCCTAATTTGAACATAAGCAAAACTGATGTTGTCACAAAATCAATAAAAAACATCTTATATTGAAATATCACCTCAAACTGAAATATCAAACATTAAGTAAATCAAATATCTTTAAACAAATATCCTTAAACAAATATCCTTAAACAAATATCCTTAAACAAATATCCTTCAATAAATATCCTTAAACAAATATCCTTAAATAAATATCCTTAAACAAATATCCTTAAATAAATATCCGTAAACAAATACCCAGGGGCGAAAGCGGACGTGCAATGATGCGGATCTAATCGGACGTGCAATGATGCGCTATCCCGCGACATCGTGTCCGAACCATCCGATCTCATGTCTCAATATGCATGCATATGCCCCAAAGGCGAGCGCCCAAACACACGGCCCAAAGCCTCTATGTGTGTTCGAGCCAGACCCCGAGGCCTACTATCTCATCTCATCCGGAGGAGCGGGTATTTGCTTAAAACTTAAAAACATGATCAAAATCATTATATATGTATACATTTAAATCATGCTTTAAATCATACTCGAAATCAATATATCTCATGTCCAAGATCCATCATATACTCTTTAAATCATATTCAAAATCCATATGTATAAATATTCTAAATCATGCTCGAAGACCATATGTAAACACTATAAATTATTCTCGAAATCAACATATAAATATTTTAAATCATGCTCAAAAGCAATGTATATACATTTAAATCATAAGCAGGGATCAATCATATACTCTTAAAATCATGCTCGAAATCGCATAAAAGCACTTTAAAACATGTTCGAAAATCAATCATCTCTTTTGCATTTTAAAATCGATACGGAGCATAAATAAATAAATATAACTTAACACAATATTTATACGCAATAAACATTTATTTCGGAAAACCATTTAATGGAAGCACTTTAAATATTCATTTCATAAACAAGCTCTACTATATAAAAATCAAATAATTTTAATATATTCCACTCACGATGATAATTTCGGACTCAGCTATCACCCAAGTCCGCGAGTAGATTCTCGTCCATGGATCCACCTAATTTACGAAGCGACACAATTACTTTCCATAATTATAATTCGAACTAATCTACGTAAAAATAACGCCTTAAATAAATATTAGTCTTAATATTACAAACTCTCAATCTTCTCGAACTACAGTAATAATCCGTGATTCGTAATTTACTAATATAATCCGAAATTATACTACCCTCAATTTCATAATTTACTAATTTACCCTCAACCTCATAAGATAACCAATTTATCCTCAATTCGACTTACAAAATCACCCTCAAAGCTGGAAATTACGAAATTACCCTATATTCGTGAAATTACCAAAATGCCCCTACGGTCAGCGTTGACCGAAATTGACCAACGACGGTGGGGAAGCTCGGGTTAGACACTTCTCGTCGAGGTGAGTCCAACGGTGCTGGTGCTGTCCTCCCACGCTGGCAGTGGCCGGATCGAGCACGTGAAGTCGCTGCTCCTTGGGGTGATCGGACGGCGACAAAGCGGCCTCCTCGGTGCTGGTGACTGGTCGGGAATGGAAGATGGTGAGGTGGGAAGCTTTTGCAACCGGTGGCGTGGCCAATACTGGTCGGAATCGCCGGCGATCGTTCATGCAAACCCGCGGAACTTTCGAGCTTCACCGAGCGTTCTCGACGTTTCAGGCGGCGAGGATGGCGAGGAACGTTCTCGTCTCGTAAGCTTCGATTTGATACCAAGCTCGTTCGGTGGGGTGGCCGGAATAGGGAGTTACTGGTCGGGTCAAACTCGCGGGTTCGAGTCGGGTCAAGCGGGTCAAACGGGTCCTCTCTTGCATTCTCTCCCAATTTTCACTCTTTTATAAGCATCCGCAAAATATCAACTAGACCCCTCATGATTATCACATATACCCCTCTCAATTTATCACATAAACCCCTATTAAATTCATTATTTACATAAATAAATATAACAAGTTCATATGTTACAATCCTCCCTCTTATAAAAATTTCGTCCTCGAAATTTACGTACTGAGTAAAACAAATGAGGATCTTGGGCTCGCATCAAGTCTTGGATTCCGGGTAGCTTCTTCCTTTGAGTGATTCCTCCACAACACTTTTACCAAAGGAATGGTTTTCGAGCATAACACCTTGTGCTTTCCTTCTAGTACCTCAACTGGCTCCTCTTCGTAAGTCAAGTCCTCCTTCGATCGAATCGGTTGCTTTGATAAAACATGACTTCGGATCATACATGTATTTTGAAGCATTGAAACATGAAACACATTGTGGATTACGGACAACTAAGGTGGTAGAGCTAGTCGATAAGCCAATTGACCAATACGCTCTACGATCTCATATGGCCCCGATGTAACGTGGATCGAGCTTCCACGCTTTCAAGCGAGTACTCCTTTCAAGGAGATATCCGTAAGACCACTCTATCACCAACACTTGAATTCCGGTTCCGCCTACGCTTATCCGCATAGCTTTTACATGCTATCTTGAGCCACTTTCAATCTCTCCCGAATAAGTTGTACCCGCTCATTAGTATCACAGAACCAATTACGGGCCAAATAACTTCCGCTCACCAACTTCATCCCGACATCTCTGGAGTTCGCATTTTCGTCCATACAGAGCCTCATATGGAGCCATCTTGATGCTAGCTTGATAACTATTATTGTACGCAAACTCCATCAAAGGTAAATAAATGTCCCAATTACCCTTGATTTCCATAACACAAGCTCGCGACATATCCGCCAAAGTTTGAATAGTGCGTTCGATCGGCCATCGATCCGAGGATGAAAAGTCATCTTGAAATTCAACTTCGTACCTAAAGCATTTTGCAAGCTAGTCCGAACTTGAAGTAAGCCGAGAATCTCTATCCGAAACAATAGAATCCAGGTACTCAGTGAAGACTAACTATCTCGACCACATAAAGACTCCCGACTTATCCATTGAATAGGTGGTTTTGATTGGTAGAAAATGAGCAGATTTTGTAAGTCTATCCACAACCACCCAAACATCTGTCGTGTCCACGTTGGAGTGCTGCGAAGTCCCGATACAAAGTCCATAGTAACATGCTCCCATTTCCACTCGGGAATAGGAGGCGGTGGGAATATCCTGCGGTCTACGATGCTCGGCTTTAACTTGGCGACAAACCAAACATCGAGAAACAAATTCTGCAATCTCTCTTTTCATACCTTGCCACCGATGATGATCCCTTAGGTATGATACATCTTCGATACTTCCGGGATGCATCGCATAGAGCTGAACAATGAGCTTCTTCCATGATCTCCCTCTTTAGCTCCTCGATATCCAGTACTACGGTCTATTACCCATGACTAAAACTCCATCATCTTTCACCATAAAATCGGTTCGTAAACCTTTTGCACATCCTCTATCAACTTCATTAGCTGGGGATCACAGTGCTTGCATCCGATGGACTTTGTCAATCAAAGTCGGCCTAACTTGAAAATTAGCTATCAAAGCTCCGTGATTATCGGCATTCAACTCGACTCCCAAAGATCTCGACTCGATCAGCGAGGTATACTAGCCACTCGCATATGAGCCATAGAACCGAGAAGATTTTCTACTCAATGCATCGACCACCACATTCGCTTTGCCGGGATGATAATCAATAGTGCATTCATAATCCTTAATTAACTCCATCCACCTTCTCTGTCTCAAATTTAAGTCTTTACGAGTAAACAAATACTTGAGACTTTTATGATCGATGAAAATCGGCAAGTTACCCCATACTAAATAATGTCTCCATATTTTAAGTGCAAATACCACTGCTGCCGACTCTAGGTCATGTGTTGGGTAGTTTTGCTCATGCTTTTAAGTTGTCTTGAAGCATAAGCTACTACTTTCCCATGTTGCATTAGCACACGACCCAATCCTTGCACTGGAGGCATCATCGTATACCACAAACCCTTCCTTGCCGAGTGGAAGTGTAGGCTGGTCTTGAGGTAAGGCGTGCCTTGAGTTCTTGAAAACTCTTTTCACAATCATCATTCCACTGGAACTTGGCATTCTTTACGGTTAACTGCGTTAGCGAGTAGCGATCTTAGAGAATCCATCTACAAATCGACGATAGTACCACGCCAAACCAAGGAAACTTGAACCTACTGTGACATTTGTAGGTCGTTCCCACTTCACAGCTGCTTCGATCTTTTGAGGATCGACATAAATGCCCTCGGCTGATATCACATGGCCTAAAAATGTCACCTTGTCTAACCGGAACTCACATTTCTTGAACTTAGCATAAAAGCTGTTTTCTCTCAAAGTTTGCAGAACCCTCATGAGTGATCGGCATGATCTTCTTCATTTCGGGAATACACCAAAATATCATCGATAAACACAATTACAAATCGATCTAAATCTTGGTGAAATACCTATTCATGAGATCCATAAAAGCTGCTTGGAGCATTAGTCAACCAAACGACATCACCAAAACTCATAATGTCCATATCGGGTTACGAATCTTTGTTTTAGGAATATCATCCTCTTTAATTCTAAGTCGATGATATCCCGATCGTAAGTCGATCTTAGAAAATACTTTAGCCCACGAAGTTGGTCAAACAAGTCATCAATACGCGGAAGTGGATACTTATTGCGTATTGTAACCTTATTCAACTGCTAGATAGTCAATGCAAAGTCCGAGGGTACCATCCTTCTTCTTCACGAACAAAGCTGGAGCTCCCGAGGGAAACATTAGGCACGATAAACTCTTTATCCACTAATTCACTGTAGTTGAACCTTAAGTTCCTTCGATTACTGCTGGAGCCATCACATGCGGTGTCATAGATATAGGAGATGTTCCGAGGAACTAAGTCGATGGAAAACTCGATCTCCCGATCGGTGGCATCCCGTGAGTTCATCCGGAAATACATCCGGGAACTCTTGGACTCTTGGAATATCCTCCAATTTCAACTCTTGAACTTTTGTGTCCACCACATATGCCAAGTAAGGTGAGCATCCTTTTCTAAGCAACCGTCTCGCATTAATGGCGGAAATGACACATGAGGGTAAAATTTTGCGCTCCCACAAAATCTCACCACATTTTCCACGGCTTATTAAACACTGACTTCCTTCTTGAAACAATCCACAGTAGCATAATGAGATGCAAGCCAATCCATACCCAAAATAGCATCGAAATCACGAATATCAATAACAATCAAATTACGCCTCAAATTCCTGCTCACCCATTCTAATCACACAATTCAGATACACACTCTCATAGAAGTGATTCTCCGATAGGTGTACTAACAACTAATTCACAATCTAGTGCTTGGGACTCTCGCTCTACATGCTTAGCAAGCGTCACGGAAACAAAAGAATGTGTAGATCCGGGATCAATAAGAATATGTGCTTCACGACCAAAGATAGATAATATACACATAATAGCTTCACTTGCTTGCAGTGTACAGACACTAGGAGTCAACCCGACTAATGGTCGTACTACGGCCACATCTACCACTACCACTATGAATTCCCTCTTATCAAAATTATAAACTTATTCTTCCTAAACAAGTAAAGTTTCTAGAATCTAAAACCATGCTCCGATACCAAGCTGAGGCGACCAGCCCCATTTCAGGAGGCGACCTATCTTAAGAAATTGAACTTAAATATTAAAATCATCTTATTAATGAGAATTCTACCAAAATTTCAGTAGAACCTCCTCTAAATATATAACATTTCCAAACCTGCAATTACAACATAAGCACTCCCAAATCATTTATCAAACATCAACTGCATCAACCCAATCTCATCCGATAACATATCCAATATTACACTCGTTTCATAATTCATATATCACATTCCTAATATAATTCAAAAACATGATAATTATACATTAACCAAAAGAAAATAATAATCTATAGCCTCAAACAACCTCGATTA
The DNA here is from genome assembly GCA_025617385.1 of Murraya koenigii. Taxonomy (NCBI): domain Eukaryota; kingdom Viridiplantae; phylum Streptophyta; class Magnoliopsida; order Sapindales; family Rutaceae; genus Murraya; species Murraya koenigii. Next base: position 39,033,067 of record CM046813.1, read on the forward strand.
GCCCAAATGACTCCAACTATGTACAATTCTTTGGGTTAAGCTATTGTACTAGTAATCTCACGGGGAAAAATATAATAAAATAGGAATGAGTATAAAACTCGGTGAGCTCGATGAGTGGATAGTAATTTTTAAAATATAAAATAATTACAAAAATAAGTGCATCACTTGTATAATCACGTTTCTCAAATAATTATTTGAATGTAAAATAGCTTTCAATTCAATCATAATTTGAACATAAGCAAAACTGATGTTGTCACAAAATCAATAAAAACATCTTATATTGAAATATCACCTCAAACTGAAATATCAAACATTAAGTAAATCAAATATCTTTAAACAAATATCCTTAAACAAATATCCTTAAACAAATATCCTTAAACAAATATCCTTCAATAAATATCCTTAAACAAATATCCTTAAATAAATATCCTTAAACAAATATCCTTAAACAAATATCCAGTAAACAAATACCGGGGATAATCTAGTCTCATCCAGGACCTCAGCGGACGGCAATGATGTACTATCCGAGTACCATCATGCCCGAGCTACCGGATAGACGAAAGGACGTACCATCTCATGCTCATCGGCATATCTCATACCGGATCTAATCGGACGTGCAATGATGCGCTATCCCGCGACATCGTGTCCGAACCATCCGATCTCATGTCTCAATATGCATGCATATGCCCCCAAGGCAGCGCCCAAACACACGACCCAAGCCTCTATGTGTGTTCGAGCCAGACCCCAAGGCCTACTTATCTCATCTCATCCGGAGGAGCGGGTATTTGCTTAAAACTTAAAAACATGATCAAAATCATTATATATGTATACATTTAAATCATGCTTTAAATCATACTCGAAATCAATATATCTAATGTCCAAGATCCATCATATACTCTTTAAATCATATTCAAAATCCATATGTATAAATATTCTAAATCATGCTCGAAGACCATATGTAAACACTTTAAATTATTCTCGAAATCAACATATAAATATTTTAAATCATGCTCAAAAGCAATGTATATACATTTAAATCATAAACAGGATCAATCATATACTCTTAAAATCATGCTCGAAATCCGCATAAAAGCACTTTAAAACATGTTCGAAAATCAATCATCTCTTTTGTATTTTAAAATCGATACGGAGCATAAATAAATAAATATAACTTAACACAATATTTATACGCAATAAACATTTATTTCGGAAAACCATTTAATGGAAGCACTTTAAATATTCATTTCATAAACAAGCTCTACTATATAAAAATCAAATAATTTTAATATATTCCACTCACAGTGATAATTTCAGACTCGGCTATCACCCAAGTCCGCAGGTAGATTCTCGTCCGCAGATCCACCGGTGCTGTCCTCCCACGCGCGGCGGCGAAGCCGGATCCAGCACGTGAAGTCGCGGCTCCTTGGGGTGATCGGACGGCGACAAACGGCCTCCTCGGTCTGGTGATCGGTCGAGAATGGAAGATGGTGATCGTGGCGTGGCCAAATACGGCCGGAATCGCCGGAATCGCCGGAATCGCCGGAATCGCCGGAGCCGGTGGCGTGGCAACATCTGGCCGGAATCGCCGGCGATCGTCTCACAGAACCCGCGGAACTTTCGAGCTTCACCGCGGCGTTCTCGACGTTTCGGGCGGCGAGGATGGCGGGGAACGTTCTCGTCTCGTAAGCTTCGATTTGATACCAAGCTCGTTCGGTGGGGTGGCCGGAATAGGGAGTTACTGGCGGGTCAAACTCGCGGGTTCGGGTCGGGTCAAGCGGGTCAAACGGGTCCTCTCTTGCATTCTCTCCCAAAATTCACTCGATTTTCACTCTTTTATAAGCATCCGCAAAATATCAACTAGACCCCCTCATGATTATCACATATACCCCCTCTCAATTTATCACATAAACCCCCTATTAAATTCATTATTTACATAAATAAATATAACAAGTTCATATGTTACACAAGATGTC
>CM046813.1:39035139-39157744 GCA_025617385.1 Murraya koenigii
AAGCAACTCTTCTAACTTCATCTTGTGCTTTTTCATCACTCTTGGGTGTCTGGCAAGCTCCGTCATTGTCCACTCAATTGTTGATGCTGTGGTGTCAGTTCCCGCCACAAACATGTTCTGTACCGTAGCATAAACAAGAGAAAATTACACTGCATGTGGACTTCACATGATATAATTTTTATATGCAATGTTAACAAAACAAACAAATCACCTGAGTGAGTGCTCGCTCGGTGGCAATATCTCATTTTTTAGAAATTTTAGAATATATTAAAAGTAATACAACAATCAACTAATGCTTGTACAATATATGTATTTACATTTAATATAATTATCACTTTTTTAAAAAAGGAAAAGGGCGGACAAGCTCAACTATAATTTTTAATCCCTTCTCACCCCAAAAATCAAACCCGAAGCTTCCACTACTCTACAAATGAGCATGATGACCAACCCGACCACACCCTTGGGGCTAATTATCACTTAAATGATTATTTTTAAAATAAATATACATATATTATAATATGATTTACTTGTTATATGGTTGACATGATATCTCCGATGTATTTTAGTATTTCTCTTCGCTCCCACGTGATAATCCACAGCCACAAAAATACAAAATTATATAACTTAGTATTTTATTCAGTGATTTTATTAGCCCTAGTCGTTCATACAAAAGAAAATCAACCACCATAGTTTTGAAAACACATCACTTAAGTCCTATTCTTATATAATTACTTTTTTTTTTTTGTTTTATGCAAGGTAAGCAAAAGGGTCTTGGAGATGGGAGTTGGGCATGTAGGCAAACTTAGTGCAAATGGAGAAACTATCAAGCTTGTTAAATGTTATTATCTACTATAAATAAAATATTAAATGCCTTCTAATTAAATTGCTAAATACTTTTAAGTGAGAATATAATCAAGAAAAAAGTTCAAAGTCACAATATTTTTCAATGGTCAGGCTTGCAAATGCCAACAAGAGATCCTAAGTAAGATATTTTATATCCTTTGGTTTCAAACATCATTTTAAACAAAAAAGGAAGGGGACGCCAACTTTATAATAATAAAACTGTTGAAATTATCGACTCAAATCTAAATTGTAAATTCTCTCGTTTGACTTTTTTCTCAAAATAATTTTAAAATATTAGAAACATCATGTTAATCATATTAAACAAATAATACTATAATATATGTATACTTATTTTAAAAGATTATCGTATAAGTGATAATTACATTAACTTAAATTATATTAGTTTTAAGGTATTGTTGACTTTCTCTCTTTCTCAACATACACGTGTACTATACTAAATTGTGAGTCAGCGCAGGAGAACTAGACATCTGACGCTGTAAATAACTTAAGACATGATAACACTTTTTTTTTGATATTTTTTTTTTTTTTTTTTTTTTTTAAAGGAGAGGGGGTAGGCAAGCCCAAAGAGTTTTTACCCCTCTCCACCCCCAAGACTTGAACCCGTGTCCCTACGAATCTAGAACCGACTACTAGCAGCTAACCCAACTACTGCCTTGGGGCTTAAGACATGATAACACTTAACTACTGCCGTTGTAAGAATTCAATTAAATATTGTTATGGGCAAATTAACTGGAAACACATTCTTTACCAAACTCACTCACTCACCTAACTACTGCCGTTGTAAGAATTCAATTAAATATTGTTATGGCCAAATTAACTGGAAACACATTCTTTACCAAACTCACTCACTCACTTAACTAGGAGAGACTCACTCAGTTGGTTGAAACTCGTGATGACATAATTAATGAAGAAGTAGTAGTGGTAGTAAAGTATACAGTTCATAGATCTACATACCATAATAAGAGCCCTGAGATTATCATCAGTAATGGGCACCTCCAAGTCATGTCGTTGCTGCACGCTAAGCAAAACATCAAGAAAATCACCATCGCCATCTATTGACGATGAACCTGAATAATCTGTTGCCTGCTTCCTGAAGAGATGCTCACTGATAATCTCATCAATAGCAACTTTCATGTCTTGCATATTCTTCATCAGCCTTCGCTTGTGGCCACTGAGCGAGTTGAGCCAACCCCACTCAGGGAAAAATCGCCAATACAAAACCCAGCGGCCAACTCTTGAGACTCTGTAAAAGACTCACCAAATTATTGCTCCTTTTTCCTTCCACGTTCACAAACCTCATCCCAAAAGCTGCAAGGCACAATATATCATTAGCTAACGTGAAAAACAGCTTGCTCATGTCTGTCTCTGAACCACAATGGATTTTCACCGACGTTAACAGACGTCTCACTTCCTCATCTCGAACGACCTGGAACGAGCTGACTCGTTTCGAGCTCAGTAACTCCGTAACGCATATCTTACGAACTTGGCGCCAGTATGGCCCGAAAGGGGCGAAGGTAACGTCAGTACATCCGAACGCGAGGTACTGAAAGGTGATCAGTTGCGGGCGGCTGGCGAAGGCTTGGTCATGGATTTTGAGAACGAGTTTGGCGAGTTCCGATGAGGAGATCACAACGGTTGGGACTTGGCTGAGTTGGAGGCAAAAATTGGACCCAGTTTGTCAGCGAGTTTAGCGAGGGCATGATGTGGCATGTCTGTGAGGAGATGAAGGTGACCGATTATGGGATATTTGTTTGGAGGTGACGGTGGGTGGTGGCTGACTGTGACCGTGACCGTGACAGTAACTTCCAGTATAGGAGAGTGATGATTATGGAGACAATGAATGAGAGCAAGAGGACTTGCGGGGTGAAATTGTCCATCATCTCTCCGCTTAGATTTTTTTCTCTCTATTTATCTACTCTCTAAGGAAGATGGTGCAAGTGCGTAGAATGAAATCAAATGGGCATCGCATTTGCTTTCTCTTCCAGTGCATGCATGTTTATATACACTACGAAATTAATTATTTTGACGGAAATGCCCTTGGTTTCTGGAAGCGTGAAGTCAGGGCTGATATTCTGGTAGCTTCTGGCTGTCTGAATAAAATTAAAAATTTTACTCAATTATTAGCATAATTTTGGGATCTTATATCCCTCTTGTAATTGGCCTATTATAAATGAATTTCCGTGGATTAAGTGTTCAATTACGGTATCCTTCAAATACTTATTTAATAATTTAGTGCCATGGGATGAGAGGATACGACCACTGTGGCACTACAAAGATACCATATCGCATCAAGAAATTTAGTGGAAGTGGTATAATATTATTCAGTTTTTGTTTTGCCGTATCTCATTAGAAGAACAACTTTAGTTTTTAACCAATCTGTGTAGGGTTGGCCTAATTTTTTCTTCAATATTCAGATTTTGACTAGCCACAAATTCCTCAAACTCAACTGAATAGACCTACCTAAACTCCAATAAGTCTTATTTCATTATATTCCTCACATGCATACCTTGAAGCACATCTCCTAGAATCAACACAACTATAATCGATATTAGTGTACAAGTGCATAATTGGACATAACGATTATGGTCCGTGACATTAGACACTCTTAGATAGTCATAACAATTAAAAAAAAAATAATGAAATTTGGGTATTTAATGGTGTCTCAATTATGGCAAATGGTATTCTCCAAGTATTATAGTAATATGCTTTAATATGGGAATTGAAATACGAGTTGTATTATAATAAATTTGATTTAGATTAAAATCTTGATTGTAAATATATATTAGTAAACTTTAATCGTAAAATCATATTAATACTAAAACTTTTTTACTTAAATAATAAAATTGTAGTTTTTTTTATTTACCTAGTTAGTTATAGTAATGCTATATAATATGTCATAAAATTTTATTCTGAGTATCCTATCTATTTTTTATAATATAATTCCTTTATATAAAATAAAATTAAAAAGTGAAAGATTATTATTAAAGAAAAAAGATTTCGAGCCTTCAAAGTAAAATTTAAATATATTAATAATTCTTTATTTGAATTTATTGCCATCTCATTTATGCATGTAAAGTGAATCACCCATAACTATGGCGGAAAATTCAAAAAAAAAAATTAGGAAGATTATTTTGTTAAAGTTTAGAAATACAACTATAGCCCTATATTGAGTTTAGATAACTATAATTTAAAAATTATAATATTAAAATATTTGGTAAACACTAGTTGTTATAATTTTGAAGATTTATATTATTAATTTTAAAAAATTATCATTTGAAAATTATATTTACTATATATTATTAATTTTTTATTTTATAATTATAACTTTTTTTTTCACAACAATAATAAGTTAAAAGATATAATATTTTAATACCAAACATTCCCTAAGCCTATTTTCAAGCCCACGTTCACTATCCAGGTATTCAAAGTTCAAATCTTCAATCACAACGTATCAATAGTCAAATCTTCAATATATATATATATATATATTAAAAGCGGAAGCATCAATGGCCCCAAATCTCAATTAACGATTCCCAACAGAGTTCACAGTGGATGGTAAATCTTTTAATTAATTTTATTTGCAGTGAGAAATGAATTTCAAATTAATTTGCATAAATTATAATATAGCTGCCGTTGTGGTATAAGAAACGTACCACAAAGTCACGCACCATGTGTTTTCCTTTATAAGCAGTACACGTGCTAATCATTTTTCATTTTCTTTTCAAATACCATAACTCTATAAACTATATATATATATATATGATGAAACAGCGCTGATTATTTCAATAAGTGATTATCAATTTACATTGACAGAATAAGGGAGGTTAGCAGTAGCAAAAGACAAAATTATTTCTGCAGTAGTGATACGATATTTCAAAATAATTTTTATCTAATTTCTTTTAAATTTAATTTAAATTGTATATATTTATCTTCTGGTTATTATGTATGATACTTATATTTTACTTAATAGTTGTTATTTTCAGTTTATCTCAGTGGATATATTATGGGAAATTCTACTCCAATAATTTAGGTCAAAGTATAAAATATATAATAGAGTGTCTTGGATTCTATTTTGATAATTAAATAAGTTGTATTTTAGTGGTATTAATTTTAAAATTAATATTTTAAAACATATGAACGCCTACAACAGACAAAACAGCACTCACACATAACAATGTCTTAGTAGATACTTATAATTTTAATGACACAACTGCCAACACAAACACGACGTATTTAATTGAATTTATGCACTAAAAGAAATCGGATAAGATCAATTCTTTCCATTTCGTGGAGTTGATGTTAGTGGTCAATGGTCATACTAAAATGCAATCAAGTTACATTTGATTTGAATTAAAATGGGTAAGACCAAATCTTTTTCTGTCGTATTTGATTTAAATTAAAATGGGTAAGACCAATTCTTATTCTATCGTGGGATTAATGTAACTTGTCAACGCTCAAGGAATTCCGGCACTGTAAACATGTAATTTGTCAAAAGCAAAGAAAAAAATACTTGCAGAATATGATATGAGAAGATGATGTTAAGGTCTGGGTCGAATAGAAAATGACCCTGTACCAAAACCTTTGACACTTGAGAACCGTACTACTCCAGCCACTTTTATGCGTCCTCAGCAGAAATAGTCAGGCTCAAGCCCATTCACCACTTACGTAAATCACATCAGAACCATGCAAACCATGCCAACATATACGAACCAACGCCAGTTTTGGGGATGGCATTTGGGATTTCATAGGCTCTAAGTTAAATTATATAAATTTTAAATAATTTTTAGTAACGAGGTGAAGAATGAGAAAAAATAATTTGTAAACTCTTAATAGAATATGATTTAAGTTTATATTCTTTACCCCACCTCCACCCTTATCCCAATTCTCATTATATGTAAATATATTTTTTATTTTTATTTAATAACTTTTATTTATCAATCATCATTATCGTTGAAATCGATCGCTTCTCTCTCGAGTAGATTCTCTAGTCAACACTCAAATCTCTTTGATTTTATAAGTGAGTGATGTTCTCTAACCTCGTGCTCACGTAAAAATGTCGAGATTGCTCGGTGTTTTTTCTGCAAGACCTTCCGACAATCAAGTCGTTGATCGGGCTTAACTCTTAAGAATTCTTTTTAACAAGGAAAATAATACGTAAGCTCACACCCTTTTATTTCGTGTGGTTTCTCTTTCGATTTTCTGCTCTAGCCCAAAGTCTCACCTTCCTTTTGAGGTATTTATCGTGGTCTTCTATTCCTCACCATTATTCCCGTAATGCACGTTTAACTTCCCACGCACTGCCTATTTTGAAACAAGCTATTTGGCCATCATGATGAGAGTTAATCGTATGCGGTGAGTTATATCCCAATCTCTGAGAGAGCCGCTTAATCGATTCTTACTATAGGCTCGATCGCCAAACTTAATTTTTTCTTGAGAACTCGGTTTATATTTGCTCTTGATATCGCCTATAACACAATGAGAACTTGCTTGGTCGCTAATGACCTGCTCCTCGCTCTTGCTTAGCTCAGCCTCGAGCATAATGGAAGTTCCTCGCTTTTGCCTAGCATAATCTCGAGCAGGAGTGCCTTTAAATTGGCGACTAGTGTTTTTGTTTTTAGCCGGCTCCCCCAAGCAAGTGTGCTCTTTATTTCCCAAACACCAGTCCCCTAGTTTCTAGTATTGATAATGAAACGAGATAAGACTAGAAATTACCGATTCAAGCAGCATTTAAGGTTCCCTTTCGCTTTATCCTCGCTCTTTCACGAACTCGCCTATTCAGCTTGTTTTGTATTTAATATAAGTGACATGGATTGTTCTCGGCCACTTGTTTGAATTTGAAGGTGTAGTTCTCTCAATGTAAGAGTTATTTTATGTAACGGCAATCCTTTGATGTGACTCTTTTACTTTTTATAAATCCTTAAGTTCATCTCTCCTTTTCTCATATTTCTTGACATTGGTCAAAGCTAACTCTCACTGCAATAAATCTTTTTTCAGTTGTGGTTATCGCAATTAACGCCCATCGAATCATTCTCCGTATAAATCCCTACACCTTCTTCTCGCCCTTGTTATCTTTTATTTGGAGTTCCTTGATTTCCGCCTTTGTGAACCGTGATTTAGATTTTTGAGATTTGATAGAAGTATCTTATAGGGAAGCCATTAGTCCTTAGGAAAATATCCGCGATTCAAAAACCTAGAAGACCCTAAGGAATCCTCTTCCCTAGCGATTCATAGTCCGATGAAGAGATTATGGTAGGAAACCCCGCCCGGCCAAATTACTAACATTGTTAATGATGTTACCGAGGATGAAGTCCTTAAAGAGTCTAGACCTGTAAAAACTAAAGGTTGGTCATAGGTTAGAGGTCGAGTCATTTGCCATTGACCATATGAGGTGAGACCTATCAACGGAACTTAGATAAACTTAGGGAGATATATTGCATCTTCGCCTCCCCATTAAAAATAGCATTCCTAACAGCCCTTCTCGAGGATATGTCACCCTATATCTCGAGTGTTTTAAGTTGGGTGTTAGGTTGCTTTTGTAGTCTTATTTTGTTCGAATTCTTCCTCAATTGCGCCTAGTACCGTAGGCGTAATAAGGGAGGTTGGCAAGAGTAAAAGACAAAATTATTTCTCGCAGCGTGATACGTATATTTCAAAATAATTTTTATCTAATTTCTTTTTAAATTTAATTTAAATTGTATATATTTATCTTCCGGTTATTATGTATGATACTTATATTTTACTTAATAGTTGTTATTTTCAGTTTATCTCGTGGATATATTATGGGAAATTCTACTCCAATAATTTAGGTCAAAGTATAAAATATATAATAGAGTGTCTTGGATTCTAACACAATTGCTTAGGATTATTCCCTTGCAGATTGCTTCCTCTCAAAAGAAGAGCACGTAAATTGATTTCTCATTGATCAAAGGCGGAATATTTCCTGAAAATTCATTCATTAATTGGGAGCTCTGGAACAATGCATTCGGAATTGAACCATTCAGAGAATTGTTATGTAGGAAATGGTGCCACAGTGATGATGAATGATTGAAAGAAAATCCCAGGGCCCATATAACTTATTTAGGAGATGTCGAGAATTCTAATTAACAACTTGAAGATTGCTCAGTTGAACCGAAACATCACCTTCCAAAGAATTTATTGACATTAAAAGAAATTCTAAATTTGAAAACTTACCTACCCCATAAGGAAGTTGACCAGATAACATGTTGTTGGATACATCTAGGATATTTAATGAAGAAGTATCTAGCAATCCATCTTCAAGTCTCCCAGTGAACTGATTGTCGTTCAAAAATAACCATATCAGTTTAGTCATGCTTATGTGTTTGGAAAAATTTGCCCGTGGAAACTGTTATGTGACAGGTTCAAGAACATCAATGACACAAAATTGGTGAGAAATTGTTTAGGTAATTCTCCTGAAAAGCAGATCCAGAAACAGGAGTCTTTCCATGTAACCCAAAGAAGGAGGAATGCTGCCTTCAAAGCTATTTTGTGACATATCAATACACACCAAATTCGCAAGGATCATACCAAAATTCTCCGGACGTTTACCAGCGAAATTGTTGTTGGACAAAACCAGATGAAGCAAATCACGTTTTGAGTGGGGCAATTGAAGAATTCCTGTGTGGAAATTGTTGAATAAAAAGGGAATTCTAATTTCGTTTTATTCTGTAGCAACCAAGTCGGAAATGTACCACCCAAAGAGGTCAATGTATCATAAATCATACTGATATTGAAGGAAACTTGGAATGGTTCTACTAATGTTGCAGTGTCGTGAATTGAGCACTTTCAGATGAAATTTTGGTAGCCACTGAAAGTTTTCAGTTTCAATCTGTAATCTTGAAATTGGAAAACCTCAAGTCTTGAATGGTTAGGAGAATGATCCTTGGAAATTGTTATCAGATAGAGATAGATATTTGAGGGATGTGAGATTAGCAGCGACAGATATTGGTAAATTCCCACTTAACTGGTTGAAGGAGAGATCAAGAACTCGAAGGTAATTCAAGATGGTGAGACATTGAGGAGACTACCATCGAATTTATTTGCTCTGAGATTCAACTGAACACAATTCTTCTACTCACATATTCCTGAAAGAAAATGGAAAAATGTTAGCAGAACAAAGTGTTTGCTGTAATGAAACAGGTGTTCGACTTAATGCCTGAATGAGTAGATCATTACCAATCATGTGCATGAAATGTGTCAGGTGTTTGATCTAATGTCTGGAAAATATGCAGTGTAATTTCAGGTGACTCAGCAAGTGAGCAAGAATAGTCAGAAGGAAATGAAGGAAAGATCAAGATGAATAACGAGTCTTGGGACTGCCCTTGCAAAGCTCACTTTGTTGTAAGCCATTAGATTGAAAGGGTTGTAGCCGTTATACTTCAGTACTATCTTTCTTTGTGCAGCAACTTTGTATATCTTAAGACGGAAGGCATTGAACTTTATTCATTTCTCTGCATTTGTTGTTCAATAGCTTAAGTTTCTTCTTAACAACTAAAGTTATCGGTTGGAAGATTTAATCTAATCGAGCTGGACGTAATAATACAAACGGGGATTGATTCAGTTCATTATTATTATAACTATTATTTTGGATGAGCCTCAACGCTAATAATGGAGCTTTATTGATTAAAGAAAAAAATGCTCATCAATCATAACAAACTAATTTAATTAGATGTTACAATAGGACCCCAAAATACACAATATCTATTTGGCAGTAGAACGTAGGCTATTAAAGTGTGCTAATATTTTTAAGCTACGCTTAGTACGCATAATTGGACTGAATTAATTATTAAGATTAGACTGAATTAGATTTGATTGGATTAAGTTAGATTATATTATATTATCTTTTAATTGGTACAAGATAGGATTAGACTATATTAAATTATATTTAAATAATATTTACGTTGATATTTAAGTATAAATATTAATTATTCATAAAATTTTATAATAATAATTAAAATAAATTTAAAAAGTAATTAATAAGAAAATTAAATATATTGTAAATAAGTTATTGGTAGTCATAATATAATAAATAAATAATAAAAATAAAATAATTTAAATATTTAATTAATTTTATCAAATACATAAAGAATATTATATAAAATAAATTAAATAAAAAATATTATATAAAATCAATTAATTAACGGTATTATTACTTTTCATGGTTATTTTTAATATTATAGTAGTGATTATTAAATTTAATTCAATCAATAATGCAATAAATTATTAAATGGTTAATTATATTGATAAATTATTAAATATATAAGTAATGAAAATTTAATCTCAAGAGTTAGTAGAAGTAAACATACCAATTTAATTAGATCATAGATAATAAATAAAAATAAATTTTAAGTACATCATAAATAAAAATTAATTAATTAATTAATATTAGGCATAAATAAAGAAGTTTGATGTACATGAAATTCTTATAAAAGAACAAAATTTTTCCATTAATCTTGTCCCCACTAAATCCATGTATAAATTAGGATTAGCAATCCTATGATTTTAGGATTAAATTCAAATTTAATCCCCTTAGTCCAATCCAACAAACTTGCTAATGTAGGATATTGTGTATTACGAGTAAGATACTTTTTGATGACATAACTTTGGCTACATGTTTCCGCTCGATGTATAATATATTGTTTTGAAGTTTATGACGAGATTTAACAAAACTTAGAACCGCCAAAGCCGTTCTAGTCCATGTTCGGCCCGAAAATTCCTTTTCTTTCTTTTTCATTTTTAGATTTTAAGATTGTTTTTCCTATTTTTCCTGATATCTTTTTTTCTACAACTCGGATTTGACTTACCTTTTCTTTGTCTTTCTTATTTCGGATAGAAAAATTTTATTGTAAGATTATATTTCATATTTGCCTATTTTGGTAATTTTGCAATATTTAAGTTTGTTATAAAAGGGGCCTCAAAACCCTAGTTTTATTTATTCAGCTTTCTTTTCAATAAAATTTGTATTATTCAGAAACCTTTGGCTTTCATCTCAATAAATAATAAGCTTCGCTTCATCGATTATATTAGTTTTAAGGTATTGTTGACTTTCTCTCTTCTCAACATACACGCAGTACTATACTAAATTGTGAGTCGTCAGCAGAGAACTAGACATCCGATCATCACGGGCCGCATGATTCTAGCCCAAAATGGCCCAAGAGAATGAGCCAAGATGTGCTAGCTTAGCCCGATTCTAGAACATTCTAGCAAACTCTAAGCACTTTTGTACATAGCCTAGATTTGTGACACATGTATGATCTAGATTTAGACACATGTACATAGAATTCTCTAGAATTAGCCAAGCTTTCCTATAAATAGAAGTGAGCTCTAAGCATTGTAATCATCCAAGCATCAAGTATCAAACACTTGTAAGCTCTCTTTACTACTAGAAAAATGACATTTATCGACATTCTAGTTTCATCGACACTTAGTAAAAAGTATCGCGAATTGTGAACAAATGTACCTATTAACAAGTAGGTATTAGAGGTTATTGATACTAGTGTGTCAAGAAATTAAACATCAATAATCACCGACACTAACGTATCGTAGATAAAAAAATTATTAATAGTTGTTTTAGTTACAACTCGAACTTAAGACTTCTAAAGTTTAAAATTTTAACATTCAAACGCAAAACCATTGAGCCATGTTGAATTAACTTAATTCGCTTATTTTAAAGATTTTAAAAACAAAAATATAATAACAAAAAATAAAAACCTAAATGCTCGATCTCTAACTCTCACCCATCTCTCAATACTTCCCCGTCCACCTCTTCGCCTCCCTCCAATCGAAAGTACAAGGAAGGTGATCGAGTTATGATCAAGCTCCCGCCCCAACAGCTCAAGACACCTCGCAAAGTCCACAAGGGGTTAGTGAGACGCCACGAAGGACCCTTCCGCATCATCCGACGTGTGGGCAACGCCTCGTATCACTTAGAGCTTCCACCAAGACTCAAGATTCATCCGGCCTTCCATGTGAGTCTTCTCAAGCCATATCACGAAGACGTGGAAGAACCAAGTCGCGGAGAATCAAGGCGTGCCCCAACAGCTCGTTGTCACCGCTGCTCGACAAAGATGTGGACTACATCCTTGCTGATCGCATCATTCAAGGAGGGGCGTGCCACCATACTATGAGTACTTGGTGAAGTGGAAGAACCTCCCGTGAGCGAAGCCACTTGGGAACGTGAAGATGAGTTGTGGCAGCTCATGGAGCATGTCCAACGATACAAGCACGAGAGCGACGAGGATGCCGCGAGCTTAAGTGGGGAGGATGTTACGGGCCTCATGATTCCAGACCTCAAAATGGCCCAAGAGAATGAGCTAAGATGTGCTAGCTTGGCCCGATTCTAGAACATTCTAGCAAACTCTAGCACTTTTGTACATAGCCTAGATTTGTGACACATGTATGATCTAGATTTAGACACATGTACATAGAATTCTCTAGAATTAGCCAAGCTTTCCTATAAATAGAGGTGAGCTCTAAGCATTGTAATCATCCAAGCATCAAGTATCAAACACTTGTAAGCTCTCTTGTAAGTTTTCTCTGAGTAATACAATTCCGTGATTTGACTACATTGCTCGCTTCTTCCTTCTCTTTAGCATTTCGGGAACCTCTTGACTTAGCTATCGAGAAGCGTAAAGGCTTACTTAACAACATCCCGACAAGGTTGTCTATGTTGCACTGGTTTGTCGCAAGAAAACACCCATCCCGTGACATGACGTCAGTAAATAACTTAAGACATGATAACATTTAACTACCGTCGTTGTAAGAATTCAATTAAATATTGTTATGGGCAAATTAACTAGAAACACATTCTTTACCAAACTCACTCACTCACCTAACTACCGCTGCTGTAGGAATTCAATTAAATATTGTTATGGCCAAATTAATCGAAACACATTCTTTACTAAACTCATTTAGGCATCATTTCACTGGAGTTCATAATCCTTGTTTGCTATTGGAAGAAGCAGCAGAGGAGATTTTTTCCTGGTAGCAAGCCCAAAAATCTCATGAAGATCCACATCATTAGCCCCAGCTCCTGGAGGCAATGCCCAATCAAAATGATACAGAAGTCGAGCCAGTGCAGTTTCTACAATTGCCAATCCAAAACTATAGCCGGGGCAACCTCTTCTTCCTCCTCCAAATGGTAGAAACCTGAAATTTGGATCCTTCAAATCTATGTCATTCTCCTCAAATCTCTCAGGAATGTACACGAGGGGATTTTCCCAGTTCATGGGGTCTCTGCTAATGGCATAGCTGTTGATTACGATTCGAGTTTTAGCTGGTATTTCATAGCCTTCAAGCACACATTTCTCCATGGATTCTCTGGGAACTAGTAAAGGGACTGGTGGGTGTAGTCTCATTGTCTCTTTAATCACAGCTTTCATGTAATGGAGCTGCTGGATATGGCTCTCGCTAACTTCTCCACAGCCGGAAGCAACTCTTCTAACTTCATCTTGTGCTTTTTTCATCACTCTTGGGTGTCTGGCAAGCTCCGTCATTGTCCACTCAATTGTTGATGCTGTGGTGTCAGTTCCCGCCACAAACATGTTCTGTATCAGTAGCATAAACAAGAGAAAATTACACTCGCATGTGGACTTCACATGATATAATTTTTATATGCAATGTTAACAAAACAAACAAATCACCTGAGTGCTCGCTCGGTGGCAATATCTCATTTTTTAGAAATTTTAGAATATATTAAAAGTAATACAACAATCAACTAATGCTTGTACAATATATGTATTTACATTTAATATAATTATCACTTTTTTTAAAAAAAAGGAAAGGGGCGGACAAGCTCAACTATAATTTTTTAATCTCTTTCTCACCCCCAAAAATCAAACCCGAGCTTCCACTGCTCTACAAATGAGCATGGTGACCAACCCGACCACACCCTTGGGGCTAATTATCACTTAAATGATTATTTTTAAAAATAAATATACATATATTATAACATGATTTACTTGTTATATGGTTGACATGATATCTCCGATGTATTTTAGTATTTCTCTTCGCTCCCACGTGATAATCCACAACCACAAAAATATAAAATTATACAACCTCAGTATTTTATTCAGTGATTTTATTAGCCCTAGTCGTTTATACAAAAGAAAATCAACCACCATAGTTTTGAAAATACATCACTTAAGTCCTATTCTTATATAATTACTTTTTTTTTTTGTTTTATGCATGGTAAGCAAAAGGGTCTTGGAGATGGGATTTGGGCATGTAGGCAAACTTAGTGCAAATGGAGAAACTATCAAGCTTGTTAAATGTTATTATCTACTATAAATAAAATATTAAATGCCTTCTAATTAAATTGCTAAATACTTTTAAGTGAGAATATAATCAAGAAAAAAGTTCAAAGTCACAATATTTTTCAATGGTCAGGCTTGCAAATGCCAACAAGAGATCCTAAGTAAGATATTTTAAATCCTTTGGTTTCAAACATCATTTTAAACAAAAAAGGAAGGGGACGCCAACTTTATAATAATAAAACTGTTGAAATTATCAACTCAAATCTAAATTGTAAATTCTCTCGTTTGACTTTTTTTCTCGAAATAATTTTAAAATATTAGAGACATCATGTTAATCATATTAAACAAATAATACTATAATATATGTATACTTATTTTAAAAGATTATCCGTATAAGTGATAATTACATTAACTTAAATTATATTAGTTTTAAGGTATTGTTGACTTCTCTCTTTCTCAACATACACGTGTACTATACTAAATTGTGAGTCAGCGCAGGAGAACTAGACATTGACGCTGTAAATAACTTAAGACATGATAACACTTAACTACTGCCGTTGTAAGAATTCAATTAAATATTGTTATGGGCAAATTAACTGGAAACACATTCTTTACCAAACTCACTCACTCACCTAACTACTGCCGTTGTAAGAATTCAATTAAATATTGTTATGGCCAAATTAACTGGAAACACATTCTTTACCAAACTCACTCACTCACTTAACTAGGAGAGACTCACTCAGTTGGTTGAAACTCGTGATGACATAATTAATGAAGAAGTAGTAGTGGTAGTAAAGTATACAGTTCATAGATCTACATACCATAATAAGAGCCCTGAGATTATCATCAGTAATGGGCACCTCCAAGTCATGTCGTTGCTGCACGCTAAGCAAAACATCAAGAAAATCACCATCGCCATCTATTGACGATGAACCTGAATAATCTGTTGCCTGCTTCCTGAAGAGATGCTCACTGATAATCTCATCAATAGCAACTTTCATGTCTTGCATATTCTTCATCAGCCTTCGCTTGTGGCCACTGAGCGAGTTGAGCCAACCCCACTCGGGGAAAAAATCGCCAATACAAAACCCAGCGGCCAACTCTTGAGACTCTGTAAAAAGACTCACCAAATTATTGCTCCTTTTTCCTTCCACGTTCACAAACCTCATCCCAAAAGCTGCAAGGCACAATATATCATTAGCTAACGTGAAAAACAGCTTGCTCATGTCTGTCTCTGAACCACAATGGATTTTCACCGACGTTAACAGACGTCTCACTTCCTCATCTCGAACGACCTGGAACGAGCTGACTCTGTTTCGAGCTCAGTAACTCCGTAACGCATATCTTACGAACTTGGCGCCAGTATGGCCCGAAAGGGGCGAAGGTAACGTCAGTACATCCGAACGCAAGGTACTGAAAGGTGATCAGTTGCGGGCGGCTGGCGAAGGCTTGGTCATGGATTTTGAGAACGAGTTTGGCGAGTTCCGATGAGGAGATCACAACGGTTGGGACTTGGCCGAGTTGGAGGCAAAAAATTGGACCCAGTTTGTCAGCGAGTTTAGCGAGGGCATGATGTGGCATGTCTGTGAGGAGATGAAGGTGACCGATTATGGGATATTTGTTTGGAGGTGACGGTGGGTGGTGGCTGACTGTGACCGTGACCGTGACAGTAACTTCCAGTATAGGAGAGTGATGATTATGGAGACAATGAATGAGAGCAAGAGGACTTGCGGGGTGAAATTGTCCATCATCTCTCCGCTTAGATTTTTCTCTCTATTTATCTACTCTCTAAGGAAGATGGTGCAAGTGCGTAGAATGAAATCAAATGGGCATCGCATTTGCTTTCTCTTCCAGTGCATGCATGTTTATATACACTACGAAATTAATTATTTTGACGGAAATGCCCTTGGTTTCTGGAAGCGTGAAGTCAGGGCTGATATTCTGGTAGCTTCTGGCTGTCTGAATAAAATTAAAAATTTTACTCAATTATTAGCATAATTTTGGGATCTTATATCCCTCTTGTAATTGGCCTATTATAAATGAATTTCCGTGGATTAAGTGTTCAATTACGGTATCCTTCAAATACTTATTTAATAATTTAGTGCCATGGGATGAGAGGATACGACCACTGTGGCACTACAAAGATACCATACTCGCATCAAGAATTTAGTGGAAGTGGTATAATATTATTCAGTTTTTGTTTTGCCGTATCTCATTAGAAGAACAACTTTAGTTTTTAACCAATCTGTGTAGGGTTGGCCTAATTTTTTCTTCAATATTCAGATTTTGACTAGCCACAAATTCCTCAAACTCAACTGAATAGACCTACCTAAACTCCAATAAGTCTTATTTCATTATATTCCTCACATGCATACCTTGAAGCACATCTCCTAGAATCAACACAACTATAATCGATATTAGTGTACAAGTGCATAATTGGACATAACGATTACGGTCCGTGACATTAGACACTCTTAGATAGTCATAACAATTAAAAAAAAATAATGAAATTTGGGTATTTAATGGTGTCTCAATTATGGCAAATGGTATTCTCCAAGTATTATAGTAATATGCTTTAATATGGGAATTGAAATACTGAGTTGTATTATAATAAATTTGATTTAGATTAAAATCTTGATTGTAAATATATATTAGTAAACTTTAATCGTAGAAATCATATTAATACTAAAACTTTTTACTTAAATAATAAAATTGTAGTTTTTTTTATTTACCTAGTTAGTTATAGTAATGCTATATAATATGTCATAAAATTTTATTCTGAGTATCCTATCTATTTTTATAATATAATTCCTTTATATAAAATAAAATTAAAAAGTGAAAGATTATTATTAAAGAAAAAGATTTCGAGCCTTCAAAGTAAAATTTAAATATATTAATAATTCTTTATTTGAATTTATTGCCATCTCATTTATGCATGTAAAGTGAATCACCCATAACTATGGCGGAAAATTCAAAAAAAAAATTAGGAAGATTATTTTGTTAAAGTTTAGAAATACAACTATAGCCCTATATTGAGTTTAGATAACTATAATTTAAAAATTATAATATTAAAATATTTGGTAAACACTAGTTGTTATAATTTTGAAGATTTATATTATTAATTTTAAAAAATTATCATTTGAAAATTATATTTACTATATATTATTAATTTTTATTTTATAATTATAACTTTTTTTTCACAACAATAATAAGTTAAAAGATATAATATTTTAATACCAAACATTCCCTAAGCCTATTTTCAAGCCCACGTTCACTATCCAGGTATTCAAAGTTCAAATCTTCAATCACAACGTATCAATAGTCAAATCTTCAATATATATATATATATATATTAAAAGCGGAAGCATCAATGGCCCCAAATCTCAATTAACGATTCCCAACAGAGTTCACAGTGGATGGTAAATCTTTTAATTAATTTTATTTGCAGTGAGAAATGAATTTCAAATTAATTTGCATAAATTATAATATAGCTGCCGTTGTGGTATAAGAAACGTACCACAAAGTCACGCACCATGTGTTTTCCTTTATAAGCAGTACACGTGCTAATCATTTTTCATTTTCTTTTCAAATACCATAACTCTATAAACTATATATATATATATATGATGAAACAGCGCTGATTATTTCAATAAGTGATTATCAATTTACATTGACAGAATAAGGGAGGTTGGTAGTAGCAAAAGACAAAATTATTTCTGCAGTGTGATACTGATATTTCAAAATAATTTTTTATCTAATTTCTTTTAAATTTAATTTAAATTGTATATATTTATCTTCTGGTTATTATGTATGATACTTATATTTTACTTAATAGTTGTTATTTTCAGTTTATCTCAGTGGATATATTATGGGAAATTCTACTCCAATAATTTAGGTCAAAGTATAAAATATATAATAGAGTGTCTTGGATTCTATTTTGATAATTAAATAAGTTGTATTTTAGTGGTATTAATTTTAAAATTAATATTTTAAAACATATGAACGCCTACAACAGACAAAACAGCACTCACACATAACAATGTCTTAGTAGATACTTATAATTTTAATGACACAACTGCCAACACAAACACACGTATTTAATTGAATTTATGCACTAAAAGAAATCGGATAAGATCAATTCTTTCCATTTCGTGGAGTTGATGTTAGTGGTCAATGGTCATACTAAAATGCAATCAAGTTACATTTGATTTGAATTAAAATGGGTAAGACCAAATCTTTTTCTGTCGTATTTGATTTAAATTAAAATGGGTAAGACCAATTCTTATTCTATCGTGGGATTAATGTAACTTGTCAACGCTCAAGGAATTCCGGCACTGTAAACATGTAATTTGTCAAAAGCAAAGAAAAAAAAATACTTGCAGAATATGATATGAGAAGATGATGTTAAGGTCTGGGTCGAATAGAAAATGACCCTGTACCAAAACCTTTGACACTTGAGAACCGTACTACTCCAGCCACTTTTATGCGTCCTCAGCAGAAATAGTCAGGCTCAAGCCCATTCACCACTTACGTAAATCACATCAGAACCATGCAAACCATGCCAACATATACGAACCAACGCCAGTTTTTGGGGATGGCATTTGGGATTTCATAGGCTCTAAGTTAAATTATATAAATTTTAAATAATTTTTTAGTAACGAGGTGAAGAATGAGAAAAAATAATTTGTAAACTCTTAATAGAATATGATTTAAGTTTATATTCTTTACCCCACCTCCACCCTTATCCCAATTCTCATTATATGTAAATATATTTTTTATTTTTATTTAATAACTTTTATTTATCAATTATCGTAATCGTTGAAATCGATCGCTTCTCTCTCGAGTAGATTCTCTAGTCAACACTCAAATCTCTTTGATTTTATAAGTGAGTGATGTTCTCTAACCTCGTGCTCACGTAAAAATGTCGAGATTGCTCGGTGTTTTTTCTGCGAAGACCTTCCGACAATCAAGTCGTTGATCGGGCTTAACTCTTAAGAATTCTTTTTAACAAGGAAAATAATACGTAAGCTCACACCCTTTTATTTCGTGTGGTTTCTCTTTCGATTTTCTGCTCTAGCCCAAAGTCTCACCTTCCCCTTTTGAGGTATTTATCGTGGTCTTCTATTCCTCACCATTATTCCCGTAATGCACGTTTAACTTCCCACGCACTGCCTATTTTGAAACAGCTTACTTGGCCATCATGATGAGAGTTAATCGTATGTGTGAGTTATATCCCAATTCCTGAGAGAGCCGCTTAATCGATTCTTACTATAGGCTCGGATCGCCAAACTTAATTTTTTCTTGAGAACTCGGTTTATATTTGCTCTTGATATCGCCTATAACACAATGAGAACTTGCTTGGTCGCCAATGACCTGCTCCTCGCTCTTGCTTAGCTCGGCCTCGAGTATAATGGAAGTTCCCGCTTTGCCTAGCATAATCTCGAGCAGGAGTGCCTTTAAATTGGCGACTAGTGTTTTTGTTTTTAGCCGGCTCCCCAAGCAAGTGTGCTCTTTATTTCCCAAACACCAGTCCCCTAGTTTCTAGTATTGATAATGAAACGAGATAAGACTAGAAATTACCGATTCAAGCAGCATTTAAGGTTCCCTTCGCTTTATCCTCGCTCTTTCACGAATCCGCCTATTCAGCTTGTTTTGTATTTAATATAAGTGACATGGATTGTTCTCGGCCACTTGTTTGAATTTGAAGGTGTAGTTCTCTCAATGTAAGAGTTATTTTATGTAACGGCAGTCCTTTGATGTGACTCCTTTACTTTTTATAAATCCTTAAGTTCATCTCTCCCTTTTCTCATATTTCTTGACATTGGTCAAAGCTAACTCTCGCTGCAATAAATCTTTTTTCAGTTGTGGCTATCGCAATTAACGCCCATCGAATCATTCTCTCGTATAAATCCCTACACCTTCTTCTCGCCCTTGTTATCTTTTATTTGGAGTTCCTTGATTTCCGCCTTTGTGAACCGTGATTTAGATTTTTGAGATTTGATAGAAGTATCTTATAGGAAGCCATTAGTCCTTAGGAAAATATCCGCGATTCAAAAACCTAGAAGACCCTAAGGAATCCTCTTCCCTAGCGATTCATAGTCCGATGAAGAGATTATGGTAGGAAACCCCGTCCCGGCCAAATTACTAACATTGTTAATGATGTTACCGAGGATGAAGTCCTTAAAGAGTCTAGACCGTAAAAACTAAAGGTTGGTCATAGGTTAGAGGTCGAGTCATTTGCCATTGACCATATGAGGTGAGACCTATCAACGGAACTTAGATAAACTTAGGGAGATATATTGCATCTTCGCCTCCCCATTAAAAATAGCATTCCTAACAGCCCTTCTCGAGGATATGTCACCCTATATCTCGAGTGTTTTAAGTTGGGTGTTAGGTTGCTTTTGTAGTCTTATTTTGTTCGAATTCTTCCTCAATTGCGCCTAGTACCGTAGGCATAATAAGGGAGGTTGGCAAGAGTAAAAGACAAAATTATTTCTCAGCAGGTGATACGATATTTCAAAATAATTTTTATCTAATTTCTTTTTAAATTTAATTTAAATTGTATATATTTATCTTCTGGTTATTATGTATGATACTTATATTTTACTTAATAGTTGTTATTTTCAGTTTATCTCGTGGATATATTATGGGAAATTCTACTCCAATAATTTAGGTCAAAGTATAAAATATATAATAGAGTGTCTTGGATTCTAACACAATTGCTTAGGATTATTCCCTTGCAGATTGCTTCCTCTCAAAAGAAGAGCACGTAAATTGATTTCTCATTGATCAAAGGCGGAATATTTCCTGAAAATTCATTCATTAATTGGGAGCTCTGGAACAATGCATTCGGAATTGAACCATTCAGAGAATTGTTATGTAGGAAATGGTGCCACAGTGATGATGAATGATTGAAAGAAAATCCTAGGGCCCATATAACTTATTTAGGGAGATGTCGAGAATTCTAATTAACAACTTGAAGATTGCTCAGTTGAACCGAAACATCACCTTCCAAAGAATTTATTGACATTAAAAGAAATTCTAAATTTGAAAACTTACCTACCCCATAAGGAAGTTGACCAGATAACATGTTGTTGGATACATCTAGGATATTTAATGAAGAAGTATCTAGCAATCCATCTTCAAGTCTCCCAGTGAACTGATTGTCGTTCAAAAATAACCATATCAGTTTAGTCATGCTTATGTGTTTGGAAAAAATTTGCCCGTGGAAACTGTTATGTGACAGGTTCAAGAACATCAATGACACAAAATTGGTGAGAAATTGTTTAGGTAATTCTCCTGAAAAGCAGATCCAGAAACAGGAGTCTTTCCATGTAACCCAAAGAAGGAGGAATGCTGCCTTCAAAGCTATTTTGTGACATATCAATACACACCAAATTCGCAAGGATCATACCAAAATTCTCCGGACGTTTACCAGCGAAATTGTTGTTGGACAAAACCAGATGAAGCAAATCACGTTTTGAGTGGGGCAATTGAAGAATTCCTGTGTGGAAATTGTTGAATAAAAAGGGGAATTCTAATTTCGTTTTATTCTGTAGCAACCAAGTCGGAAATGTACCACCCAAAGAGGTCAATGTATCATAAATCATACTGATATTGAAGGAAACTTGGAATGGTTCTACTAATGTTGCAGTGTCGTGAATTGAGCACTTTCAGATGAAATTTTGGTAGCCACTGAAAGTTTTCAGTTTCAATCTGTAATCTTGAAATTGGAAAACCTCAAGTCTTGAATGGTTAGGAGAATGATCCTTGGAAATTGTTATCAGATAGAGATAGATATTTGAGGGATGTGAGATTAGCAGCGACAGATATTGGTAAATTCCCACTTAACTGGTTGAAGGAGAGATCAAGAACTCGAAGGTAATTCAAGATGGTGAGACATTGAGGGAGACTACCATCGAATTTATTTGCTCTGAGATTCAACTGAACACAATTCTTCTACTCACATATTCCTGAAAGAAAATGGAAAAATGTTAGCAGAACAAAGTGTTTGCTGTAATGAAACAGGTGTTCGACTTAATGCCTGAATGAGTAGATCATTACCAATCATGTGCATGAAATGTGTCAGGTGTTTGATCTAATGTCTGGAAAATATGCAGTGTAATTTCAGGTGACTCAGCAAGTGAGCAAGAATAGTCAGAAGGAAATGAAGGAAAGATCAAGATGAATAACGAGTCTTGGGACTGCCCTTGCAAAGCTCACTTTGTTGTAAGCCATTAGATTGAAAGGGTTGTAGCCGTTATACTTCAGTACTATCTTTCTTTGTGCAGCAACTTTGTATATCTTAAGACGGAAGGCATTGAACTTTATTCATTTCTCTGCATTTGTTGTTCAATAGCTTAAGTTTCTTCTTAACAACTAAAGTTATCGGTTGGAAGATTTAATCTAATCGAGCTGGACGTAATAATACAAACGGGGATTGATTCAGTTCATTATTATTATAACTATTATTTTGGATGAGCCTCAACGCTAATAATGGAGCTTTATTGATTAAAGAAAAAAAAATGCTCATCAATCATAACAAACTAATTTAATTAGATGTTACAATAGGACCCCAAAATACACAATATCTATTTGGCAGTAGAACGTAGGCTATTAAAGTGTGCTAATATTTTTAAGCTACGCTTAGTACGCATAATTGGACTGAATTAATTATTAAGATTAGACTGAATTAGATTTGATTGGATTAAGTTAGATTATATTATATTATCTTTTAATTGGTACAAGATAGGATTAGACTATATTAAATTATATTTAAATAATATTTACGTTGATATTTAAGTATAAATATTAATTATTCATAAAATTTTATAATAATAATTAAAATAAATTTAAAAAGTAATTAATAAGAAAATTAAATATATTGTAAATAAGTTATTGGTAGTCATAATATAATAAATAAATAATAAAAATAAAATAATTTAAATATTTAATTAATTTTATCAAATACATAAAGAATATTATATAAAATAAATTAAATAAAAAATATTATATAAAATCAATTAATTAACGGTATTATTACTTTTCATGGTTATTTTTAATATTATAGTAGTGATTATTAAATTTAATTCAATCAATAATGCAATAAATTATTAAATGGTTAATTATATTGATAAATTATTAAATATATAAGTAATGAAAATTTAATCTCAAGAGTTAGTAGAAGTAAACATACCAATTTAATTAGATCATAGATAATAAATAAAAAATAAATTTTAAGTACATCATAAATAAAAATTAATTAATTAATTAATATTAGGCATAAATAAAGAAGTTTGATGTACATGAAATTCTTATAAAAGAACAAAATTTTTCCATTAATCTTGTCCCCACTAAATCCATGTATAAATTAGGATTAGCAATCCTATGATTTTAGGATTAAATTCAAATTTAATCCCCTTAGTCCAATCCAACAAACTTGCTAATGTAGGATATTGTGTATTATGTAGTAAGATACTTTTTGATGACATAACTTTGGCTACATGTTTCCGCTCGATGTATAATATATTGTTTTGAAGTTTATGACGAGATCTAATAAAACTTAGAACCGCCAAAGCCGTTCTAGTCCATGTTCGGCCCGAAAATTCCTTTTCTTTCTTTTTCATTTTTAGATTTTAAGATTTTTTCCTATTTTTCCTGATATCTTTTTTTCTACAACTCGGATTTGACTTACCTTTTCTTTGTCTTTCTTATTTCGGATAGAAAAATTTTATTGTAAGATTATATTTCATATTTGCCTATTTTGGTAATTTTGCAATATTTAAGTTTGTTATAAAAGGGGCCTCAAAACCCTAGTTTTATTTATTCAGTTTTCTTTTCAATAAAATTTGTATTATTCGAAACCTTTGGCTTTCATCTCAATAAATAATAAGCTCCGCTTCATCGATTATATTAGTTTTAAGGTATTGTTGACTTTCTCTTTCTCAACATACACGCAGTACTATACTAAATTGTGAGTCAGCAGGAGAACTAGACATCCGATCACTACGGTCGCATGATTCTAGCCCAAAATGGCCCAAGAGAATGAGCCAAGATGTGCTAGCTTGGCCCGATTCTAGAACATTCTAGCAAACTCTAGCACTTTTGTACATAGCCTAGATTTGTGACACATGTATGATCTAGATTTAGACACATGTACATAGAATTCTCTAGAATTAGCCAAGCTTTCCTATAAATAGAAGTGAGCTCTAAGCATTGTAATCATCCAAGCATCAAGTATCAAACACTTGTAAGCTCTCTTTACTACTAGAAAAATGACATTTATCGACATTCTAGTTTCATCGACACTTAGTAAAAAGTATCAAGAATTGTGAACAAATGTACCTATTAACAAGTAGGTATTAGAGGTTATTGATACTAGTGTGTCAAGAAATTAAACATCAATAATCACCGACACTAACGTATCGTAGATAAAAAAAATTATTAATAGTTGTTTTAGTTACAACTCGAACTTAAGACTTCTAAAGTTTAAAATTTTAACATTCAAACGCAAAACCATTGAGCCATGTTGAATTAACTTAATTCGCTTATTTTAAAGATTTTAAAACAAAAATATAATAACAAAAAATAAAAACCTAAATGCTCGATCTCTAACTCTCACCCATCTCTCAATACTTCCCCGTCCACCTCTTCGCCTCCCTCCAATCGAGTACAAGGAAGGTGATCGAAGTTATGATCAAGCTCCCGCCCCAACAGCTCAAGACACCTCGCAAAGTCCACAAGGGGTTAGTGAGACGCCACGAAGCGACCCTTCCGCGATCATCCGACGTGTGGGCAACGCCTCGTATCACTTAGAGCTTCCACCAAGACTCAAGATTCATCCGGTCTTCCATGTGAGTCTTCTCAAGCCATATCACGAAGACGTGGAAGAACCAAGTCGCGGAGAATCAAGGCGTGCCCCAACAGCCGTTGTCACCGCTGCTCGACAAAGATGTGGACTACATCCTTGCTGATCGCATCATTCAAGGAGGGGCGTGCCACCATACTATGAGTACTTGGTGAAGTGGAAGAACCTCCCGTGAGCGAAGCCACTTGGGAACGTGAAGATGAGTTGTGGCGCTCATGGAGCATGTCCAACGATACAAGCACGAGAGCGCGACGAGGATGCCGCGAGCTTAAGTGGGGAGGATGTTACGGGCCTCATGATTCCAGACCTCAAAATGGCCCAAGAGAATGAGCCAAGATGTGCTAGCTTGGCCCGATTCTAGAACATTCTAGCAAACTCTAGCACTTTTGTACATAGCCTAGATTTGTGACACATGTATGATCTAGATTTAGACACATGTACATAGAATTCTCTAGAATTAGCCAAGCTTTCCTATAAATAGAGGTGAGCTCTAAGCATTGTAATCATCCAAGCATCAAGTATCAAACACTTGTAAGCTCTCTTGTAAGTTTTCTCGAGTAATACAATTCCGTGATTTGACTACATTGCTCGCTTCTTCCTTCTCTTTAGCATTTCGGGAACCTCTTGACTTAGCTATCGAGAAGCTGTAAAGGCTTACTTAACAACATCCCGACAAGGTTGTTCTATGTCGCACTGGTTTGTCGCAAGAAACACCCATCCCGTGACATGACGCCGTAGAATAACTTAAGACATGATAACATTTAACTACCGTCGTTGTAAGAATTCAATTAAATATTGTTATGGGCAAATTAACTAGAAACACATTCTTTACCAAACTCACTCACTCACCTAACT
This sequence comes from Murraya koenigii, assembly GCA_025617385.1. Lineage (NCBI taxonomy): Eukaryota > Viridiplantae > Streptophyta > Magnoliopsida > Sapindales > Rutaceae > Murraya > Murraya koenigii. Next base: position 39,060,997 of record CM046813.1, read on the forward strand.
ACATCGCTGTAGGAATTCAATTAAATATTGTTATGGCCAAATTAACTCGAAACACATTCTTTACTAAACTCATTTAGGCATCATTTCACCGGAGTTCATAATCCTTGTTTGCTATTGGAAGAAGCAGCAGAGGAGATTTTTTCCCGGTAGCAAGCCCAAAAATCTCATGAAGATCCACATCATTAGCCCCAGCTCCGGAGGCAATGCCCAATCAAAATGATACGTAAGTCGAGCCAATGCGCTTCTACAATTGCCAATCCAAAACTATAGCCGGGCAACCTCTTCTTCCTCCTCCAAATGGTAGAAACCTGAAATTTGGATCCTTCAAATCTATGTCATTCTCCTCAAATCTCTCGTGAATGTACACGTAGGGATTTTCCTAGCTCATGGGGTCTCTCGCTAATGGCATAGTCAGTTGATTACGATTCGAGTTTTAGCCGGTATTTCATAGCCTTCAAGCACACATTTCTCCATGGATTCTCCGGGAACTAGTAAAGGGACCGGTGGGTGTAGTCTCATTGTCTCTTTAATCACAAACTTTCATGTAATGGAGTCGCTGGATATGGCTCTCGCTAACTTCTCCACAACCGAAGCAACTCTTCTAACTTCATCTTGTGCTTTTTTCATCACTCTTGGGTGTCCGCAAGTCTGGCCATTGTCCACTCAATTGTTGATGCTGTGGTGTCAGCTCTCGCCACAAACATGTTCTCGCATCAGAAGCATAAACAAGAGAAAATTACACCGCATGTGGACTTCACATGATATAATTTTTATATGCAATGTTAACAAAACAAACAAATCACCCGAAAGTGCTCGCTCGGTGGCAATATCTCATTTTTAGAAATTTTAGAATATATTAAAAGTAATACAACAATCAACTAATGCTTGTACAATATATGTATTTACATTTAATATAATTATCACTTTTTTAAAAAAAGGAAAGGGCGGACAAGCTCAACTATAATTTTTAATCTCTTCTCACCCCAAAAATCAAACCCGAGCTTCCACTTGCTCTACAATGAGCATGGTGACCAACCCGACCACACCCTTGGGGCTAATTATCACTTAAATGATTATTTTTAAAAATAAATATACATATATTATAACATGATTTACTTGTTATATGGTTGACATGATATCTCCGATGTATTTTAGTATTTCTCTTCGCTCCCACGTGATAATCCACAGCCACAAAAATATAAAATTATACAACCTCAGTATTTTATTCAGTGATTTTATTAGCCCTAGTCGCTTATACAAAAGAAAATCAACGACCATAGTTTTGAAAATACATCACTTAAGTCCTATTCTTATATAATTACTTTTTTTTTTTGTTTTATGCATGGTAAGCAAAAGGGTCTTGGAGATGGATTTGGGCATGTAGGCAAACTTAGTGCAAATGGAGAAACTATCAAGCTTGTTAAATGTTATTATCTACTATAAATAAAATATTAAATGCCTTCTAATTAAATTGCTAAATACTTTTAAGTGAGAATATAATCAAGAAAAAAGTTCAAAGTCACAATATTTTTCAATGGTCAGGCTTGCAAATGCCAACAAGAGATCCTAAGTAAGATATTTTAAATCCTTTGGTTTCAAACATCATTTTAAACAAAAAAAGGAAGGGGACGCCAACTTTATAATAATAAAACTGTTGAAATTATCAACTCAAATCTAAATTGTAAATTCTCTCGTTTGACTTTTTTTCTCGAAATAATTTTAAAATATTAGAGACATCATGTTAATCATATTAAACAAATAATACTATAATATATGTATACTTATTTTAAAAAATTATCCGTATAAGTGATAATTACATTAACTTAAATTATATTAGTTTTAAGGTATTGTTGACTTTCTCTTTCTCAACATACACGTGTACTATACTAAATTGTGAGTCAGCGCAGGAGAACTAGACATTGACGCTGTAAATAACTTAAGACATGATAACACTTAACTACTGCCGTTGTAAGAATTCAATTAAATATTGTTATGGGCAAATTAACTGGAAACACATTCTTTACCAAACTCACTCACTCACCTAACTACTGCCGTTGTAAGAATTCAATTAAATATTGTTATGGCCAAATTAACTGGAAACACATTCTTTACCAAACTCACTCACTCACTTAACTAGGAGAGACTCACTCAGTTGGTTGAAACTCGTGATGACATAATTAATGAAGAAGTAGTAGTGGTAGTAAAGTATACAGTTCATAGATCTACATACCATAATAAGAGCCCTGAGATTATCATCAGTAATGGGCACCTCCAAGTCATGTCGTTGCTGCACGCTAAGCAAAACATCAAGAAAATCACCATCGCCATCTATTGACGATGAACCTGAATAATCTGTTGCCTGCTTCCTGAAGAGATGCTCACTGATAATCTCATCAATAGCAACTTTCATGTCTTGCATATTCTTCATCAGCCTTCGCTTGTGGCCACTGAGCGAGTTGAGCCAACCCCACTCGGGGAAAAAATCGCCAATACAAAACCCAGCGGCCAACTCTTGAGACTCTGTAAAAAGACTCACCAAATTATTGCTCCTTTTTCCTTCCACGTTCACAAACCTCATCCCAAAAGCTGCAAGGCACAATATATCATTAGCTAACGTGAAAAACAGCTTTCTCATGTCTGTCTCTGAACCACAATGGATTTTCACCGACGTTAACAGACGTCTCACTTCCTCATCTCGAACGACCTGGAACGAGCTGACTCTGTTTCGAGCTCAGTAACTCCGTAACGCATATCTTACGAACTTGGCGCCAGTATGGCCCGAAAGGGGCGAAGGTAACGTCAGTACATCCGAACGCAAGGTACTGAAAGGTGATCAGTTGCGGGCGGCTGGCGAAGGCTTGGTCATGGATTTTGAGAACGAGTTTGGCGAGTTCCGATGAGGAGATCACAACGGTTGGGACTTGGCCGAGTTGGAGGCAAAAATTGGACCCAGTTTGTCAGCGAGTTTAGCGAGGGCATGATGTGGCATGTCTGTGAGGAGATGAAGGTGACCGATTATGGGATATTTGTTTGGAGGTGACGGTGGGTGGTGGCTGACTGTGACCGTGACCGTGACAGTAACTTCCAGTATAGGAGAGTGATGATTATGGAGACAATGAATGAGAGCAAGAGGACTTGCGGGGTGAAATTGTCCATCATCTCTCCGCTTAGATTTTTTCTCTCTATTTATCTACTCTCTAAGGAAGATGGTGCAGTGCGTAGAATGAAATCAAATGGGCATCGCATTTGCTTTCTCTTCCAGTGCATGCATGTTTATATACACTACGAAATTAATTATTTTGACGGAAATGCCCTTGGTTTCTGAAGCGTGAAGTCAGGGCTGATATTCTGGTAGCTTCTGGCTGTCTGAATAAAATTAAAAATTTTACTCAATTATTAGCATAATTTTGGGATCTTATATCCCTCTTGTAATTGGCCTATTATAAATGAATTTCCGTGGATTAAGTGTTCAATTACGGTATCCTTCAAATACTTATTTAATAATTTAGTGCCATGGGATGAGAGGATACGACCACTGTGGCACTACAAAGATACCATACTCGCATCAAGAAATTTAGTGGAAGTGGTACAATATTATTCAGTTTTTGCTTTGCCGTATCTCATTAGAAGAACAACTTTAGTTTTTAACCAATCAGTGTAGGGTTGGCCTAATTTTTTCTTCAATATTCAGATTTTGACTAGCCACAAATTCCTCAAACTCAACTGAATAGACCTACCTAAACTCCAATAAGTCTTATTCCATTATATTCCTCACATGCATACCTTGAAGCACATCTCCTAGAATCAACACAACTATAATCGATATTAGTGTACAAGCGCATAATTGGACATAACGATTACGGTCCGTGACATTAGACACTCTTAGATAGTCATAACAATTAAAAAAAAATAATGAAATTTGGGTATTTAATGGTGTCTCAATTATGGCAAATGGTATTCTCCAAGTATTATAGTAATATGCTTTAATATGGGAATTGAAATACGAGTTGTATTATAATAAATTTGATTTAGATTAAAATCTTGATTGTAAATATATATTAGTAAACTTTAATCGTAAAATCATATTAATACTAAAACATTTTTACTTAAATAATAAAATTGTAGTTTTTTTTATTTACCTAGTTAGTTATAGTAATGCTATATAATATGTCATAAAATTTTATTATGAGTATCCTATCTATTTTTATAATATAATTCCTTTATATAAAATCAAATTAAAAAGTGAAAGATTATTATTAAAGAAAAAAGATTTCGAGCCTTCAAAGTAAAATTTAAATATATTAATAATTCTTTATTTGAATTTATTGCCATCTCATTTATGCATGTAAAGTGAATCACCCATAACTATGGCGGAAAATTCAAAAAAAAAAATTAGGAAGATTATTTTGTTAAAGTTTAGAAATACAACTATAGCCCTATATTGAGTTTAGATAACTATAATTTAAAAATTATAATATTAAAATATTTGATAAACACTAGTTGTTATAATTTTAAAGATTTATATTATTAATTTTAAAAAATTATCATTTGAAAATTATATTTACTGTATATTATTAATTTTTTATTTTATAATTATAACTTTTTTTTCCACAACAATAATAAGTTAAAAGATATAATATTTTAATACCAAACATGCCCTAAGCCTATTTTCAAGCCCACGTTCACTATCCAGGTATTCAAAGTTCAAATCTTCAATCACAACGTATCAATAGTCAAATCTTCAATATATATATATATATATATTAAAAGCGGAAGCATCAATGGCTCCCAAATCTCAATTAACGATTCCCAACAGAGTTCACAGTGGATGGTAAATCTTTTAATTAATTTTATTTGCAGTGAGAAATGAATTTCAAATTAATTTGCATAAATTATAATATAGCTGCCGTTGTGGTATAAGAAACGTACCACAAAGTCACGCACCATGTGTTTTCCTTTATAAGCAGTACACGTGCTAATCATTTTTCATTTTCTTTTCAAATACCATAACTCTATAAACTATATATATATATATATGATGAAACAGCGCTGATTATTTCAATAAGTGATTATCAATTTACATTGACAGAATAAGGGAGGTTGGTAGTAGCAAAAGACAAAATTATTTCTGTAGTGTGATACTGATATTTCAAAATAATTTTTTATTTAATTTCTTTTTAAATTTAATTTAAATTGTATATATTTATCTTCTGGTTATTATGTATGATACTTATATTTTACTTAATAGTTGTTATTTTCAGTTTATCTCGGGGATATATTATGGGAAATTCTACTCCATTAATTTAGGTCAAAGTATGAAATATATAATAGAGTGTCTTGGATTCTATTTTGATAATTAAATAAGTTGTATTTTAATGGTATTAATTTTAAAATTAATATTTTAAAACATATGAACGCCTACAAGAGATAAAACAGCACTCACACATAACAATGTCTTAATAGATACTTATAATTTTAATGACACAACTGCCAACACAAACACGACGTATTTAATTGAATTTATGCACTAAAAGAAATCGGATAAGATCAATTCTTTCCATTTCGTGGAGTTGATGTTAGTGGTCAATGGTCATACTAAAATGCAATCAAGTTACATTTGATTTGAATTAAAATGGGTAAGACCAAATCTTTTTCTGTCGTATTTGATTTAAATTAAAATGGGTAAGACCAATTCTTATTCTATCGTGGGATTAATGTAACTTGTCAACGCTCAAGGAATTCCGGCACTGTAAACATGTAATTTGTCAAAAGCAAAGAAAAAAAAATACTTGCAGAATATGATATGAGAAGATGATGTTAAGGTCTGGGTCGAATAGAAAATGACCCTGTACCAAAACCTTTGACACTTGAGAACCGTACTACTCCAGCCCACTTTTATGCGTCCTCAGCAGAAATAGTCAGGCTCAAGCCCATTCACCACTTACGTAAATCACATCAGAACCATGCAAACCATACCAACATATACGAACCAACGCCAGTTTTTGGGGATGGCATTTGGGATTTCATAGGCTCTAAGTTAAATTATATAAATTTTAAATAATTTTTTAGTAACGAGGTGAAGAATGAGAAAAAATAATTTGTAAACTCTTAATAGAATATGATTTAAGTTTATATTCTTTACCCCACCTCCACCCTTATCCCAATTCTCATTATATGTAAATATATATTTTTATTTTTATTTAATAACTTTTATTTATCAATTATCACTATCGCCGAAATCGATCGCTTCTCTCTCGAGCAGCATTCTCTAGTCAACACTCAAATCTCTTTGATTTTATAAGTGAGTGATGTTCTCTAACCTCGCGCTCACGTAAAATGTCGAGATTGCCTCGATGTTTTTCTGCCAAGACCTTCCGATAATCAAGTCGCTGATCGGGCTTAACTCTTAAGAATTCTTTTAACAAGAAAAATAATACGTAAGCTCACACCCTTTTATTTCGTGGTGGTTTCTCTTTTGATTTTCTGCTCTAGCCCAAAGTCTCACCTTCCCCTCCCTTTTGAGGTATTTATCGTGGTCTTCTATTCCTCACCGTTATTCCCGTAATGTACGTTTAACTTCCCACGCACTGCCTATTTTGAAACAGCTATTTGGCCATCATGATGAGAGTTAATCGTGCGTGTGAGTTATATCCCAATTCCTGAGAGAGCCGCTTAATCAATTCTTATTATGGGCTCGTGAGTGCCAAACTTAATTTTTGCTTGAGAACCGGTTTATATTTGCTCTTGATATCGCCTATAACACAATGAGAACTTGCTTGGTCGCTAATCGACCTGCTCCTCGCCTTGCTTAGCTCAGCCTCGAGTATAATGGAAGTTCCTACTTTGCCTAGCATAATCTGGAGCAGGAGTGCCTTTAAATTGGCGACTAGTGTTTTTGTTTTTAGCCGGCTCGACCCCAAGCAAGTGTGCTCTTTATTTCCCAAACACCAGTCCCCTTGTTTCTAGTATTAATAATGAAACGAGATAAGACTAGAAATTACCGATTCAAGCAGCATTTAGGGTTCCCTTCGCTTTATCCTCGCTCTTTCACGAATCCGCCTATTCAGCTTGTTTTGTATTTAATATAAGTGACATGGATTGTTCTCGACCACTCGCTTGAATTTGAAGGTGCGCTCTCCAATGTAAGAGTTATTTTATGTAACGTGCAATCCTTTGATGTGACTCTTTTACTTCTTTTATAAATCCTTAAGTTCATCTCTCCTTTTTCTCATATTTCTTGACATTGGTCAAAGCTAACTCTCGCTGCAAGAAATCTTTTTTCAGCTTGTGGCTATCGCAATTAACGCCCATCGAATCATTCTCTCGTATAAATCCTCACACCTTCTTCTCGTCCTTGTTATCTTTTATTTGGAGTTCCTTGATTTCGTGATTTGTGAACCGTGATTTAGATTTTTGAGATTTGATAGAAGTATCTTATAGGGAAGCCATTAGTCCTTAGGAAAATATCCGCGATTCAAAAACCTAGAAGGCCCTAAGGAATCCTCTTCCCTAGCGATTCATAGTCCGATGAAGAGATTATGGTAGGAAACCTCGACCCGGCCAAATTACTAACATTGTTAATGATGTTACCGAGGATGAAGTCCTTAAAGAGTCTAGACCAGTAAAAACTAAAGGTTGGTCATAGGTTAGAGGTCGAGTCATTTGCCATTGACCATATGAGGTGAGACCTATCAACTGAACTTAGATAAACTTAGGGAGATATATTGCATCTTCGCCTCCCCATTAAAAATAGCATTCCTAACAGCCCTTCTCGAGGATATGTCACCCTATATCTCGAGTGTTTTAAGTTGGGTGTTAGGTTGCTTTTGTAGTCTTATTTTGTTCGAATTCTTCCTCAATTGCGCCTAGTACTGTAGGCGCTTAAATCCCAACAGTGGAGGGTTTTATTTAGTCTGCTTGTTTTGTGGAATTAGTATAACATGGATAAACCTATAGTAGAGAAAATAAAAATTTGTATCAATTAAAGAGTAGCCTAAAAGATGCAGGTTGGTACTATTTCACATCTAGTTCAAAAGATAAGAACTCATTACCAATTTCCCCACTTCGTGGCAATTGGAAAAGTAAAATCTTTTTCGTTGGGAGCGATTGAGGCAGCAGCATCAGATCGGAGAAGTTCCCTAAATTCCTTATCGCTTTTGCATTCCAAGTCATCTCGTTGCTCATTACGCTTTTTGATTTAGCCCTTCCCTTCACCCTTTATTATTATTATTTTCTGACCCTTTTTCATTTTCTGGAATGTGTCGTATAAGATTAAGGAGGGGCTAAAGTTGTATGTGGACACCGCTCTAGATAATTTATAAGTGCTGCAATATACCCTTTAGGTGATGTTGGTTGGAAGAAATGTGAGGAAATGAGAGGAGAGGAAAGTGGAGGAAAAGAGAGAAAAGGAGAAGAGCCGAGAATGAAATATTTTTCTAATGTTTAGTTTGTGATAGAATTATATAAAGAAAAGAAATCTTTAATTTTTAATTTAAATAATTTTAGTCTTAGGTGAATAAGTAATTAATATAATTCAAAAATTTAAAAAATAATTTTATTTTTTATATATTTACATATATAACTAATAAAAAAATATTTTAAATAATAGATTTATATTTATATTTTTAATTAAGCTTTATTTTAAGAATTTTATTAACATAATTTTATTTTATTATTAATTTAAGTAATTATAAATAACATAATTTTTCTAAATAAAATCGAATATAATATAAATAATTTCGTAATCACTATGTTATACTTTTGAATTTTCATTTAAAGAACAAAAAAAAAAAAAAGAAGCAAACGAAGGTACTATACTCACCTGCAAGCCATCATATTCCGCCGCAAGCTGCCGCCACACCATCTCATATAAGCTCATGAATGATATGAAAATGATCAGAAGTTGATGCTCTCTATAATGGATGAACTCATTTAGTTGAACAAATTGATATTTTTCTGAATCTGGGAAGTTAAAAAGTTTCTAAAATTCTTGTAATTAGATTTCAACTACATACATTGATTTTTTACTCAATGATAGCATGAAATTCTTGATCATTGGATGGAGAGTCCAAAGTACCGAAGATGACGCTTCACGCTCCCATGGCGGTGCCATTGGCGCGGTCCGGTGGTGGTCCAGCTACTGTTAATTTATGTTTTATATTTTCATATTAAATAAATAAATTTATTTGTTTTGTTAAGTTTTTTAAATCACTACTTAAATTTAATTAATAAAGAATTATTTATAATATTAAATTGATAAAATAAATTATAAATTATAATTATTTGATGATATTAAACAAGTTAAAAAGTTGAAGGGGGAATATTGGAAGCTTTGGATTCCAAAAGAAGAGGAATTTAAATCCTTCACTCCTTATTGTCGAATTCAAATTCTACATTATGATGAATTTTAATTTCTAATGAAAATTAAATTCTTATATATTTTGTCCAACCAAATAATGGAAATGAAAAAAGAATTTAAAATACTTTCCTCTTCTCCATCCTCTCCTCCCACCATCTAATAGAATTTGACGACATCTAAGAGTTAAGATCCATATTTTCAGTTTTTCCCGTCTTTTTAAACACACATCCTTGATTACTTTCATTCCAAGAGGTCAATCTATTGAAACTATTCTTTTTTAATAATAAAGTATGCACTTTGAAGCAAAAAGAATTTTTCTATGATTTTATATGAATTTTAACTCCATTGATGATGAAGATATTGTGGACCTTTAGATTTAAATGTTCTAATCTTTACCATTGATTTAATTTTGTACATAAATAACCAATCACCTAATAATTCTTATGTAAAATCTAGGTCATAGGTAATATGTAAGTTCATGGATATAATTTTATTTCCAGTTTTAATTAATTGATTAGTATTATCTAAATCATCAACAAAATTAAAAAAATTAAATATAGAAATATTCATATTAATTTAGATTTGTAAATAGAAAATATGAACTTTTTAAACTTTTAAAACATATATTAATAGTGATCCCATTGATTTGAATTAATTGTTGCAATATTTATTAGCCTAACAATTTTTTTGGTGAAGAAGTGCCGCTAAAATAAAAGACTAAATATAACTTATTTTAATATTAAACTACAATATTTTAAAGAAACTTACAAACATTTAGATAATACTTGTTTCATTTTTATTATGAGTGATACTCCATTTGAACCAATCAGATAATTAGTTGAGATACAAACTGAGTAAGTATAACATTATTTTTTTAATTATTTAATCTTAAAAAATGTTTAACCTATTTAATTTTCGGTTAAGCTCCCTGGTTTGGGGATTAATTGATTGGATACCCAAGAACCATAATCTTTCCTAGGAGCAGCTTCATGACGATGGATAGAGGTCAGGTTTGTTTGGAGGAGATTCCATTCGTAGGAATCTCCACTCGAGAAAGACCATTCATCGAAGCGAAGTGCCCGATCCCACTCGGATCCGAGGTACATAAATCTATTTGTCACTTCTACATTGCGTAACAGGTGCTTCCAACACAAAACATCCGGAAATAAATGATTGAATTCAAAATATTACCCTAACAAATTTTTAATTTTATAAACTGTTAATTAAATTTAATAGTACAAAATTTTGCCACTATTGATGTTGTAATTGCTATAACAACATCATTGAATGACTTAAGGAAAAAAATAAAAAGAAACAGTCCGGCCCATGATTAGCCTATACGATGTTGATGAAGTACATATTTGTACAAGAAATAGAAACATGGGTCAATACATGCATCTACTAAACAAAACCATTGCATGCGCCAAGATGATTTTAAGAAAAGGATTGCTAACAAGCCTACTATAACTGTCACATAAGATGCAGCAAAATTCCAATTGGATGCCACCATATCAATTGCAGATTCATCTTCTTCTGCTGGCGTCGTTGGTGGTGGTGGTGGTGGTAGGTCAGCGCTGCAATTCTTCAGGACTGCTGGACCACAGAGATGTGGATTTCCTCCGTAATTGCATTCATCAAAAGCAAACTGCTTTGTATTAGGAGTTGGCCCTGACAAGTCGTTGTGTGACACATTGAAAATTGCTAAATAGTTTAGCTCAGACAATTCAAGCGGAATTTGGCCACTTAATTTGTTATATGAAAGGTCCATGCTTTCTATCATTTTCAAATTAGAAAAGCTCCTTTGTATAGATCCTGACAAGTGATTATGTGACAGATTCAATGCATGGAGCCCTTGAAGGTATCCCATTTCTGAAGGGATGTCTCCGGTTAATTCATTGCCTGACAAATCGAGACCCGTCATGTACTTGAGAACATCACCCTTGTAAGATTCATATTGGTTCTTTGCCATGAATTTTACTTCTACTCGATGACTTGTATTTCAATTGTTTTCTCACGGCAGCGTCAATCCAAGAGTAGAATTATAATAATTCGCTATTAAAGGATATGGTACACCGATTTCTTCACCAATTACAATTCCATTAAAAGAATCACCCTCTTCCATCCACATTGAAACATTGGCAAAGCATGTAGGTATTAACCATTGAGGGTATTATAGGAAATATCGATAATAGCTAGTTTCCTTAAATGACACAGTGATTCAGGAATATTACCTTGCAGATTGTTCCCTCTCAAAAGAAGAGCACTTGAATCGTCATTGATCAAATGCGGAATATTTCCGGAGAATTCATTGTCCCTTAAATCGAGTGTCCTTAATTTGGAGCTCTGTAACAATGCATTTGGAATTGAACCGTTGAGAGAGTTGTTATTCAGAAAAAGGTGCTAAAGTGATGAATGATTGAAGGAAAATTCCAGGGCCCATATAACTTATTTTCAGAGATGTCAAGAATTCTAACAAACTGAAGATTAACCGAAACATCACCTTCCAAAGAATTTCTTGACATTAAAAGAACATCTAAACTTAACAAGTTACTTATCCAATAAGGATGTTGACCAGATAACATGTTGTTGGAGACATCTAGGATTTATAATGAAGAAGCATTCAGCAATCCCTCCCCGAGCCTACCAGTAAACTGATTGTCACTCAGATATAGCCACAGTAGTCTGATCAAGTTCATGTATTTGGGGAAAATTTGTCCATAAAAACAGTTATGTGACAGGATCAAGAACGCCAATGACCTGCAACCGGTAAGAAAATGTTTGGGTAATTCTCCTGAAAAGTTTTTGGAAGATAAATCGAGAAGCCAGAGCCATTCCATGTAACCTATGGAAGGAGGAATACTGCCTTCAAAACTATTTTGTGACATGTCCAAATGGAACAATTCCGGAAGGATCATACCAAAATTCTCCGGAAGTTGACCAATGAAATTGTTGTTGGAAATATCCAGATAAAGCAACTCATAGTTGGAGTCAGGCAATTGAAGATTTCCCGTTAGGAAGTTGTTGAATAAATACAGAACTTCTAATTTTGTATTATTCTGAAGCAACCAAGTGGGAAATGTACCAACCAATTTATTATAAGAAAGATCAATGTACCGTAAGTCATACTTATATTGAAGAAAGCTCGGAAATGTTCCACTTATGTTGCAGTTTTGTAAAGTGAGGACTTTCATTTGAAATGTAGGTAACCATGGAGAGTTTTCACTTGCAACTTCTAATAATGAAAATTGGAAAACCTCAAGTCTTGAATGGTTAGCTAATGCACTTAAGGATAATGATCATACGAAATTGTTTCCCATAAGAGAAAGATATTCAAGGGATGTGAGATTAGCAATTACAGATGGTAAAATATTCCCACTTAACCAGTTGTTTGAGAGATCAAGAATTCGAAGTTTTGTCAAGTTGCTGAGACAATGGGGGAGATTACCATCGAATTTATTCCGATTGAGATTCAACTGAACAAAATTTTTTAACTCACATATTCCTAAAAGAATATAGAGAAAGAATGAATTAATAAGAGCATCAATGCTAAAGTTATTAATCATCAAGAAAAATTTAATTTTAGAAAGACATTTATTCCTCTCCAAGAAAAATCAATTAATTAAAAGATTAATTGTCAATCATCATAAATTATTGATCGGCTCAATCTATGGCAATCAATCTAATACTCAAACTCACAGTGGTTTCATTTTTCCTATTGTTTTACTTATGTTTTTTTTTTTTTTAATCTCTATATAAATTTAGGTGCTTATGTATCCATAAAGGTGAATTTTATCTATAAAATTGATAATTTGCATATGTTATAATTATTACTACTTCTGAACTACGATTATGTAGCTATGATTATGAAGAGAAGAACTTGTTTGAGATCGACTTACCACCTCATCATGTTGGGGTGGTAGGCCCAACTAATTGTGCTTTATTATGTTATAGAGTTGTGAGTCTCAAAATGAGACAGTGGGTCTCACTTTAAGATTAATTAAATTTAAGGAAAAATAATATTTATATATTCAAGGTTTATAAAAATGATCATTTAGTCCCACAAATTTTTAATAAAAGACATTAAGATCTTCTTTTGACTATAATACTATTTTATAGATAATAAACTAAAAAATTAGCTTAAAATTTTTTAATAAATAAAATATAATTCAAATAGTTTAATTTGACTAGTAGATTAATCATATTTGAATATTTTTTAATATATAAAATAATTTTTTAAAATCAAAATTATTATTTTTATTTTAATAGTATATTTGTATTTATTCTAAAAATTTTAAATAAATCTTTAGGTTAAATAGATTTTACATTAAGAAAATACATCTCATGTATTAATAATATTGAAATTATTTTATATAATAAATATTTATTTTAATATTATGTTTTCAGTTTTTATAAAATTTAGTTTAATATAATATACGATTTTAAAGCATTAAAATATTTTTTTAAATACTGAAATTATTTTAAAATTTATATATTGTTACATTTATTTAATATTACACTTATATTTATTATAAAACAGTAGAGTTAATTTTTTTGAGTGTTATTGTTAAAAGGAAACTTTGGTGTCTCTTATTAAAAATTTAGGGTTTGCAAGATTATTTTTTAAACCTTAGTTGAGAGTGTCATTTTTCTTAATAAAATATCAAGATCAACGGATTCTATTGTAGAGTTGTGGGTCTCATAGTGAGACCAACAGTGGGTCTCACTTTGAGAACAACTAACTTAATAATAAATCACGAGTTTATTATGGTAATATTAAAATCAATGGGTTCTATTGTGGTAGTTATTTTTTGGCAGAGATGTATTACCACAATAAAACCCATTAATTTTTAATATTACCACAATAAAACCCATTGATTTTTAATATGAAATTTAGTTGTTCTCGAAGTGAGACCCACTGTTGGTCTCACTTTGAGACCCACAACTCTATCACAATAGAATCCATTAATTTTTGATATTCTATTTAAGAAAAATGATACCTACATCAGTCCGGTCTCACATGAGTATTTCTCGATTTTCAAATGTGCATTAATTATGGACGCAGAAAACCATTATCAGTAAAAACATAATGGTACCTTGCATTATTAGCGAACTGGTTTTTTTTTTTTTTTAAGGAAAGAGGGGGCGGGCAAGCGTAAATACAATTTTTAACCCCCTTTCTCACTCGCAAGAATCGAATCCGAGCTGCCACTAGCTCTACAAAGAAGTATAGTAACCAATCCGACCACGCCTTTGGGAGCATTATTAGCGAACCGGTTATTTCATTATCGCTTAGATCCAACAATTCCAAGTTTCTCAAATTTACTAATCCTATGCCAAAAATGAAAGAAAAGCTTTGAAATTTAGATAGGAAATTAACGTACATATATAAAGAATCGGTAAGATATTCAGAAAAACAAAATCTAAAAGTTACATACCTTGTTTGGATTTGAAACCTTCACTTAAATAATTGCTTTGAATGATTAAAGTGGTCAACGAAGTTAGTGAAGACAAGTATGGTACTAGACTGTCGTTGAAGGCATTGTAACCAATATTTAAAATCTTTAACTGCTTCAAACTCCCGCTGGTGTAGTAAAAAGCTGAAAAAGGAAAAATTGTTAGGAATTAAACAGAACCAGAACTTAACATATGATAACATACATCAGCATGTATCTAGTGGCCTTTAAATCGATTGCTCGATAAGTCAAGCGCGTGCAGATCTTCGAAAGGAAGAAATAAGGACATATTTAGGTTTGGAAATCCATAGAAAGAGTTGATATGCATTGCAGTATCGACTGAGAGTCCATCACCCGGCCTGTGCTCGCGTTGCACTTGATTCTCTCCCAACTGCAACAATCAGACGTTCTATTATCAACCCACGAAACAAGAATTTTATCAGCATGTTCCATATCACCGACTGATTTTATAGAGGCTTTGATTTCCAAAAGACCAATCCTCTCGCTTTCCAGGCAGCTTTTATATCCATACATTTGAACAAATGCTAATGCTGCACATAATGAGAACTTGATCATTCGGCGCTTTCCCATTGTAATTAATTAATTTGCAGCTTCATTCCTGAAGTTTGTCACCATCTAAATTTAAAGAGAATAACACATATCAATTTCCTAAACAACTGTACTTTTTCCCCAAAAAAAATACTTCGTTGCTTTCTCCGTCAATTATTCTTTTGCAAAAATATATTTCCTTAACCTTCTAAAATCCCGCATGCATTAAAAGGGAGCCAAATGGAGTATTAGTTGATAGGTTACATGGCTCACATCGACTTTTTACATAGACAAACAATGGCAGACAAATATTTTGGTAGTTTAAAATTGGCCGGCTAGGCTTTAACATCAGCATTAAAAGAATATATTAAATAAAAAAAAAAAAGAAGAAGAAGCCATAGTTGACTAATTTAAAAAATGAAGCCTAGCCGGCCATAGTTTAAAAAATCGAATATATTACAAATATTTTGATAGTTTAAAAAATTGTAGCCATAGTTTAAAATTGGTCGGCTAGGCTTCTTGAACATCAACTTCAAGCTCAACTGCTCAAGGCTGTCTTGGGCGCAAACTTTATGTGATAAAGAATGAACACTGCGATGCACAGAAAATAATGATGAAATTACCAGCCTGCATTTAATTCATTCTCATTCAATATTTGTATTGCATAAAGGTGCAACATCCTAACAGCTCCAACAATTAATCAACGCTCAGGATTTCATTAGTGACCAATACAAAGGATAACTAATTCATATAAGTACAGTTTATGTTCATGCTGCTTGGTGAATGGTGACTCACATGCTTATCTCTCATTATAATTCCTGATCATTCTTGGTAAAACCTTCTAGATGCTTTTGAATCAACCGTTTGATTGTAGCCTCATCTGATCAACACAAGAAAGCCATCTGATTTGCTGAATTTTTGCACTGAAGCTTTGCTGCCAAGAACACTTCAGTAAGGCCTATAATAGACAGTTTCTTTCAAACAAATTCGCCACCTACTGTCGGACATTTGTAAAAGCTTAGACGGGCCTGATATGATTTGGGTCGACATTCGCCTATTCAGACGCAACCTAGTGTCGGACATCTAGAAAAGCTCAGATGGGCCTTGCATAATTTGGGCCATCAATCGTGCATACGGAGCCCTTTTTCTTAAGTTTCAAGATAGTACGATAGAATAAAATATAATATTGCTTACACATTACGTCAAGTGGTATTAGAGGCTTTCTTTGTTAAGCAGAGTTTTCCTGACCACCAACCACCTTCCATACACAATCCTTTATCCATTATCCATTAATTCCATCGATTAAAAAAGAAAAAAATTAAACCACCGTTATAGCCGTATTTCACCTTTTTTTTTTTTTGTCACTTTTTCCATCACTGTCACCGCCGCTATTATTAAAATTAATTAATATTATTGTTGTTGTTGTTATTATTATTATTATTATTTGTAGTAATAAAAATCATAAAAATTATAATTATAATAATATTTTAAATAAAAATAGTAATAAAATTAATAAATTTTAATTATAATAAATTTAATAAATTATAATATAATAAAATAATGAAATTAATAAATAATAATAAAATTAATAAATTATAAATACAATAATATTTTAAGAATAATAATAATTATTACAATAATAAATTTAATAAATTATAATATAATAATAATGAAATTAATAAATTATTATTTTATTGTTGTTGTTGTTGAACAAATAATAACAATAAAAAAGAATAATAATAATTATTATAATAATATTTTAAATAATAATAATAAAATTAATAAATTATAATTACAATAATATTTTAATAAATAATAATATAATAAAATAATGAAATTAATAAATAAAAATAATAAGTAAATAAATAATTACAATAATATTCTAATAAATAATAATAATATAATGAAATAATGAAATTAATAAATTATTATTTATTTATTTACAATGTTGTTATTAAGTTTATTACTATTATTATTAATACCAAAGGAAAATAATTAATGAAGGCCATTTTTGAAAATTAAATAATTCATTTCGATTCTAAGATAAAGTAAACACATCAATGGGATTTCAATCCATTCCGATTTTGATTTATGCACTTTAAAAATAATCGCTGATGCAGCTTTTTCCCGCGCCTCAACAACTGCTTCAACCTTTCCACAATTGTCTCCCAACAATGAAAGCGTAATCTGTCTCGAACCTTCGTCACGGGTTCAAACAAAGACTGATCCTTCTCGCCGCGATAAGCTAGATCTCGAGCAGTGATAGCCTCCTTCGTCCTGCTCCGCTGTCTTCTTCGTATCAGCTGATCTCCTGACCTGCACTCACGTAAAACCGGCTGTGGTCGCCAGGCAAATCCCTACGAAACCCTCCGACGATCAAGTCAAGAATCGGGTTTTCTTTTTGGTATCTCCTTAGTGAGGGAGACCGAAAATGAAAGGGTTATTGTTTCACCTTTTGGATAAGTCCCGAATTTTTCGTAGAATCAAACGAGAGAGGTTTTGTATGGAAGAACTCAGATCAAGTTACGCATCCTTTCTCGAATCGTAAGTTTTTCCAACCTTGAGAATTAGAAATGCCAACCCTCATGCCGCTCTCCTTCGCTTCCTTTTATACCCCATTTTTCCCGCTCTTTTCCTTTCCAGTCAGTCCACTCCCACGCTAGTGGTATCCGGTCCCTCCGACGACCTGTGTTTGGCTAATATTCCCTGGATGAGCTACCGTCCCCTTAACCCGATTCACGTAGCTGCATCACCATGTCCGCAAGTGCTAGGAATGATGATGCCTCGAGGCACGTGCCACCCACCGACAACAAGAGATCACCACTCCACCACGCGGGACCCTTGTCGACATCAAAAGCGTGTGCCGTGATTCCGAGAAAATCTGGCCTGGCCGCCCTGGCCCGGTCTTGTCCAACAGTGCTCGTGGAACTCATGAAAGGTGAGAGATGTGCTTAGCTCTCGACCTTGACCACTCTTGACCCGAGTGGATCGACCTCGAGCAGTGCAAGGCGTGCTTAGCCTCGACCTCGACCCGGCTGACTCGAGGGACGCACCTCGAAAGGTGCAAGGAGTGCTTAGCCTCGACCTTGACCAGCCTTGACCTAAAAGGTGCCTCTGCCAGGCTGTCCCTGGGTGTCTTGCTCGAGTTGGAAGGGCTTCGAGGGCCTGTCTGATATTTACCCCATACTCCCTGAAGGGCTTTGAGGGCCTGTCTCGATATTTTACCCAAACACTAGCCCCCGCCTAGTCTTTTGAGTGAAGCTGAAATAAGACCTGAAACTCAAGAATGATGGGTCAATCACTGCCTTTTACTCTTCCCCATGCTTCCCAACTGCCTCGCCACTCGAATCATTTCTCATTTAAGACGGACACGTGGGTCGATCCCACCACAGATTTGAAATTCGAGCGACGCGACTTAAAAGGTCGTGGTCCCTCAAACGCACGCCGCCACCGAAAGGACACGCCTTCCTCTTTAAAAATCCCCAACTTCTTCAATGTTCCTCTATTTGCTTACTTTTCATTCGAATTCAAAATTCATCCGCTCTCCCTCGCTACACGGCCTTCTTCTTTCCTCACAGGCGGCTTCCGGCCACCCACACTTCCCTTCAGGTCCGTGTACCACTCAATTTTCCATTTCACCACTGCTTCTTCCTCTCGCGATCTTGTTAGTCCATACCCTTTGAAAATGTCGATCCCCAAAGAACCCCGTAGGAAGTCAACCTGAGGACTCTTCCTCTTCTAGTGAGGCACGCCTCCGAGTATAATCCCCGTGAGGGATTCTAGTCCCGAGAGGGATTACCCGCCACCGAGACCCACCACGATCGTAGGGTAAGGGCCACCAGAGGTCCGAGCGTGGGAATACCCCATCGATTTCTAGAATGTGAAACCACTCAATCTGGAGTCGAATGCACTTGGGGAAACTTACCACATTCCCGATAAGTGTAGTTCCGAGGTCGCTGTGTAGGGTGAAATCCTCACTGCCTTCCTGTGGGTTTACAACCTTCTATTCGGAGTGTTTCAGATGGGGTTAGGCCGCCTCCAACCTTTATTTTGGCCGGGTTTTGTCTCGGTTTCGTCTCGCCCCTGGCAATCGAACCCGAATGGGTGGAGGGTCCTTTCCTGGACTCTTCGCTTGTGGAAACGCCACGACCGGATGAGCCCCTGTAGGGGAAATCGACACCTCTACCACCTTAAGTGTAGCCCAAAGGATGTCAGGTTGGTATTACCTTACCTCCACCAAGGGTAAGAAGCCCATCACCGATCTCCCTACCTCCTGTGGCAACCGGAAGAGCAAATTCTTCTTCGCTGGGAGAGCAGGGCACGCTGCACTCAGAAGCTGAGGGAGTCCCTCCACTCCGCATGCATTTCGCATTCCGTGTCATTTATTTACCTTGTGAATTTTACTTTTAGTTTCCTCGCCGCTCTGCTTTTCATTTTCTTGCTCGTTGTTTTGCAGCCTCCGGGTGCTTTATTCAATTAACACTCACCTCAAACACGCGTGCAAACCGCTTCTGCAAACGCGAGCTCGCAGGTGGAGTCGCTGACACCTCGTAGCTTTTTAGAGTCCAATTTAGTTCCGAGTGAAGAAATGACCGCAGTGATGCGCGAGATGTTGCACAAAGCGTGGGGACAATCAAGTCGTGAGTACCTCAAAAGACCGCGAGCCGAATCAGTGCTCCGCCTCCATCACCGAGCTTCGCTTCCTTCCTGCTCTAAGCAGTCGAGCGCAGGCAGCAGTGGTCCTCCTCGTAGGAGACAGAGGACCTGCTCCTCAAACCATCAAGCAGGCAGGAGCGTAGTCACCCCACTGCCCGAGCCTTACCGTAAGGCTTTTAATCGAAGAGTCGACCGACTGTGTTCTCGACGAGATAATCCTCGCTCTCCTCAGCGCTCGTGCGTAATCTTCCAATGGCCTCCTCTCGAGCATCGGTATCTCGCGACTGTGCTCAATGAGATTACTCGAGTTCCCGTGAAGAATTCCGAGCAAAGCGTTCGTAACTTGAGCACGCTTGAATGAGCAAAAGGAGGAGAATCGTGTCGCCGGACTGAAAATATAAATTTTGCAGAGAAAACAGCAGTAGGCCGACTCAAGGTCTCTCGGCTTGAAAGTGGAGTTGATCGAGGTCAAGAACGAGTCAAGCACGCCTGAAAGACCTGGATACTCGTAAGTCTTGTTACGAGCAACTCATGGAGGGAGAAGTCGCTCGCCTTCGTGAGCAAATTGACACTCAAGGTCCAGCCTACATCGAGTACAACATCAAGTGCACTCAACCACGATCGCTTTACGTATGCTTTTGGCAAGGCATACCCCGGCCGACATGTCCAAGGTCAAGGGTATGTTGCCGAGTACACGAGCAACCTCAGAGCTACTTCATCCGAGCCCCTGCGCGGTCGCGAACCGGCCTCTCTTCTTCCAAAGGTTCTTCCCGTCAAGCTCCCACCGACATCCCTCCTCGCCGCCGCTCCCGCAGATGCCGATCTTCCACTGCGCCAAGACGCCACCGCCGATGCCGCTTCTTCCTCTCCGCCGAGTGACTTGACTGGCTCTTTCTTTTTTTTTTTTTTTTTTTTTTTTTACATATGTAATCATTTCACATGAAATAAAAAGATACATATTTTGAACAATTCTATTGATCAGCTAGTGTACACACATTCTTGTCTTCTACGTTGAATTAACTTAGAAAATTTATGAATGCATGGTAGAGTTTTGCTCCGACTTAGGCTAAAAAGCCTTATGTCTACTTTCATGAGCTCATTTGACTTGCTCGAGCCCTGATTTGGCTCTTCATAGACAACATCCCGCCTCGAACTTAGGCTCTAGGGACTTTGGATAAGTGGGTTCCTTGAACTCCCGCCGGCCTCAGAATCGACCCGAGCTTGATTCTCACTCCCGCCGGCCCGCAATCGACCCAAGCTGCCTTCCGCTATACTCCCGCCGGCCTCGCACTGACCCAAGCTGCAGCACCGTCCCGCCTAATGACTTAGGCTTTGGGGACTTCGCCAAGGAGTTCTTCTCGAACTCGCTCTTCCGCCCGGCCTCGCAATCGACCTGCAGCTTGCTGATACTCCTCGCCGGCCTTCATATGACCCGAGGAGCTCTTCTTCTCCTCGAGTCTTTTAGCAACCCGAGCTTCGATGACCCTCCCGCCTCGGGTTTTCAACACCCGAAGTTTCGCAGACCGCCCCGCCTAATGAGTTAGGCTGGGACTTCCGCCGAGGAGTTCTTCTTCCGCCGAGCCTTTTAATCGACCCGAGGTCTTCTCGATAATACTCCCGCCTCGGTTTTCAAATAACCTAGCTTGGCACCGTCCCCGCCTAATGAGTTAGGCTTGGGACTTCCGCCGAGGAGTTCTTCTTCCGCCGAGCCTTTTAATCGACCCGAGGTCTTCGATATTACTCCCGCCTCGGTTTTCAAATAACCCGAGCTGGCACCGTCCCGCCTAATGAGTTAGGCTTGGGACTTCGGCCGAGGAGTTCTTCTTCCGCCGAGTCTTTTAATCGACCCGAGGTCTTCGATAATACTCCCGCCTCCGGTTTTCAAACAACCCGAAGCTGGCAACCGTCCCCGCCTAACGAAGTTAGGCTTGGGACTTCCGCCGAGGAGTTCTTCTTCCGCCGAGCCTTTTAATCGACCCGAGGTCTTCCGATATCTCTACTCCCGCCGGCCTCGCAATTTACCCAAGCGGCTCGTATACTCCCGCCGGCCTACATTGACCTAAGCGTGGCACCGTCCCGCCTAATGTGTTAGGCTTTGAGACTTCATGCCAAGGACTTCTTCTTCTCGCCGAGCCTTTTAATCGACCCGAGCTTCGATGACACTCCCGCCTCGGTTTTCAAATAACCCGAAGGCAGCACCGTCCCCGCCTAATGAAGTTAGGCTTTGGGATTTCGTGTCGAGGAGATCTTCTTCTCGCCGAGCCTTTTAATCGACCCGAGCATCCGATGATAATCTCGCCTCGGTTTTCAATTAACCCGAAGCTGGCACGTCCCGCCTAACGAAGTTAGGCTTGGGACTTCGTGTCGAGGAGATCTTCTCAAACCTTCGCTCTTCATCCCGAGCTTACATTATGAATGTTTTTCTCATTCTTACATACATTTGTACGCTTACATATCCCATCTTGGGACGTAAATCTTACATTAGCATTTTATAATACAAGAAAACCTATTGAAAATACTTCCTCGTGAGCTAAGCTGCTCCATGGCCCTCGACCTCTCGTCCATCCTGACGAGCCACCCAGATGCTCCCGGGTCCCGCTGCTGAGTGACTCGACAGGGACCTTCCCAGCTTGGTCCAAGTACCCTTTGTCTCGGGTCTGTGCTCGTCGACTTTCCTCAATACCCAATCACCCACTTGAACTCCATGGATGTGTACTTTTCGATCTGTAATAACGAGCCACCTCGCTGATATTCCGAGATCATGGCAGCCTATCCTTTCTTTTTCTTCCAAAGAAGTCCAGCCTCGCACACATCCGCTCGTTGTTTTGCTCCTCGCTCAAGTGCTCCGTCCGGTGTCCCCATTCCTATCTCATGGAACCACCGCTTGCGGCCCAAACGCCAAGGAAAATGGGGTCTCTCCAAGGGCCGCTTTGGTGTGGTTCTCAGAGGCCCACAAGACACCGTGCACTCATCCACCCAAGCCCCTTTCTCGCCGCCCACCTTGTCTTCAAGAGGCGCTAATAGTTTTATTCACGGCCTCTACTTGCCCATTGGCCTCGCAAGCGTAGGGAGAGCAAACTTCAACTCTATCCCCTGTGTTCCGACTGTAAGTCTCGAACTTGCCATTGTCAAACCGCCTCCCATTATCTGAGTGACTAATGCATGAGGAATCCCACACCGCAAATCACATTCTTCCAAATGAAATCGTGGTTTTACCTTCCGTGATGTCGCTCAAGGCTCCCACTTCGACCCATTCGGTGAAATAATCAATCGCGACTACGGCATGGGTGGCGGATGCTCTCCTTTCTAAGCAGCGGCCCAATCAAATCTATTCCCCATCGAGCAATGGCCATGGCGAATCCATCGCCGTAAGGTTCTCCTGAGGTCGAGTCAGTGGTTAGCAAAGCTCCGTAGCTCTTGCAGCCTTCGCCTTCTCCCGAGCATTTCGGTGCACGCGGGCTAAAATACCCTTGCCTCAAGGCCTCGAAAGCCAAGGATCTCGAACCGAATGATTTCCACAGACTTCGTGTATCTCCTTGAGGACGTAATCAGCCTCCTCTCGGTCTAAACACCGCAGCAAGCGGGAGAGTGTACCCCGCCTATATAAGACCCCATCGATGAGAGTGTACCGGCCGCTTTGCACCTCAATTTCCTTGCCTCGCTTTTATCACTGGCACCGTCCCTTCCTCGAGGTAGGAAATGATCGACCGCATCCGTGTGTTGCTCGCTGTTAGTTCATCACCTGTCCTCCCGCCGATACCGAGCGGTGTTTTGACTTCGGAGGATAGACTTTGAAACTCGGGGTCCGAGGTGGCTGCCATGCGAGCTATAATATCTCGCCGAAAATTCTTCCCTGGATCCGCTCCACCCCGACTACCGAAAATTTTCATTACCGCCTTACCTTCCAAGGTAGGCATCCATCTTCTCCCTTTTTCCCGAAAGCTCTCGCCGAGGTGATTAGCTACCAACCGCGAGTCCGCTCAAGCTTTATTTCCTCCGCTTACTACCGAGGCGAGCTTCAAGCCCGCTATTACAGCCTTCATACTCTACCCGATTGCTGGTGACTTCAACTCTAATCTCACAAACAGACTGCATCTCCGCCCCCTCCGGACCTTCAAGCACCACCCCCGCCTCCCGCCCCCGACTTCCACGAGATCCATCTACCGTGACTACCCATGTTTTGGTCAAGCCCTGGAGCTTGACGAGGATTCGCCTCCGCTCCTTTTCCCTCGCTGCACTCCACTCACCTAAGCTCCGCTAAAGATTGTGCTTTTATGGTCTGCTCTGGTCGGTAATTAAGCGTCAAACTCGCTTAACTCCACTCGACCATTTAACCAACCTTCCGTGAGGTCTCGTGCTTGTGTAGAGTTTGCCTCGAGGGGTCAGGTTAGTCACAGCCACCACGTAACGAGCTTGAAAATAAGGCCTCGCCGGCCGCTGACTGTGGCTAGTGCCCACTCTCCATGGTCGATACCGGCTTCGCTCCAAAGAAAGCTCCGCCGTAATACATGTGGCACTCGGATCTCGATTCCTCCCTTACCGTAACCGAGCTCGCTGCCCATCGGATACGGCCAAGCATGTAAATGAGACTCTCCCGCCGAGGTGTTGACAAGAATCTGAGCTTTTAACAAATACTCTTTCACCACTGAACGCCTCCGCACTCCAAGGCCCATTTCGCCTTTTCTCGCCTTCTTCATTTCCGGAAGAAGACTCCAGATTTATCAGCTGGCTCGAGATACGTAACCCGCTGAGGGACGCCAGCTCACGGCCGACTCAGATCTCCTCGAGGTTACGTAGGGACCTCATTTCTATCACCGCCTCGATCTTCTCCTGATTGGCCTCGATCCCCTGCGACTCACCATAAAGCCTAGGAATTTTCCCGAACTTACTCCAAAAGCACATTTTTCTGGGTTTAACTTCATTCTAGCATTTCCTTAGAGTGCGAAGGTCTCCTCTAGATGCTTTACATGCTCCTCCGCTCTCTAGACTTGGTGATCATGTCATCTACATATACCTCCATAGTCCCGACCGATCAATGGCTTGAAAACCTTATTCACTAGCCTCCGATACGCTGCCTCTCGCATTCTTTAGGCCGAAAGGCATGACTCAGAAGCAAGACGAATCTCGATCAGTGATGAAAGTCAGACACCCTCGTCCCGATTGGTGCATGGGAATTTGGTTATATCCCGAGAATGCATCCACGAAGCTAAGCAACCCGTGCCTCGCCAGTAGAGTCCACCAACTGATCTATCTTTGTAGTGGAAAGCTATCTTTCTAGGCAGCCTTGTTCAAATCAGTGAAATCAACACACATTCTCCATTTTCCATTTGCTTTCTTCACCAAGACTCACATCTCGAGATCCATTCGGTAGACACCTCCTCAGATGAATCCTCGCCAGCCAGCCTTTTCAACCTCGCAGCTGATGGCTTCAGATCTCTCCCGGTTCACGCACCTCCTCTTCTCGCTTACCGGCCAAGCATCTCTCCGCACCGCCACCGCGACACGCCACCTCCGGGTCGATCCTGTGCATATCATCATGCGCCCATGCGAACACGCCTCGCGGTGCTCGCAGCATTCCACCAACTTTTCCTTCAACTGCCGCCAAGTGCCTCGAGCCGATCTCGGACTTTCTTCCTGGGTCATCCTGCTTTCATCTCGAGCTCCTCTAGCTTCTCCACCGGGCTCTGCCTCCGCCTCGATTCTCGCCTCGTGGTCTCAGCGAGGTGACCGTGATAGTTTCTTTCATGGCCACAAAGATAGCAGCCTCGCCACCCTTTGGCTGCCTTTCACGAATCCCTATAGCCCCATTTACTCGATACTTTAGTGGCTAGGTAATGGGTGGACACCACGCATTGGTCGATCCTCATAAATGGCCTCCCAAGAATCGCTGGTATGGGCCGGTTTCATCTACCACCACGAAATCCAAAGATCATGTTCTTCTCGAAGGTTTCGAGCCCATGGTTACCGCCTAACTTGATGATTCCTAGAGGTATTAGCTTTCCTCCCGAACCCCTTCAAGGAAGTGCTCAGATGCTCGAGGCTCACTACCGCTATTCCTAAATCCTCGAGTGTGGATTTAAAAAGAATATCTACCGAGCTCCCTGAATCAACCAAGATTCTGTCAACTTCCTTATTCGCTACATCGGCTTTAACCACTGTGGCATCTTCGTAGGTGACAAAGACCCCTCTTCATCTTCATCCGTCCACATGATTGGCACCGCCGAACCTTGGCTTCTCGGTCACGGAGCAGATGAACATGACTTCTACCAGGCAATGCATATCTCGCAGTAGTTTTTCCGGCCCTCGTTGAACTTCCTGCCATCGTTGGACCACCTGAAATTACTCTCGCAGATGGTGGTTCCAGATTCTATTTCATAGGCCCCGGTCACCTTCCTCACCGTTGTTCAACCACCGGTGCCCTCCTTCTATTAACTCATCCGTATCGATTTCTAACTAAATCTTCTACTCGGTTTTTCAAATCACCAAGACCGTGACGCGTGTGACCATGGTCTCCATGGAAACTGCAGAATCGCCTCGCTCCGCCTCGCCGGCCGGGCGTGGTCACTCCAGGCCTGAGGGCTCAAGCAATCCACGCCTCGCCCACTCGAAGTATCTCTTCAAGAGATACCTTCAACTTCAGATACAGCCCTGTAGGTGGCCTGCTCCACTACTTGTACCGCCTCTATCCCCTGAAGCTTCTGCTGGGTGGCAAGAACGATCACCCCCAGCATGGCTCACTTCAGTCTACTCTATGGCCGGGTCATGGATGTATGGCCATCATGACGCCCAGATTCTCCGCGATCCCGACTCGAGACCCGCGAGGTGGTCAGGGAACCATCCGCGTGGGGAACCTCTCGATACGGGTCAGACAGTGGTCAGTCTCGATCCTCGCCGCCTGGAGCCTCGTGGTCCCCTGCAGACTCCTTTCTCCTTCCGCCTTGCTCCAAGTGACTTGTTCACCCTCGCCATGCCTTTTCTTCTTCAATTACCATGTCCAGCTTTATTTGTTCGGACGCGTCCGAATACGAATCGGATCGAAGGACTCGCAGTTATACCATGGTCTCCCCATCCGAACACCTCTTTAATCCCCTTAGTAGCTCGGGATGGTCGAACGCACCAAGATCTAGGACCGATCTATGGTATCTTTGATAAACTCCCGAGGGACTCCCTCTTTCTCGCCTCACCTCCGACTACCCATCATGTCATCCTCGTGGGTCACCGCTACTCAAATTGTTCCGCGAACTCCCCGCACATCCTGCTCAAAACTCAAGATACTTCCCCGGGAGTCTCATGGACCATTCTCTCGCCTCTTCCTCAAGAGTGAGCTGGAAGGCCCCGCGACCTTCAGGTCACGATGCACTTGCACCCCGCCATGTCATCGAACCACTCTACGTGTACTAATGGGTCACTCTTTCCCGAATATTGCAGCATCCGGAAGTCGAAAGTCACGTGGGATCACGACACCCATAATCTCCGAGAGAGAGGAAATTCATTGTCCAAAGATTATTCGCCACTTGACTCTTTCTTGCTTCCTCAAGATCTTCCACAACTCAGTGCTAACCTCGCGATTTCTCCCTCCAACTCCTCCGCGACGAGAGGCTCTGGGCCGCCTCCCGCAAATGTTGACGAGACCCCTTTCCTCCATGTTCGCTTTTCTCTTATCGCAACATTCTAGTGCCCGAGGTCTGGGCTTCATCTCCCGTGATTTTCCCGAACATGAACATTCCCTACCGACTCGGACATCGCTGCATGCTTTTTCTATCCCTCCCCGAATTCTCGTAATATGGAGGTCATAGTTTCCATCTGCTTTTTCCATCCGATCCATCCTTTCCTGGATCTCCCTGCTCGGGCCTCATCGGCCACTTCTCTCAAAGTCACCGATTCTTCCCGACTTACTCCTCTTCTACCGCTTCCTCATCGCTGTGTTGCGTGTCTTCAATGTATTAGAAATCGGGCTTTTGTGCCGATCCCCACAGACGTGCTGCCAAAAATGTTGATGCAGCTTTTCCTGCAGGCCTCAACAAATGCTTCGAACCTTTCCACAGTTGTCTCCCAACAACTGAAAGCGTAAATGTCTCGAACCTTCCGTCATGGTTCAAACAAGATCTCGATCCTTCCGCTCACGATAAGCTAGATCTCGAGCAGTGATAGCCTCCTTCGTCCCTGCTCACTGCCTTCTTCGTAATGCTGATCTCCTGACCAGCACTACGTAAAACCGGCTGTGGTCGCCAAGCGTGTCCCTACGAAAACCCTCCGACGATCAAGTCAAGAATCGTGTTTTTTGGTATCTCCTTGAGCGAGGAGACCTGAAAATGAAAGGGTATTGTTTCGCCTTTTGATAAGTCCGAGTTTTTCTGCAGAATCAAACGGAGAGGTTTTGTATGGAAGAACTCAGTATCAAGTTACGCATCCTTTCTCGAATCGTAAGTTTTTCCAACCTTCGAGAATTGTAAATGCCAACCCTCGTGCCGCTTCTCCTTCGCTTCCTTTTATACCCCATTTTTCCCGCTCTTTTCCTTTCCAGCCGTCCACTCCCACGCCAGCAGTATCTCGGCCCCTCCGATGACCAGTGTTCATGAATATTCCCTGGATGAGCTACCGTCCCCTTAACCCGATTCACGTGGCTGATCACCATGCCTGCAAGTGCGCAGGAATGATGATGCCTTGAGGCACGCATGCACCCACCGACAACAAGATCACCACTCCACCACGCGGACCCTTGTCGACATCAAAAGCGTGCCATGATTCCGAGAAAACTGGCCTGGCCGCCTTGGCCCAGTCTTGTCCACCAGTGCTCGTGGAACTCATGACAGTGAGAGATGTGCTTAGCCTCGACCTTGACCACCCTTGACCCGAGGGATCGACCTCGAGCAGTGCAAGCGGCTTAGCTCTCGACCTCGACCCGGCTGACCGAGGGATCGACCTCGAGCGTGCAAGGAGTGCTTAGCTCTCGACCTCGACCAGCCTTTGACCTAAAAGGTGCTCTGCCAGGCTGTCCCTGGGTGTCTTGCTCGAGTTGGAATGGCTTCGAGGCCTGTCTGATATTTACCCCATACTCCCTAAGGCCATTGAGTGCCTGTCTCGATATTTTACCCAAACACCAACTTATTTTGATTTTCATTTTCCATTTCCATTCCCATTCATTCCAATTTCAGCTAATTCCGATTATTGACAAATAAATACAAGTATAAAATTATTGTATTAGATCCAACAACGCATTCACTGGAGAACTTAACCAACAAAATTAATATTGTCATCAAAGAGGTCAAAACACATTACCTCTGTTGCTTTCTATCCCGCCTATGTTAGGGCGGAACAAGCACCTTTTAGTTACAGGCCAAAGTTTTATTTTTTAAGGCAAAATCAATATAAACTTTTAATTTACATAAACATTCATTAGAATAATAAAAAAAGCCTTTTGATAATATAGTAATATTTTAATAAAATTCTACATTCTCTATTAAAATATAGTCAAATAAAGAATGAAAATTAAAAAATTTTCTCAAATTTAGGTATTACTTCTTGCAAGGACAATGATCTTCTCTTAATATTTCTTTTATCTCATAATCTCTCCTACTGAAATAAGTAACCAATATTGAATTTTAAATTTTTATGTCGTTAATAAAACTATTTTTTTTTATTTATAATTAGACTATTTTTTTTATTAGATTTAAAAGACTAAAAGGAAAAATACTTGGAAAAGATTTTAATATTTCTATGAAAGAAAAAAAAAATTATTTACTATAATTCAATTCTTGGAGATTTAGAAGACACGGTTATGACTTGAACGTTCAACATTAATTAGACTATCACTTGAAGTTAGACTTTCTAATACATATTTTCTCTTGAAGAGTACATCAAAATGCTTAGCCACAAACAATAAAATATCTATCCTTATTTATAAAGGCTAGTGGTTGGTGGGACACTAAGAATAGACTATCTGGTTTTGTTCATTTTGTCTTGTATAGGTTTCTTCTTCTTAGTTTACAAGATTATTTTTTTTTTGTTTTATTTATAAAAATATTTTTATATAGCACATTAACTTCTTTTTTTTTTTTTCTTACAGGGGCCGTGGCCACTTCCTGTCTTCTAAGTTCCGCCCTTGCCTATAATTACCCTAGTCAATGTTGGTAAAATATATATTTGTATAGGCAATAGAAACATGAATCAATACATGCATCAAGTAAACAAAACCACACTGCCTGCGCCAATACGAGTTTAAGAAAAGGATTGCTAACAAGCCTACTATTACTGTCACATAAGATGCAGCAAAACTCCAATTGATTGCCACCATATCAATTACAGATTCATCTTCTTCTGCTGGCGTCGTTGGTGGTGGTGGTGGTGGTGGTGGTAGGCCACTGCTGCAATTCTTCAGTATTGCTGGACCACAGAGATGCGGATTTCTCTGTAATTGCTTCCATCGAAGTTCGCAAACTGCTTTGCATTACGAGTTGGCCCTGAAAGTCGTTCTATGACGCATTGAAAATTGCTAAATAGTTTAGCTTAAACAATTCAAGCGGAATTTGGCAACTTAATTTGTTATATGAGAGGTCCAGCTCTCTATCATTTTCAAATTAGAAAAGTTCCTCGGGATAGATGTTGGTAAGTGATTAAGTGACAGATTTAGTGCATGGAGCTCTTGAAGGTATCCGATTCCTGAAGGGATCTGTAGGTTAATTCATTGTTTGACAAATCCAGGCCCGTCATATACTTGAGAACACCACCCTTGTAAGATTCGTATCTGTTCTTTGCCATGAATTTTACTTCTACTTGTTGACTTGATTCTTGATTATCTTCGGACGGCAATATCAAGTTAAGAGTAGAATTATAATAATCGCCAATGGCAGGAAAATGTACAGCTAATGAGTAACTAATTACAAATCCATTAAAAGGATCACCCTCTTCCATCCATGACCATATATTGGTAAACCATGAAGGTATTGACCCGTTAAGCAAGTTATAGGAAATATCCACAATAGCAAGTTTCCTTAAATGACACAATTGATCAAAGGCGGAATATTATTCCCTTGCAGATTGCTTCCTCTCAAAAGAAGAGCACGTAAATTGATTTCTCATTGATCAAAGGCGGAATATTTCCTGAAAATTCATTCATTAATTGGGAGCTCTGGAACAATGCATTCGGAATTGAACCATTCAGAGAATTGTTATGTAGGAAATGGTGCCACAGTGATGATGAATGATTGAAAGAAAATCCTAGGGCCCATATAACTTATTTAGGAGATGTCGAGAATTCTAATTAACAACTAGAAGATTGCTCAGTTGAACTGAAACATCACCTTCCAAAGAATTTATTGACATTAAAAGAAATTCTAAATTTGAAAACTTACCTACCCCATAAGGAAGTTGACCAGATAACATGTTGTTGGATACATCTAGGATATTTAATGAAGAAGTATCAAGCAATCCATCTTCAAGTCTCCCAGTGAACTGATTGTCGTTCAAAAATAACCATATCAGTTTAGTCATGCTTATGTGTTTGGAAAAATTTGCCCGTGGAAACTGTTATGTGACAGGTTCAAGAACATCAATGACACAAAATTGGTGAGAAATTGTTTAGGTAATTCTCCTGAAAAGCAGATCCAGAAACAGGAGTCTTTCCATGTAACCCAAAGAAGGAGGAATGCTGCCTTCAAAGCTATTTTGTGACATATCAATACACACCAAATTCGCAAGGATCATACCAAAATTCTCCGGACGTTTACCAGCGAAATTGTTGTTGGACAAAACCAGATGAAGCAAATCACGTTTTGAGTGGGGCAATTGAAGAATTCCTGTGTGGAAATTGTTGAATAAAAAGGGGAATTCTAATTTCGTTTTATTCTGTAGCAACCAAGTCGGAAATGTACCACCTAAAGAGGTCAATGTATCATAAATCATACTGATATTGAAGGAAACTTGGAATGGTTCTACTAATGTTGCAGTGTCATGAATTGAGCACTTTCAGATGAAATTTTGGTAGCCACTGAAAGTTTTCAGTTTCAATCTGTAATCTTTAAATTGGAAAACCTCAAGTCTTGAATGGTTAGGAGAATGATCCTTGGAAATTGTTATCAGATAGAGATAGATATTTGAGGGATGTGAGATTAGCAGCGACAGATATTGGTAAATTCCCACTTAACTGGTTGAACGAGAGATCAAGAACTCGAAGGTAATTCAAGATGGTGAGACATTGAGGGAGACTACCATCGAATTTATTTGCTCTGAGATTCAACTGAACACAATTCTTCTACTCACATATTCATGAAAGAAAATGGAAAAATGTTAGCAGAACAAAGTGTTTGCTGTAATGAAACAGGTGTTCGACTTAATGCCTGAATGAGTAGATCATTACCAATCATGTGCATGAAATGTGTCAGGTGTTTGATCTTGTAACATATGAATTTGTAATATTTATTTATATAATGAATTTAATAGGGGGTTTATGTGATAAATTGAAAGGGGGTTTATGTGATAATTTAAGAAGGGATTTATGTGATATATCATGAGGGGGTCTAGTTGATATTTTGTGTGTGCTTATAAAAGGAGGAAACCGGTTAAAATTTGGAGAAAACCGAGAGAAAGAGAGAGAGGAGACCCGTTTGACCCGACCCGAACCCGCGAGTTTGACCCGGCCGTAACTCCCTATTCCGATCACCCCACCGGACGAGCTTGGTATGAAATCGAAGCATACGAGACAGAGAACGTTCCTCGCCATCCCTCGCTGCCCAGAAACGTCGATAACGCCGCCGGTGAAGCTCGAAAGTTCCGCGGGTTTGCGCGGACGATCGCCGGCGATTCCGGCCGTATTTGGCCACGCCATCGGTTGCAAAAGCTTCTCCACCTCACCATCTTCCTTTCCCGACCAGTCACCGGCACCGAGGAGGTTGTTTTGCTGCCGTCCGATCACCCCAAGGAGCCGCGACTTCACGTGCTCGATCCGGCTTCGCCGCCGCGCGGGAGGACACCACCGGCACTGCTGGACCCACCTCGACGAGAAGTGTCTAGTCCGAGCTTCCCCACCGCCGTTAGTTAATTTCGGTCAACGCTGACCGTAGGGGCATTTTGGTAATTTCACGTGTTGAGGGTAATTTCGTAATTTCCAGCTTTGAGGGTGATTTTGTAGTCTGAATTGAGGATAAATTGGTAATCTTATGAGGTTGAAGGTAAATTAGTAAATTATAAAATTGAGGGTAGTATAATTTCTGATATGTTATTAGTAAATCACTAATACGGATTAATACTGCTAGTCTGAAAAATTGAGAGTTTGTAATATTAGTGACGTAATATTTATTTAAGACGTTATTTTTATGAGATTAGTTCTAATTATAATTATGGAAAGTAATTGTGTCGCTTCAGAAATTAGGTGGATCCGCGGACTGAGAATCTACTCATGACTCAGTGATAGCTAAGTCCTAAATTATCACCGTGAGTGAAATATATTAAAATTATTTGATTTTTATATAGAAGAGCTTGTTTATGAAATGAATATTTAAAGTGCTTCCATTAAATGGTTTTCCAAATAAATGTTTATCACAGATAAATATTGTGTTAAATTATATTTATTTATTTATGCTCAGATCGATTTTAAAATGCAAAAGAGATGATTGATTTTCTAACATGTTTTAAGCGTGCTTTTATGTGGATTTCAAGCATGATTTTAAGAGTATATGATTGATCCCTGCTTATGATTTAAATGTATATACATTGCTTTTGAGCATGATTCAAAGTATTTATATGTTGATTTCTAGAATAATTTAAAGTGTTTATATATGATCTTCGAGCATGATTTATAATGTTTATACGCATGGATTTTGAGCATGATTTTAAGTATATATATACGCTGATCTCGAGCTTGATTTAAAGTGTATATACATAATGATTTCGATCATGATTTTAAGTTTTAAGCAAATACTGCTCCCTCCGATGAGATGAGATAAGAGGCCTGCAGTCTGGCCTCGAACACACATGAGGCTTTAGTGCAGTGTTTGGCTGCCACTTTGGGGCATATGCATGCATATCGAGATATGAGATCGGATGGTCCCGACAAGATGTCGCGGATAGCGATCATAGCACGTCCGCTGAGATCCCGTATGAGATATGTTGATGAGCATGAGATGGTACGTCCTTTCGCCTATTCAGTAGCTCCGGCATGATGGTACTTCGATAAGTACATCATTGCCGGTCCTGCTGAGGTCCTGATGACACTAGATTATCCCCGGTATTTGTTTAAAGATATTTTATTTACTTAATGTTTGATATTTCAGCTTGAGATGATATTTCGATATAAGATGCTTTTTATCGATTTAGTGATGACGCTTTTGCTTATGTTCGTAATATAATTAAATTGAAAATAATTTTACATTCAAATAATTGTTTGAGAAACGTGATTATACAAGTGATGCAACTTATTTTTGTAATTATTTTATATTTTAAAAATTACTATTCACTCATCGAGCTTCACCGAGCTTTTATACTCATTCCTATTTTTTATATTTTTCCCCAGTGATATTACATGTGACAACAGCTTATCCCAAAGAAATGTATATAGTTGGAGTCATTTGGCCTCTTAGGTTGTTTGAGGACTTAGAAAAATTATTTTCTTTTGGTTAATGTATAATTATCATATTTTGGAATTATACTAGGAATGTGATATACGTAATTCAAACGTGTGTATTATTAGAAATGTTATTGGATGAGATTGGGTTGATGCAATTGATGTTTGATAAATGATTTGGGAGTGCTTATGTTAGTAATTGCAGGTTTGAAATGTTATATATTTAGGGAGATTCCGTTGAAATTTCTGTAGAATTCTCATTAATACGATTTTTAATATTCGAGTTAAGATTCTCAAGATAGGTCGCCTCCTGAACGTGGCGGTCGCCCCGCATCTAATGTCCGAAAATATGCACAGTAATTTCATGTGACTCAGCAAGTGAGCAAGAATAGTCAGAAGGAAATGAAGGAAAGATCAAGATGAATAACGAGTCATGTGACTGCCCTTGCAAAACTCACTTTGTTGTAAGCCATTAGATTGAAAGGGTTGTAGCCGTTATACTTCAGTACTATCTTTCTTTGTGCAGCAACTTTGTATACCTTAAGACGGAAGGCATTGAACTTTATTCATTTCTCTGCATTTGTTGTTCAATAGCTTAAGTTTCTTCTTAACAACTAAAGTTATCGGTTGGAAAGATTTTATCTAATCGAGCTGGACGTAATAATACAAACGGGGATTGATTCAGTTCATTATTATTATAACTATTATTTTGGATGAGCCTCAACGCTAATAATGGAGCTTTATTGATTAAAGAAAAAAAAATGCTCATCAATCATAAAAAACTAATTTAATTAGATGTTACAATAGGACCCAAAATACACAATATCTATTTGGCAGTAGAACGTAGGCTATTAAAGTGTGCTAATATTTTTAAGCTACGCTTAGTACGCATGATTGGACTGAATTAATTATTAGAATTAGATTGGATTAGATTTGATTGGATTAAGTTAGATTATATTATACTATCTTTTGATTGGTACAAAGATAGGATTAGATTATATTAAATTATATTTAAATAATATTAAATAATATTTACGTTGATATTTAAGTATAAATATTAATTATTCATAAAATTTTATAATAATAATTAAAATAAACTTAAAAAGTAATTAATAAGAAAATTAAATATATTGTAAATAAGTTATTGGTAGTCATAATATAATAAATAAATAATAAAAATAAAATAATTTAAATATTTAATTAATTTTATCAAATACTTAAAGAATATTATATAAAATCAATTAAATAAAAATATTATATAAAATCAATTAATTAATGGTATTATTACTTTTCATGGTTATTTTTAATATTATATTAGTGATTATTAAATTTAATTCAATCAATAATGCAATAAATTATTAAATGGTTAATTATATTGATAAATTATTAAATATATAAGTAATGAAAAGTTAATCTCAAGAGTTAATAGAAGTAAACATACCAATTTAATTAGATCATAGATAATAAATAAAAAATAAATTTTAAGTACATCATAAATAAAAATTAATTAATTAATTAATATTAGGCATAAATAAATTTTAAGTACATCATAAAAGAACAAAATTTTTCCATTAATCTTGTCCCCACTAAATCCATGTATAAATTAGGATTAGTAATCCCATGATTTTAGGATTAAATTCAAATTTAATCCCCTTAGTCCAATCCAACAAACTTGCTACATCAGAAGATATTTTGTATTACGAGCAAAGTACCTTTTGATGGCATAACTTTGGCTACACGTGTCCGCTTGACGTATAATATATTGTTTTGAAGTTTACGACGAGATCTAACAAAACCTAGAACCGCCAAAGCCGTTCTAGTCCATGCTCGACCCGAAAATTCATTTTCTTTCTTTGTCGCTTTTAGATTTTAAGATTTTTTTCCTATTTTTCCCGATATCTTTTTTCTACAACTCGGATTTGACTTTCGCTTTCTTTGTCTTTCTTATTTCGGATAGAAAAATTTTATTATAAGATTATATTTCATATTTGCCTATTTTGGTAAATTTATGATATTTAAGTTTGTTACAAAAGGGACCTCAAAACCCTAGTTTTATTCATTCGCTTTCTTTTCAATAAAATTTGTATTATTCAGAAACCTTTGATTTTCATCTCAATAAATAATAAGCTTCCGCTTCATCACTTGCCAAACATAAGATAAATATTTAATCCCAAAATTAGTCTAATCCCATATTTAATCCAACCATCCAAACATAGCCTTAGTGTTAATTCATGTGTATGCTAGACATAATAAATATCAACTTATAAAATTCTGACTTTAAGTAAAATGTAACTCGTACTCTTGCATTGTTAAAGAACCAATTAGTCTGCTACCACATAGATCCAATAAATCCAAATTTTTCAAATTTGCCAATACTATATCAACAGAAAAAAAAAAAAAGAATGACGTGAGGGAAATTATGTACTACAAGAGTGAGATGATGTTCGTAAAATCAAAATCTTAAAACATACCTTTCTTAGGTTTAGAGCCTTCAACGAAGCTAGTGAAGTCGGAGTGGCACTAGACTTTCATTGAAGGAATTATAACCAATATTTAAAATCTTCAATTGTTTCAAACTCCCATTGTTGTTCTAAGCTGCAAAAGAAAAATCATTAATCCAAAATTTAAGGGGGTTTTGATTCAACGGTGGTATGAGATTTGTGCCGATCGATCTTTTTATAGGTGATGGTAGTTACATGATAAGAATATTCAAGTAACTAAATATTCATTGTACTCAGTAACAAATGTACATACGGCTTCAGATTTTTGAAAGATCAACACTACTCAAATCTACATTAGATCCAAATATAATGACCTTTCATACATTTTACCTTTATTCTCTTCTCACCCTTCAAATATATTGCTTCATAAGTCAAGTACCCCAGCTCTTTAAAGGAACAAATAAGGACATAGGGTATGTTTGGATCGAGGTATCAGAAGCTTTTAAGCTACAAATTGATGTGAAAAAAGTCAGTAATTATAAAATAAAAGTTAATAATATATAACAAATATAATTTTTAAATATAATTTTAATAAAATTATTAAAAACAGAATAGATTTTACATCATACAAGTAAAAAATCATATTAACATAGCTAATATAACTTAAAAGCTACAGTAGCTAGTGTTTACCAAATACTTTAGTGGCTGCAACTTAAAAGCTACAGCTGCCCAATCTCAATCCTAAACATACCCATATTTATAATTGAAATCCATAGAAAAGTCATCGACATGACTTGTCATGCACTATCGAGTAAGAGTTCCATCACCCGACCTGCATCGACGCTGTCCTTAATTCTCTCCCAACTACAAAGAATCGAGGTTCTATTATCAACCCTTGAAACAAGAGATTTTATCTCGCATATTGCATATCATCGACCGATTTTATGAAGGCCTTGATTTCCAATAGACCGATCATCTCGTTATCCAAGCAGTATTTTAAGTTCATATATTTGAACAAAAGCTATTATGCACCCACAATGAGAATTTGAATATAATTAAAAATTTTTCGATTGTAATTGATTTTGCTGGCAATTTGAAGCTTCACTCATGAAGTTTGTCACCGGACAAATTTATAGAGAATAGCATACATGTTTTGCCAAGAATGTACCTTGTGGCTTTCTCCATCAAATTTTTGCAAAAATATATTTTCTTATTACAACCTTCTAAAATCTTGCAGGCACTAAAAGGAGACAAATGAACTGTAATTTGATAGGTCGCATGTCTCACATCAACGTATCACATGCATAACAAAGGCAAGAAATAATTTTTGATGGTTAAATTAAAAGTGGCTCATTTAGCCTCGAAAATGATATCAAGCATTAAACGGATATTAAAAATAAAAATGCAAATGAAGCCATTGAAATAATAATAGACCGAGCTTCAAACTCAAGTCTATGTCATGGGATAAAGATGATTGTGATATAACACCCTCTTTCTCTCTCTCTCTCTCTCTCGGTATATATATATCGATAAAAATGAACACCGCATGCACAGTAGAATGTTGAAATTACCAGCCTATATTTTATTCATTTTCATTCAAGATTCATATTACCTAAAGGTGTAAACACTAAGAGTAACAATTGATCAATGGTTATGATTTCATCGCTGACCAATAAAATTGATAACTAACTTATAGTATATTTTGTCTCCATGCTCCTTGTTGACTCACATGCATATGTCTATAATTCTTGGCACAAACCTTCTAGATGCTTTTGTATTAACTATTTGATTATAGCAGTTGGGGATTATGTTCTCTTGAAAGTATATTGATTTTGTTTATAAATACATTCTCTAATTGATAAAATATTTGAGATATTTTCATATATCTTAATTGCATAAATATTTTAAATAAGATAGATTTAATCATATTTTTTTTAATTTTTTTTTTTTTTTTAAAGGGAGGGGTGGGCAAGCCCAAAGAGTTTTTACCCCCTCCCCACCCCCAAGACTCGAACCCGGGTCGCTACGAATCTAGAACCGACTATGGCAGCCAACCTGACTACATCTTGATAGATTTAAGCATATTATATGTATTTATATTATCATTATATGGATTCACAGAAAACATAATTACAAGTTATCTGATAATTAAATAAATTGAGTTCGCAGTTGATTAATAGAATTGGGCGCTCTATTTAGGGTTAGATTATAGAAAATTTATTGAATGATTTGTCTTAACTATATATGAATTTGTTGATGTCATTTGACTACAATGAAATAGATCACATATGAGATTTAATTAACTTTGAAATAACTCACTGACTTATTAAATCTCATAGGTGTTGATTTTATTGCAATCTCAATATTATGTTAATTATAGTCTTATAATTATGATTGTTATTCCATTTGAGTTACTAATAGGTGTGACATACAATTATAGTCAAGATTACTCTTAGATCTTAGTTGACTAATTATGAGCAGCTGAATCATAGATTAACAATATAGAATTTGTACAACACATCTCTTGATCGGTTTTAGTTCTTGATAATAGAATTCTCCAAATGTAATGTGTCAACGTAATTATTATATTGAAAATATCCATTAGAAAAGTCAGTAAATATCAAGAAACAAGATATAATTAAATTGACTAGACAATTGAGATAATAATTTAATTAATGATGTAGTACAAATAATTGTTTATTAAAGAAATCGATGTGGCTCATCCTCTCGCTCTGAAACAACTCAAGCTCTCGCCTCTCGTGTCTCGAAACAACTCAAGCTCTTTCACTCTCTTTGCGTTTCAACAGCAGCCGTGGGTCACTTATGCCGCTAGTGTCGCCTCCCGTCGGCTGCTCTCTCCCGCCGTAATCGACTTGGAGGCAATTTTCTTTATTAATTCCAAATTTGGTTGGCTCGATTTGTTGATTTGTGATGCTGAAGTTATTGTGCAAATTTGGTTGCTTGCAATTTTTATTCTTGATTTTTGTTTTAATTGGACGAATTTGGTTGGCTCGACTTGTTGATTTGGGGCAAATTTGGTTGGCTCGATTTCAGAATTGTGATGCTGAGTTTCGCTCGCTTCAATTAATCGATAAAGATTATCCAATGCGGAGGTTGCAGAGAGCGATTTGGGTTCGGTGATGGTTTCATTGTAGCTCTGGCTCAATTGTGAAGACTGAAGGGTAAGAGGCCGCTACCCTGGCGCTTCTATAATTTATGGGTCTGTATCATGGGTTGATTGGGTTCCTCTTGCTGGTGATAGAACTTCAGTGATTTTTTTTTTTTTTTGCTTCTATAATTCAGCGAGGACATTACCTTTTTCTTGTTCTTGGTTCTGTTTCCCGTAAAGCACTTACAATTTTTGTTAGTTTGGCTAAACCATGCTTAGAATTAAATATAATGACCTTTCATACATTTTACTTTTATTCTCTTCTCATCCTTCAAATAAGGACTTGTCTTCAAAGGAACAGATAAGGACATATTTATAATTGGAAATCCATCAGAAAAGTCATCAGATATGACTTGTCTTGCACTATCGAGTAAGAGTTCCATCACCCGACCTGTACTGACGTTGCCCTTGATTCTCTCCCAACTACAGCAATCAGAGGTTCTATTATCAACCCTTGAAACAAGAGTTTTTATCTGCATATTGCATATCACTGACTGATTTTATGAAGGCCTTGATTTCAAATAGACCGATCATCTGGTTAACCAAGCAGATTTTAAGTCAATACATTTGAACAAAAGCTATTGTGACCCACAATGAGAATTTGAATATAATTAAAAATATTCCGATTGTAATTGATTTTGCTGGCCATTTGAAGCTTCACTCATGAAGTTTGTCACTAGAAAAATTTATAGAGAATAACATAAATGCATTTGCTAAACGAGTACATGTTTTGCCAAGAATGTACCTTGTGGCTTTCTCCGTCAATTTTTTGCAAAAATATATTTTCTTATTGCAACCTTCTAAAATCCTGTAGGCACTAAAAGAAGACGAATGAACTATAATTTGATAGGTCGCATGTTTCACATCAACGTATCATACAGACAACGGCAGTAAATAATTTTTGATGGTTAAAATTAAAAGTGGCCGGCTATAGCCTTCAAAATGATATCAGCATTAAACGGATATAAAAAAAATGCAAATGAAGTCATTGAAATAATAATAGACTGAACTTCAAACTCAAGTCTATGTCATGGGATAAAGATGATTGTTATATAGCACCATCTCTCTCTCTCTCTCTCTCTCTATATATATATATATATAATGAACACTGCATGTACAGAGAATGTTGAAATTACCAGCCTATATTTTATTCATTTTCATTCAAATTCATATTACGTAAAGGTGTAAACACTAACACTAACAATTCATCAATGGTTATGATTTCATCGGTGACCAATAAAATTGATAACTAACTTATAGTATATTTTGTCTTCATGCTCCTTGTTGACTAACATGCATATGTCTATAATTCTTGATATTCTTGGCACAAACCTTCTAGATGCTTTTGAATTAACAATTTGATTATAGCAGTTGGGATTATGTGCTCTTGAAAGTATATTGATTTTGTTTATAAATATATTCTCTAATCAATAAAATATTTGAGATATTTTCATATATTTTAATTGCATATATATTTTGAATAAGATATATTTAGTCATATTATATGTATTTATATGATCATTATATGGATTCACTGTACATATAATTACAAGTCATCTCGATAATTAAATAAATTGAGTTCAGAATTGATTAATAGAGTTGGATACTCTATTGAAGGTTAGATTATAGAAAATTTATTGAATGATTTGTCTTAATTATATATGAATTTACTGATGTAATTTGACTACAATGAAATAGATCACATATGAGATTTAATTAACCTTGAAATAACTCGTTAGACTTAATTATTAAACCGATAGGTGTTGATTTTATTGTAATCTCAATATTCTATTAATTATAGTCTCATAATTATGATTGTTATTCCATTTGAGTTACCAATAGGTGTGACATACAATTATAGTCAAGATTACTTGATAACTTGATGAGACCAATTATAAGCAACTAAATTATAGATTAACAATATAGAATTTGTACAATACATCTCTTCATCGCTTTTGGCTCTTGATTATAGAATTCTCTAGTCGTAATGTGTCAACGTAATTATTATGTTGAAAATGTCCATTAGAAAAGCTAGTAAGTGTCAATAAACAAGATATACTTAGATTGATTGGACAGTTGAGATAATAATTTAATTAACTGTGTAGTACAAATAATTGTTTAGTAAAGAAATCAATGTGGCATGAGCTCTAATTATTATTCGAGAATACTATCCTAGATAGCATATAATTATGAAGGTTAGCTCTAATCTTTTGTGGAGTAAATTTAGAATTAAATAATCGGACTAGTTGAATTATAAGCCCAATTATTGTAGCTACTATTGTATGTATCTAATTGATTCTAGTTAGTTCACTTAATTAACTCGCACAACTACTTGACCGATAAGTAAAATAACTAGCTATAAAAGTCTAAATATATTATTTGGTGGAGGCTCTATTTAATATGCTTCTATACAAAAGGCCTTGTGTTATATTATAAGGTAGGCCCCTATAACAAACATAAGTGATATGCCACTTTTAGCTTTATCTTATATTTTAATTAAAATCAAATATTTTTAATTTAATAGAATTATAAAAAAAGGATAAAATAGAAGAGCTTAGGATTTCCACCAAAAGATATAAAAAGGCTTGTTCTTTCACGTATGACGTAGAAGTCACAATATACATAATAAAGAAAAAGAGTTTTTTCTCTAGCTTTGAAAAGAAAAGTTTTCATCGCTAGTTACTTTATAAATGCGCCTACAAGTTAAATGCGCATCGAACTTGAGTCATAATTTAGAAAATTGTTGGTGACAAATCGTGATCTAATAAGATTAGTGGATCATGACTTGTGAGCCTAAATTACTTCTATAAAAAATCAAGGTATGATTTATAAATTATGGTAATTCTATATGTTGTATGAGAATTACGATCCATATATTTCCACTACAAAACTATTTTTAACCATCAAGAGTCCTCATCTCGATTAATACAAGAAAGCCATATGAGTTGCGTAATAATTTGAATGTAAGCTTTCCCGCCAAGAATAGTTCATTGATGCATTATGAGGAACACTCAGCAACAAACATTGAACACCTAATTTTAACTCGTTGGGAACTTTTAATCACGTAAAAAATGAATTTTTTATTTTTTATTTAAAAAGAAAAAAAGGTGCATGGCATATTTACCTATATAAAATTTCATTCAAGATCATGTGGAGTAAGAATTGTCAATTTTTTTTTTTATTTCAGCCTAAGTTCTAACCCGACCATCTCAATTTCTATTTCTTTTAGTTTTTAGTCAATGTACTTAATATTTTGTTCAGTGAAGTTAAAATTCAATAGGCCTAACTCGTAATCCTCTAGAATTATGAGTCGCCTCAAACTAATCTAAGGGTAGAGTAGTCCAAAGACCAATCCTCTCGCTTCCAAGCAGCTTTTATCTCCATACATTTGAACAAATGCTAATGCTACCTAAAATGAGAACTTGATCATTAGGATCTTTCCCTTGTAATTAATTAATTTGCAGCTTCAATCTTGAAGTTTGTCACTAGCCAAATTTATAGAGAATAACATATATCCATTTCCTAAACAAGTGTATATTTTACCAAAAAGAATACTTAATTGCTGCTTTCTCCATCAATTATTATTTTGCAAAAATATATTTCCTTACAACCTTCTAAATTCCTACAGTGCATTAAAAGGAAGACAAATGGAATAGTAGTTGATAGGTCATGACTCACATCAACTTATGTATTACATGTATAAATAATGGCCGACAAATATTTTGATTGTTTAAAATTGGCCTACTGGCTTCGACATCAACATTCAACAATATATACATATATATAGTGTCGAATCGGTCTAGAATCATAGATTTTATTAAAATCCGGAAAACTATTATGTCATATAATTTAGTAGCATTATGCCATTATATTATTAAATCATGTGGCTTAATAACTTTCACGGAGATTATACTAATAAATTATATAGCTTAATAGTTTTCTCGGACTTTAATAAATTCAAGATCTAGATTGCCACATTATATATATATATATATATATATATATATATATATAGTCATTCCTCAGTGTGGATCGCCTCTTTTTTTTTTAATTATACGAACACTCTTTAAGCCTTGAAGTTTATTAGAGTCTATTTTTAATGTTATTAAATGACATAGCTTAATAGTGTGTTTGCACTAAAAAAAATGAGGGCATCCTTAATTTGGAGATATATATATATATATATAAATGTTTCAGTCCGTGATCCTGACTTTATTAAAATTTGGGAAAGCTATTGCCGCCTGGTTTAACAAAGGTAATGTCTATGAAAACTATTAAGTCATGTGGTTTAAGAGTATAATTTTATAATACTATTAATCCCCTCATGGATCAAATGCTAAATATCTCATGAGAATTCATTATCCCTTAAATCGAAGTGTTATTAATCGGGAGCTCTCAGAACAATAATGCATTTGGAATTGTACCATTGAGAGAGTTATTATACGTAAAAACGTGCCAAAGTGATGAATTATTGGAGGAAAATTGCATGGACTCATATAACTTGTTTTCTGAAATGTCAAGAATTCTAACATCTCGAAGATTGCTCACTTGAATGGAAACATCACTTTCCAAAGAATTTCTAGACATTAGAAGAATATCTAAATTTGAAAAGTTACCTATCCCATGAGGAAGCTCGATCGGATAGCATATTGTTGGATGTATCCATGACATATAATGAAGGAGCATTCAACAATCCCACGCCAGCCTCCTAGAAAACCGATTCTTATTCGAAAATACAAAACATTAGTTTGGTCAAGTTCATGTATTTTGGAAAAATTGCCCATCA
Source organism: Murraya koenigii (assembly GCA_025617385.1). Classification (NCBI taxonomy): domain Eukaryota; kingdom Viridiplantae; phylum Streptophyta; class Magnoliopsida; order Sapindales; family Rutaceae; genus Murraya; species Murraya koenigii. The sequence goes on from CM046813.1 coordinate 39,105,966, forward strand.
AAATAGTTATGTGACAAGTTCATGAAGTCCAATGAGACAAATTCTAGAAGAAAATGTTTTGGTAATTATCCGAAAAGTTATTAGAAGACAAATCCAGAAAGAGATGCCTTTCTAAGTAACCCATGAAAGGAGGAATACCGCTTTCAAAACTATTTTTGGCATGTCCAAATACACCAATCTCGAAAGGATTAAGTCGAAATTCTCCGTGAGTCGACTAATGAAACTGCTTTTGGAAATCACTAAACGAAGCAAATCACTTTTGAGTTCTAAGAATTGAAGAATTCTCGTCAGAAATTGTTGAACAAAAACATGATTACCAATTTTGTGTTATTTTGTAGCAACCAAGTGGGAAATGTATCAACCAAATTGTTATAAGATAGATCAATGCATCTTAAGTAATTGTTTAGGTAATATCGAGCGCACTCCTCGAGGACAATCCAACTGAGTAGAAGACCTCGAGGTCAACCCATCTCGAGCATAAAACTTGATCACCGGCATAAAACAATCTTACTTAAGGCCAAAGTCGGTCAAGGTCAAATGCCCTAAGGCCGATCTAACCCCGAGCTCTTTCTTCTACTCGAGGTCTTCAAGTCCCCCGAGCATAGTCCACTCAATCCAAAGAACTAAGACGAAGGAAATGTAAGATTCAAGCATAGCTGATTCGAAACAACCGGGCCCTTCCTTCTCGACAATTCAACGCGACGATCGATGCCTCGGCCGACATCTCAGCTTGTGATGGTGTCGCCATCACTATCGATGGCTCAAGACACCCCCACAAAGGTCATCATTTTGATACGCTGCGCGTGACACTATCATTAAGTCATGGGAACCCATGCCCACCGGACAACCCCGCATTCCCATGGAGTGCCACGATAATCCCTACTGCCGAGGGGCCTGCATACACCATAGATGCCGGAACGATTGCCCCGAGGAAAACAAGGTGAAAACTAAAGTATAAAAGAAAAATTGAAGTAAAGGTGAGAGGTTCCGAGAGTTTTGGAGGTTCTTCTTCTTCTCCCTTTCCTTTCGATTTTTCACAAATTCTTGAGATTCCGCCACTAAAGGCAAAAACCTTTTATTTCTCCTGGCCTCTAAGAAAGGGGATATAAAAAGAATAACTCGATTATTGACTTGGGTGTCTGAGGGTTTTCGCTGGAAAACTCCCGGCAACCCCCGGCTTTGCTTTTGTGAGCACAGTCTCGAGGAATTCACCGCCCCAATAAATGGAGACAGCAGAGTGAGTAGAAGAATCTCGCTCGAACATCCCGTGAAAGCAGAGGTTTACGATCCTGCTTGAGGGCACGCAGAAACCGCGATCAACAAATATACCGATATTGAAGGAATCTTGGAATGGTTCCACTAATGTTGCAGTCCATAGATCGAGCACTTTCAATTGAAATTTTGGTAGCCATGGAAAGTTTTCTCGTTAATCTTGAAAGTTGGAAAACCTCAAGTGTTGAATGATTAGTTAATGAACTTAAGGAGAATGATCCTTTTAAATGGTTATCAAATATTGATAGATATTCAAGAGATGTGAGATTAGCAATGATAGATATTGGTAGATTCCCACCAACTTGCTCTGACGAGAGATCAAGAACTCAAAGGTATGCTAAGTTGTCGAGACATGAGGGAGAAAGCCATCGAATTCATTCTCATTAATATTCAATTCGACAAGATTCTTTAAGTCATATATTCCTCGAAAGGAAATGGGCAAAAGTTAGATAGAACAATTTTTTTTGCTGAAATGAATCAAATATTTGAACTAATGTTTTAAAAGAATATATATCTTCAATCATATGCCGAAATGAATCATGTGTTCAACATAATGCCTCGAAAATATGTAGTGACATTTTAGGAATAGTCCGGCAGATATGAAGATAAGATCAAGATGAATAAGTTGTCATGTGACTCTCCTTGCAAAGGACACTTTGATATAACCCATTAGATTGAAATGGGTACATTACTAGAAAAATAGTCTTTATCGATATTATTTTAAGTGTCGTGAATTACTTTTCGTGACACCGTTAATTGTAAAACCCACGTATTTCAAGTTTTGTATGTTATATAGTTTTAAAGTAATTTTTATTTTATTTCATTTTTATGTTATTTTTGTGCTGTTTTATTTTTTTCGAATATTGAAATTGATTTGAGAAATTTTACTAACCTCCCATTATCTCATTTGAACTTAACTTCCCTCTCATGTAACTAATGTTAACTTCTCTTTATATCTAACATCTTTTCTTTCTTTCTTACATACTTTAAATTCCTTAAAAAGTTTGAGCATTCCCTACTTTTATTGATTACGGTAAGTAAATTCTTTTAGAAGTTTGAGTATAAATTAAATTCTTTTAGTAGTTTCAAGATGAAATTTCTGATATGGTTTGTTTACTATTTCATTTCTTTCATAATTAATGTATTTTGGGTTTGAAATTTTTAATGTTTATTAATCACATGTTAGACTATGGATAATTTAATTCTCGTAGATTTTAGTGTTGAATAAGGAACTTAGGATTTGAAAGAAGTTAGGAAGATAATCTGTTTCTGAGCATGGTTGTTCTTGGACCCTTAAGCAATGGTACTTTTATAAGTTTAGATATATAATGGATAAAAATCCGAATTTTGGATATAGTTAAATACACAAATGGAAAAGCCTCTCTATAAAGTTTCATAATTTTTGGTGACGTTTTGGTTTGCTAAATTGTTGAGACAATCGCTTTAATTATTGAAATATGATTCTGACAGAACTGACCTTTGAGCTTTTAAAAATTCATAAATCTGAATATTTAAGGAATTAAATTCTGAAATTTTGAGGTATTGTACTAGACATCTGTAGCTTTAAAATGGTATAAAGATTGTTCATTTTGAAGTTCTTTTTGGCTTTCAAACATTTTGAGAAATTTGGCTTAGATACTGCCAGATTGAGAATTTGAGATTGAGTTCGCTACATTCCTAGAATTAGATCTCTTAATCTATTAAGTCATAAATTATGAAATTTGAGGATTTATTAGTTTGCATGCAGAGATAATATTCTGGAAAATATTATATTTGTTTAATGTCCTTAAGTATATGGGTGATTATATTTTGATGCTGACTGTTGTGCAAAATTTTAGTAGCTAGATTCATTTGTGAAAAGATATGAGTAAAGGTTCTAGTTTTCTATATGGAATTAATAATAAATCAGCATATGTTTCAATTTTAGGATGTGTTGGTGATGCTTCGGGTTAGTAAGTGAAAGGTTAAGACTTGTTTTGGATTCAAGTAGACCCATCCATGACAAACTCTTTTGTTTTCTAAATGTTTTTCTCAATTATTTTTCAGCAAATTATATGTTTTGCAAATATGTTTATGTAAGTGAATAAAAAATTAAATGATCTTTGCTCAAGTTTAAATAAGTTTGAATTAAAAGTTTGCTCAAGTTTAAATTCTTGTGTTAGTTTATTTATTGTATGTCTAAGAAATACTTTAAGGTTAGTTATTCTTTCGCTACAAAATTAATTTTGTAGTTATGGGAACTCTAGGCTTAATTAATTATTATTATTTTTCTTTCGAAAGTTATTAACATCATGTAACAACAAAAATTAGATGTTGAACTACTCAAAATTAGCATGGGATGTTTTATTAATAAGTGTCAATAATCCGGCAATCAAAAAAATAGTGAAATTTGTAAGTGGTGTCTGGGATTACTATTACTACAAGATTATAACTTTTATGATACTATGGTGATAGAAGTTACTAATAATTATTACGTGTCAAAAGTTTGTTTCACTATAGTATTACTAATATTATGACACCATTGTGATAGTGTTTAACAACAATTATTAGATATCAAAAATTTGTTTCACTATAGTATCGTTAATATTATAATGTGCTAGTGACAATATTTACTAATAATTATTACATGTCAATAGTTTGTTTTTATACCCACCAATATTGGATGATAGATTACAAATACTAATACATTAGTGTCAATAATTATTATTACTATTGTATCATTAGTACAATCACCCTAATGGAACCGATACTTTTTATACATTTTTCAAGTGTCAATGACTTCTACCGATCACCACGCTTGTATTGTAAATAGGCGCTATGAATAATCCAAACCAAAGTAATAGGAATTAGACCTAACACGCATTCCAAATATAAAGACTTCAATCATTTTAATTTTTTTAAGGTTAAAAATCGGATAGGTGTATAAGAAATGAATGCATTTCCATACTATTAAGTAAGTAATCTAGAATCTAGCTAAAACATAATCTAGATTATGCTAGTCTGTATTTATATTTTGACATTTTTATGTTACCCCATTATTTTTATTGTTATTTTAATTTTTCCAATCAAATGATGTTATTCAAAGAAAATATTAAAAGTAAATTGAACTACTAAAGTGACCAATTAAATAGAAGATTCCCAATAAAATTTAAATAAGTATGAATCAAACATTAATATAAATATAACAAGAAACAAATATTCCAAATATAGTTTGAAAACAACATAGTGACAGCTTGCATAAATCAATCAATTATCCTAAGTACATCTACTCCTTGACCTTCCCCTTCCCTTCACCTTCCCGACCTACAAGTGCAAGCATATATAATCAATTAGCTAGTATGCTACACAAATCAATTCTCAAATATTTACAAGCAAAAATATACTTATAATTTAACTTGATTATTGTATGCTACATAGTGTACGTGGGCCCACTCATCGCGAAGTTGCGTAAATATCATCCATAGTGTACTCATCATTGTACTTGAACTTAAAAAAATAAAGAAACAAAATGTATAGATATATTTTTAAATTTGTTCTAATTACCATAAAAATCAGATCTAATGCAAATAAAGAGTATCACTATAGTAAATAATAATTACCAAGTCGCTTAACAAATTGATAGTTCATAATAATTATTTTACATCACCGAATACTACTTTAGCATTCAACAATGAGACCTTCCATTTATACATTCAACAATTATAATCACTCGGTTTGCAATCAGTAATGCTTCAAGTACACAAGCAGAACACACTAAAAATTAGCATCAATTTTGCCAAACAATATCTTGAATGCATTTAACAAAATATTGATCAGCTAACAAACAAGAATAAATTTGCACATTCCATTTATCTTTGCATTCATTTGATCCAACCGAGCTTGCATAAATTCAAAACTTCCTTGATACATTCTCAATTCTTGCGCCAATTCAAGAGGATCAAGAATACCGAAATATATGGGAGGGGTGATGAATTAACCCAAGCCTTGCAACCAACTTCTATTAGGCTTCTTCTCAGTAGGCTTCGCTTAGGATATCATTTGGTCCCCGAGATTGGAATGTTCCTCGCACAACCTAGCTTTTTAGCTCACTCGAAAAATAAATACAAAATGATTTTATCAAAATTAGAAATAACAAAAACAAATAAGTTACATGATGATAGCCAAAACATACATCTCATTACTAGTATTTATCAAAGAAACAGTGCAATCCAATTTGTATTTAGATGCAATTGATTATTATTTAATAACATTCATCACACAACAAACAAAAAATCAGAATTAATCGCAGCCTTAAATCAAACTAATAACAATGATTAAAATATTTAAATTCAAGGAAAACAATCTTGTAAATAATCATACATCATTAAAAAATCCTATTGTATACTATGAAGAGAGGTAGTGGCAATGAACTCTTTACACTCTTAATTAATTTGTATTTAGTTTTAGCCAATTCACTCATATCGATCCAGCTCAACAAATTTAAATACTAAACAATCCTATATTTTTCCAAGCAAATTTTATATTTATCAATTAATTAAGTGTTATTTTGTATATTTGATTAAAATGAATTATTTATACAACAATTTTTATTATATTTCTAATGCAATCAAATGCAAAGATTAACTACCTTCCTTATTACATTTTAAATATACTATAATTCAATCAAATTCAATATTTTTCAAGCATGAATCAAATAAATCTTATTGTTATCAATTGGTATATATTTTTTAATGGTGTTACATTTATAAAGTTGAATATAATGTTAGGATTTATTCAATAATAAAGTATTATAGTTTTTAAGTTAAAGCAATTGTTGAAAAAGCTTCTAACTCGACTAGTCATCAAGGAAAGACATAACACACAAATTATTCATGAAATAATAATTGGGCAAAATTGAAGTTAATAAGCAAGGTATGTATTGTTGTCTCTCTCTAATTTAGTGGGTGCTAGAACTAAAATGTACCGTATGTTTTAAATCACAAAGTCGCGTGAGTCCAACCTATGGTCGAGCTAGCTGATTAGTTATTATACATAGTGTTTAGTTCAAAGTTCCAAGTTCTAACAACCAAAAATGTAAATAGAAAACAAAAAAAAATTATTATATCTGTTCAACATGGTTGCCAAAAGTCATATAAGCATCATCTTATAGAGTCAAATTAAAAATAATTTAGCTAGCTTTCAGCTTCGTGCAATTTACGTGTTCAATTTTCTTAAATGCATAGTAGTGGTGGAAACTTATAATTCTCTCGCCACTTGCTACACATCGTGGTGTAACTTCCATATTTTTTCTCGTGAGCCAATAACTAGGTCTCACTACTATCAATCTCTTGTTTAGAAGCTCCGAGCTCCAACTTCTACAATAAATTGATAAAATTAAATTGATAGCTACTTCAAATCACCTTATTATTTGTATTAAAAATATTATAAGTTTTTATTATAGTGGTTATTGTACTTATTTTTTTATGCAACAACCAAAGATATCCTTGCATCGCCTAAATGATTATTGTATACATTCTTTGCTCTTTTATCTTTTGTTGCTTTATTTTTTCATGTATAAAGTGGATGTCAATTAAAATGTTTACAAGTACTCAATGATATTAATAAACTAACAACATCTTAAACATACCTGAAATTTTTCGGATAAAACCCTATGAACAAAGATCTTGTAATCTTCTTTTCTAATGGCCTCATACTCAAGAGGACGCTTCTTCAGTGAATTCAAGTTGTTTGTATTGGGGAAAATATATTCATTTGCCAACTTACATCTAAAGGCCCTTAATGCAACTCTCATCCATTTCAACACTTGGAGTTTTAGCCTTAAGGCTCAATTTGAACTTTTCTTGAAAATAAGTCCACAAAGTCTCTTTGATGTCCAAAGGCTCTTTCCTCCAATTATTATTTATGATTGTTATTCTTTCTCGTATAATCATCCCAATATAATTCCTCATGTCATTTCTTCTTTTCAACTGAACTCCGTGAAAATTGTATGTGAGCTCGTTGTCACGGATGAGTGTTTTACGCAGAAGAAACCGCAGCGGCACTTAGACAACCTTTGCTCTGGATGTCGCTAAGTAAGCCTTTCAGCTTCTCAATAGCTAAGCCAAGAGGTTCCCAAAATGCTAAAGAGAAGAGGGAGCTAGCGAGCAATGTAGCCAAATGCGGAAATTGTATTACTCGAAAGAAAGCTTACAAGAGAGCTTACAAGAGTGCTTTGATGCTTGCTTTGCTTGGATGCTTAAATGCCTAGAGCTCACCCATATTTATAGGGAAGCTTGGCTAGCTCTAGAGAATTCTATATACATGTGCAACATTCTAGAGAAATCTAGCGTTATGGCTAATTGCTGGAATTTTATGGAAGTTTCCGAATCCGCCAAGCTAGCACATCTCTACCATGTCCTCGGGCCATTTTGGTTGGAATCATGGGCTCGTGAACATCCTCCCCACCTAAGCTCGCAGCATCCTTGTCGCGCCTCGTGCTTGAACCTTTGGATGTGTTCCGCGAACCGCCACAAGTCCTCTTCACGCTCCCAAGTGGCTTCACCTCGTGGAGGTTTTTCCACTTCACCAAGTACTCGTAGTAGGTCGGCACGCCATTCCTTCGAATGATACGATCTGCAAGGATGTACTCTATATCTTTTTCAAACGTGAATTTTGGGTTGGAATCACGGGCCCGTAACATCATCCCCCACCTAAGCTCGCAGCATCCTTGTCGCTGCCTCGTGCTTGAACCTTTGGATGTGTTCCGCGAATCGCCACAAGTCCTCTTCACGCTCCCAAGCCGCTTCACCTCGTGGGGTTTTTCCACTTCACCAAGTACTCGTAGTAGGTCGGCACGCCCTTCCTTCGAATGATACGATCCGCAAGGATGTACTCCATATCTTTTCAAACGCGGTGACAACTACCGCTGGGGAACGCCTTGATTCTCCACGTGTCGGGTCTCCCACGCCTTCGTGATAGGGCTCGAGAAGACTTACGTGAAAGACCGGATGTATCTCGAGCCTTAGTGGAAGCTTTATTTGATACGAGACGCTGCTCACACGCCTGGACGATGCGGAAAGGTCCCTCAGACGCCTCACCAACCCCTTGTTGACTTTCTCTCAAGTGTCTTGAATTGTTGAGTAGAGCTTGATCATGACTTGATCTCCTTCCTTATACTCGACGTGCCATCTCCGCTTATCTGCCCACTTTTTCATTTTCGACGCTGCCTTGCTGAGGTAAGCTCACGTGATGTTCGCTTCTTCATGCCATTCGAGAGCGAGCTTATGTGGTCAGGGTTACGGGCTGGAATTCCATGATGATCTCGAATGGGCTCTTGCTAGTAGCCTCACTCCGCTCAAGATTATAAGAGAATCGGGTGACATCAAGCAACTTCGCCTAATCTCGCCGGTGAGCGCCACGTAATGCCTCAAGTACATCTCAAGGAGGCCATTAATGCACTCCGCTTGACCATCCGCTTATGGATGAAAGCTTGTTGAGAACTTAAGATCCGTCCCCAACATTTTAAAGAGCTTCGCCTAAAATTTTCCAGTCAAGTACGGGTCTCGATCGCTCACAATGCTTCTGAACACCCCAAAGCTTCACGATGTGTTTGATGAAGAGACGGCCGCTTCATTCACTTTGCAATCTTTGGTGTTGTAATCGTCAGTGCGGCAATGAACGCTGCATACTTGTCAGTAGTAGCCTACCACGACCATAATGTCGCCAGAATCCTTCGAACTTAGGCAAGGCCGCTATGAAATCCATGGAAATGCTCTCCCACGGCCTCGATGCAAGGGTAGGTCGCCAACAATCCTCGCCTGTAATTTTGATCAATCTTGTCTTGTTGACACACAAGACATGTCCTCACATATGCCTCCATGTCATCCCGTGATACTTGGCCAAAAATACGAGGCTTGACTAGTGCAACTGTAGCGCCTATCCGGGTGACCAGCCCACTTGGAGTCGTGGCACTCATTGATTACCTCTTTGCGTAAGTTTCCCCACCTGGCATGAACAATGATCTCCTCAGTGAGGAGGATGCCTCTTCTTACCAAAATCTCCTTGTCTTTTCTTCGAGGACCTTTTCCAAAGAAGTCCTTTGCCAACGGGTCTTATCGGAGGCCTTCTTTGATGCATGAGATAAGTGTCTCGACTTCGTTGGCTCGCGCTAAGTGTGGCCAATTCCGCCTTGTGGCTTAGTGCGCCTCAGAACGACGCTGGCTTTGCCCGGCTTTTACCGAGCCTCATAGTTGAATTCCGAAGGAAATCTTGTCACCGAGCTTGCTTCGAGCTTAACTTCTTTGCATTTGAAAGTAACTTGTCGCTACATTGTCCGGTCATGATCGTAAAGTGAGCCAAGCAAGTAGTGTTGCCACACTCGTAGGCAATGAATGATTATCGCTATCTCTTTCTCTTGCACCTGTAGCAGTGCTCGCGGTCATTAAGTTTTCGGCCTCAAACGCTATCTGGTGGCCTTCTTGCATAAGGACCCCGCTAATGGCAAAGTCGGAGGCATTCTGCTTGCACTTCAAGGGCTTTGTGTGACTCGAAAGAACTAGGACTGGTTCCTTCAAAATTACTTTCTTCAAGTCTTCAAATGCTTGTTGGCAATCCTCGCACCAATGCCATGTCTCGATTCTTCTTATGTAAATCCGCTAGGGTGCCGCCTGATCGAGTAGCCTTGAATGAATCGTGATAATAGTTCATTGTTAAGGAATGAGCGCTGTTCTGCTACTTTTGTGGAGGCTCCCAATCGAGGATGGCCTTTACTTCGAAGTTCTCCATCATAAGCTTCTCGCCTCCTATCTTGTGTCCAAGGAACTCTACCTATTCTCGAGCAAATGAACACTTCTTCATCTTGAGGTAGAGCTCGCTCTCTCGAGCATGTTTAGCGTGAATGTTTAGCGTGCTCCTCGAAAGCATGGTGCTGTACACCACTATGTCATCTAAGTACACGACTACAAAGCTGTCAAGGAATGGTTGTAGTACTTTGTTCATGCGAAAGTGTAATATAGCCGTGCATTAGTGAGACCGAAAGGCATTACAAGAAACTCAAAAGATCCGCACTTGTTACGTAATGCCGCCTCGGGCTCATCTCCTTCTAAGAATGCGCACTTGGTAGCACCCTGAGCACAAGTCAAGTTTGGTGAAGCACCTTGCTTTGCCGAAATGGGTCTAATAGATCCGCTGTTAAAGGAATCGGGTACTTGTTCTCGATAGTGATCTTGTTGAGTGCCTCGTAATCGATGCACATTCGCAACGATCCATCTTCCTTCTTTCGAAAAGGACCGTGCACCAAACGGGCTTTGGACCGATGACATAGCTCGTGATCCAAGAATCCGTGAGCTATTTTCGCAACTCTTCGAGCTCGTGTGGCGCCACGCGGTAGGGCGCCAAAGCCGGAGGCTTCAACCTTGCTCCAACTCTATTCTGGTGATCCACCTCTGCCTAGGTGGAAGCGCCTTCGAAAGCTTAGTGAGGCATCACGCCCTCGAACTCCTCGAGGACGCACTCGTAGCGCTGGAGGGACTCTGGCTCGAGCACTTATGGAGTTCTCTCCTTGTCGAGCTCCCGAATGGCAACCAAGAAGCTCGGGTCCTTCTTGAAACCCCTGCTTGAATTGCATGGCCGAGAGCCGCCTTCTCCTGACTTGCCACGCCCGTGGGAACCATGCATGCCTTACTCCCGCCGAGGATGCTTAGGGAGTTTGTGGTCGGAAGTGGAAGGCATGGACTTGGCCGAAGAATTCCATGCCAAGGACCATCTTAAAGTCGCCCATGGGCACGATTGAGAAGTTGAGCTGGCTCACGCGCCAAGTGCGACATGCACACCTCAGGCCGTGCCAAGAATGGGCTTGAGGGTGAGTTCACCGCCTTCATAGTGCTTCATTCCTTCGTGGTTTCGAGGCCCAGGCGCTATGCCTCATCCTCGACACGAAGTCATGCGTGGCTCCCGTGATCCAACAATGCGCAAACGATGTGTTCTATTTATCCTCGCACACATACATTAGCCCTTTCTGGCGATTGCCGTCATGGGCTGTCGAGTGCGAAAGTTTTTGAGATAGAACCCATGCTAGGTCGGGGTTCTTCTCGGCGATGGCGTGGAGTTGCCCTCGAGTCAGGTAGCGAGGGAATTAAGCGACTTCTTCCTGGACAGCTGGTACCCAATGTGGGCTATTGCATATGAACCATGGGCTTCACTTGCCGAGGCTTTTTGCCCACTCGCCGCTGAGGTTTTTTCCGCCTCAATCCTCGCGATCGTGGCCTTTGTCCTCGCGACTCTCTCCCACCTTGCCTTGATTAGGCCTTTATCTTGGATTGGCAGAGTATCTGCTCAACGACCACAGCTGGCAATGGCCTCGCCAAGCATTCGACGCCCCACTTGTCGAGCTCCGCTTTGGCCCAGCCCTCGAGGCCATTCTTGAAGTGAAGAGTGAGTCCTTATCTGACATGTCGCTTATCTCAAGCATTAGGGTAGTGAACTCGCTGATGTAGTCGCGAACGCCACCCGCTTACTCGAGGCGACGTAGGCGTGTTCTCGCCTTTCTCGCATCGCTTGGGGTAAATTGCTTCTGAGTTCTTGCTTAAATTTTGCCCATGTGTGAATGGCATAGATGCCTTTGCCTCGCTTCGCCATACTTTCGACGCCACCATAGTCAGTGCATCGCCTGAGAAATGCGGTGCAAGGCCCACTTTGATGCCTCGCCCCGAACACCCATGGCATTAAAATATTGATCTAGCCTAAATAAGAAGTTGTCTCACGATGGTGGCATCATGGTACCATCGTAGGTGTCGGCTCGACATCGCCAACGCGTCGCAGCATCACCGTGGCTTGTAGAAGTCGGGCTGCAGGAGAGTGTGCGCTGTGCCATGCCTAGTCCGAGCGCATTTCCTCCATTTTTGCATGGACATCGCGCAGCTCATCTTGTACGTAAGTCGCAGTAGTTTCATTAACTCCTCTTGAAATGCTCAAAATTCCTCTAGGGTGTTGGCTTGGTCTTGATGAGGGCCTTGGTTGCCATTGTGAAGCTTCGAGATATTCACCCCGAGACCGCCCACCATTTCCTCCAAAGTTTCGAGGGTGTCCCGAGTGGCGGACATCGTTGTTTCGAAGCGTAGCCAATCTTGGCTCCAAAGCATCGATAGACGCAACCTTGACTTGCTACGAGTTCTGGCCTTCCCGCGAAGTTTCATCGCGCCCCGGCTTGGTTCCCGGAGGATCTCTATACTAATAATGCCCTCGTGTAGTGCTTCGAGGTTGAAGGTTGGCCATTGCCGCTGAAATGCTTGTGTGCAAACAAGAGTCTCGATACCACTTGTCACGGATGAGTGTTTTGCATGAATAAGTCCGCATGCGCACTTAGACAACCTTTGCTCTGGATGTTGCTAAGTAAGCCTTCGAGCTTCTCAATAGCTAAGCCAAGAGGTTCCCGAAATGCTAAAGAGAAGAGAGAGCTAGCAAGCAAATGTAGGCAAACGCGGAAATTGTCTTACCTCGAAAGAAAGCTTACAAGAGAGCTCACAAGAGTGCTTTTAATGCTTGATGCTTTGCTTGGATGCTTGATGCTTAAATGCCTAGAGCTCACCCATATTTATAGGGAAGCTTGGCTAGCTCTAGAGAATTCTAAGGCCTAGAGAATTCTATATACATGTGCAACATTTTAGAGAAATCTAGCCTTATGTACAAGTGTGCTAGTTGCTGGAATTTTACTGAAGTTTCTAGAATCTAGCCAAGTTAGCACATCTTGGCTCATGTCCTCGGGCTGCTTTGGCTAGAATCGCTCGCCCATAACATTAGTCTCCTCATTAACTCATTTCTGCATGTCTTTCATCTTTGTAAGGTTTCATCTTAGTCTTCCTTCGAGATCTGGATTATATGCTCTCTCATCATTTTCTACCATGTCGCCAACAAACTTGCAACTGCATAAAATAGATAAGTGCATTAGATATCAATATACTATCTTAATATAAATAATAAAATAATAAAATACATCAGCTTGCTTACTTATGAAAAGTAGTGCTAACAAGTTACAATAAATGTATTGTTCATTTTATGCCTTGATATCTACATGAAAACATCACCATCTGATCTTACACATGTTCTTCATGACCCACATCTAACTTATATTCTAGAAGATTGTTGGATAATGTGCATACACATCCATGTCATCACACCCAATAATTACATTTTTCACACACTGAACAAATAATTGATTTATTATTATCTAGCTGGTCTTTCACATAAAACACTAGATTTGTATGACCATCTAGAATTTAACCATCAGATCCATAGTATATTTGATCTAAATTAACTAGTGAAACATAATTCATCAATGTTAACCCCTATCATCCACCCAATTACACTTGAAAATAATTTTCTTAACCCCCAAATAATCAACCTACTTAATTTCATTAACAACCCTATAAAAGCATATCCCCAAATGGGATTTTTGTCTTTGAGCTCAAAATATGTAAAGATTTAGCAACAACATGAACATCACTATTTTGTGTTACACGCTTTTGTCCCGAGCTCTCATATCAAACTTAAAAATCATTAATATAGTAGCCTTTATATGTCACTAGGCTTAAGTATGCTTTTATTTGCCAACCACTATACTATTTCATCAACTCGCTATATTATTTGCTTTATCACTTGTTACCTATTGTTTCAAAATATAAAACCATAATAATTAGTTAATATATTACCTAAAAATAATAATATTGTTTCTTTTACAACCTAGGAAGATAAAATTTGCCCTTGATATAAGGAGCAAAAACATGTGATTTAATCAATGGAATTGCTTTGAGGAACTTTAGATATGCATCGAACACCGAGTTTATCCAATCTAACAAGGAAAACCACATTAAATTAAAGCTATCTCAGTAATATATGCATTTATTTTATTTTATTTATTTATGTAAATAATCAAAACAAGAGGGATTTTTATGTGATAAATTAAGAGGGGCTTTATGTGTTAATCATAAGGGTGTAGTTGATCTTTCGTGGTGTATTTAAAAGGGAAACCGGTGAATTTGGAGCAAACCGAGAGAGAGAGGAGACTATTTGACCCGCTGACCTGAACTCGAACCCAAACCCATGACCCGAGCCACCGGCTTCTTCCATTTCCACCACTTCACCTACCGAGCAAGGTGTCAAACTGAAGCTTGTAAGCCACCCATCCACCCCCACCGCCTTTGATGTCGAAAATGCGTGAACGCCGCCGCTAAGATCGAAACTTCCGCGGGTTTACACAGACGATCGCCGCCGATCATGCGCCGCCTTTGGTCGCTTCACCCATCGGAAAAGCTTCCCATCTCACCATCTTCCATTCCCGACCAGCCACCGCAAGACCGAGGAAACTGCTTTGTCACCGACCGATCACCCCAAGGAGCCGCGGCTCATGAGCTCGATCCGTATCACCGCTCAGGCGTGGAGGTCACCACCCAGCACCGCTGAACTAACCTTGACGAGAAGTGTCTAGTCCGAGCTTCCCACCGCCTGGGTAGGGCATTTTGGTAATTTTGCGTATTGAGGGTAATTTTGTAATTTGTAGCTTCGAGGATGTTTTTGCAATCCGAATTGAGGGTAAATTGGTAATTTTATGATGTTGAGGGTAAATTTGTAAATTACTTAATACTGGATTAATACAAGAAGTCGGAAAATTGACAGTTGTAATATTTAAACGAATATTTACTTTAAGCTGCTATTTTTGTGACATTAGTTCAAAATATAATTACGGGAAGAAATTATATCATTTCTCTAAAATAGGTGGATCTCATGGACGAGAATCTACCTCATGGACGTGGTCCCGCAGACGGGTGATAACTGAGTCCGAGTTTGTCACCGTGAGTAGAATATATTAAAATTATTTGATTTTTATATAATAAAGCTTGTTCGTGAAATGAATATTTAAAGTGCTTTCATTAAATGGTTCTCCTAAATTAAATGTTTATTCCAGATAAATATTTCTTTAAATTATATTTATTTATTTATGTCTCGTGATCGATTTTAAAATGGTAAAAGAGATGATTGATTTCTTAACATGATTTAAAGTGCTTTTATGTGGATTTCGAGCATGATTTAAAGGGTATATGATTTGATCTTGAGTGTGATCTAAAAGTTTATATATGTTGATTTTGAGCATGATTTAAAGAGTATATGATTTGATCTTAAGCATGATTTGAAAGGTGTATATATATAGGATTTTGAGCATGATTTGAAAGTTGAATATATGAGGATTTTGAGCATGATTTCAAGTGTGTGTAAATGTGGATTTCAAATATGAATTAAAGTGTATATATATTGATTTCAAGCATGATTTAATGTTCTAAAGCAAATACCCGCTCCTCTAGATGAGATGAGATAGTAGGCCTCGGAGTCTGGCCCCAACACACATATAAGCTTGGGACGCGTGTTTAGGTGCTCGCCTTTAGGGCATATGCATGTCGATGTATATCGAGATATGAGATCAGGTGGTCCGGACACAATGTCGCAAGATAGCGATCATAGCATGTCCGCTGAGATCCGAGTATGAGTTATGCCGATAAGCATGAGATGGTATCGCCCTTTCGCCTCATCCGGTAGGTCCTGATATGACTAGATTATCCCCGGTATTTGTTTAAGGATATTTGTATTACTTAATATTTGATACTTTAGTATGAGATGACATTTCAATATGAGATGTTTTTTTTTATTGATTTTGTAGCAAGATCGCTTTGCTTATGTTTAGAATATAATTGAATTGAAAGGAATTTTTACATGAAAACATTTGTTCGAGAAAAGTAATTATACAAGTGATGCACTTATTTTTGTAAGTATTTCATGTTTCAAAAACTACTATCCACTCACCGACCTTACCGAGTTTTATACTCATTCCATTTTATTATATTTTCCCCTGTGTGATTACAGTGTACAACAGCTTAACCTAGCAAACTGTACATAGTTGGAGTTATTTGGGCCACGTGAGGTTGTTTGAGGCTATATACTAATTATTTTCTTTTGTTAATGTAAACATCCTATTTTGGAATTATACTAGGAATGTGATATAAGAATTATCAAATGTGTGTATTATTGGATATGTTACCTGGATGAGATTGGGTTGATGTAGTTAATGTATAATAAATGATTTGGGAGTGCTTGTGTTGTAATTGCAGTGTTTGGGAATGTTATATATTTAAGTGGAGTTTCGTCGAAATTTCGTAGAATTCTTATTAATAAGATGATTTTTAATGTTTGAGTTCAGCTTCTAAGACAGGTCACCTCGGAATGGGGCGGACGCCCTCATATCTCAATGGGAATGTCCCAAAATTAGACAATTAGAATGGAAACAATGTGTTGAGAAAGTTCATGGTTCTCAATTTGAGGTAAATTATTTTACAACAATGTTCATTCTTTATTACTTGTTTTAATAAAGAATTGTTGTACACCATTTTTATCAATGATAAGAGCAATAAATGGAAGAAGATACGTGAAAAAATCAAGTATAAGCATCGCTTGTGTAGTACAAAGTTATAGTGGCATGTTGTAAGGTATCATACCCCATCCTGTTCAATTTAATTTATTGTACTTACTTCATTTTTTAAATCATAAAATTAAGTTGTCCTTTGTGGTTGTTAACATAAAATAGTAGGATGAGATTACAATTTCTGAGAAAGAGCTTGACCGAATTCAGTTGTGGTTAATGGCTCAAAAAAACAACAAGGGTGGTTATGAACCTAAAGTGTTACCAACGGTAGAGAAAATTGTAAGGGTTCTTTATTTATTACTTAAGTTTATTTGAATATGAGGTTTGCATATATTTGAACAACAACTTTTTTCTTTATGCTGATTTAGTTTGTATCCACATTATTTTAGGAGGAATTAAAGAGTCAAGTTGACGAAGGATCATTTCAAACTCCTGCAATAAATGACATTCTGTCAACGACCTTTGGGAAATAGCCAAATGGTAGTAGCGTCTAAGGAGTGGGGAAGTCAATCACTTAACAATGTATTTCCATGTACCTAATATTGTAGACTTGCTTGAGTAAAAAATGGCGATGGAAAGAAAGGTGCATGGGGAAAGGTTTCAGATGATGATGGAGATGATGGGTGTAGAGCTAAATGGTAGGTTAACTAGCACTATTTATTAGTTATAGCTATATGAAAGCTGAATCTCTAACAATTGGAGATGATGACAAGAAAGCTCAATCATAAGCAAAAAGAAAGGTTATATTCATCATCAATTTATTTACTTTGTGTTACACTTAATTTGTATTTTGTTCAACTAATTATTCTATCGCGTTTGCATATTGAATAAGCTGTAGACATCATGGATGAAGATTCCCCAAAATTGATCAATCAAATGCAAAATATAATGGTTATTGTCTTACAATAATTTTTTACTGTATGTTACACTTAGTTATTATTTTACTTAACTAATTACTATGATATTTATGCATTTTACATAGGCTGCAGATATCATAGAAGAAGATTCTTATAAAGATAGAAAATGAAAGAAGCTCCTTCAGTTAAAACATAGAAAAGACTCCAAGAAAGACCCGTACAAACACTCCAAAAAGGTCTCCTAGACTGAAAATGGCTATAAACCAGCAATGAAAACAAGAAGACCCTGTTGTTTTCTGTTTTGGTTCTAAATTCCTCCTCATATGAAGCCAAATTTGATTAAAGTAGTCGCTAGCAGAAAACTAGTATTGTGGAAGAACACTAGACTAGTTGCACAAGAGAGAAAGAGTAGCAATGCAACAATTAAAATGTTCTTGGTTGTAGCTGAAACTTTCTTACAGACAGAAATATTAATTCAACATGATGAATCCATTTTTGGCTATAAAACTATAATCCTGTTGACCAATGATGTTTGTCAAGTGATCATTGATTTTGTTGATTGTGGAATGAAGTGATTGACCTCTAGGCAAGGTAACTCACTGGTTTCTAATCTTACATTGTATGACTATGATGTTTTGCTGATCATATACAATGATGTTCAATAACTTATATTTTACCATATCGTAAGTACTTACATGAGCCAATGGAGAATGATTAAGGGATGTTTCATGTGGGATTTGGTCAAGTTATGCTCTGTAGAGCCAAATCGCAAGAAGAATATATAACTCAATAGTCTTGTCATGTATTTGACCTGTTTCGAGTGGCTCTACTTGGACAGATTACATTGATCATATATAATCCAGGGTAAGGTCTTCTAGCTTTTTGTGTATTGAACATTAAAATAATTTAAAACATGTAATTTCCTACATTAATACGCAATAAGTTGTTTCTAATCTAGTAGAATTTGCTTTGCATGGCATATCAGGATGAACTTTCTTTGCCATTTTGTTTTAATGGGTCCTGTATTTGGTATTAAGTTGGCAAAATATAAAATTAGCAAAAATTAATTATTGTGTAAAAAAAAAAGATGGTGCAAAATAAACAAAGTTGTGTTTATAAAGATGAGAAAATGGTTTTTGAGAATTGATAGCATTTTGAGCGAAAGCTATTCATTTACAATTTGACTTCATCAATTGTCATTATTTTTCCTTATTGAGATAATTGATTTATTAGGATACTAATATTACCATTTATGTATTTAAACTGTAGCAATCACTGGGTGTTGGTTGCAATTGATGTGTTATCTCTACTATGTATTATTTGGATTCAATAGTTGGAGAAAAGATTAATGTCAATTTGGAGTAAATAATAAATCAGTTAAGTTTCTATAGATTTATATTTTAATGTTTCATATAGCTTAGTTATGAAATCATAGTATGTTGGTCTCTATATTCATCTTGTTTATTACCTCCAAAGGAGTTAAAATGTTTCATTCAACCAAGTTCAAAGTCAAGTTAAACCTAAAATAAGTAGCTGTCTAACTAAGGGCTTATTACATCTTTGGTTATTTTGTTTCAATTTGTAACTTATTATTTTTACGATTTCAGTGGTAGTAAAACTTATTTCATAAATGTACAGTGCCCCTAACATATAAGTGGTTTTGAATGTGGGTAATTCGTTATGAAGTATATGTAAGATATTGTGGGGAATGTGAACATATTGAAGGAAAATGTAAGTTTGAAATCTTATTTTTTGTTACTTCGTTATTTTCAACTAAGAACATATTGTTTACGACATTATTTTCATTTCCTTATTTGAAGTTTCAGAGGATAACTCAATACTCAAATGAGGATCTTATGAAGGTTCGAAATGAATGGGCGGCCTATGTGAGAAACTTAATTATTGAGTTAACAAAATAGGTACGTATCAATTGTTTAATAAATAAATAATATGTCAACAAGGGCTTATATTAGAATTATGTTTAATGTTGCTGTCTTGATTGTTCCTTTACATTTTCAGAGAATGTTGATGTTATTCAAGTTACTTAGAGCTTTTTAGATATGGTTGCTGTTGGTTTCTGCTGATTTATGTTGCTTTTATTCAAGATCACTACTAGCTACTGATATATATTTTAACTCATGCTTTGTTTATTGTTATTTCCAATTTTAAGATAAACAAATTTGTGTACCTTAGAGCTTGTGGGTGAATGTTTACCCAAAGATGATTAATCGCTGATTTGGTTATTGTTAGTTGTAAGGGTATTTTAGACTTGTTGGATGATTCTATGTTTTTGGATTGGATGATTACGATATGTTGTACTATTGAAATGGAGCTTATGGCATTTATAATATTCTTCAAATTGGATTTCTATATCACACATTTTATTTTATTTTATTTTTATTTTATTAATTAAATAGTGACACCAATTTAGCATCTCTGTAATATTGATGTTCTACAATTATAATTTAGTTAATACTTATTACATCAGAATTTCGTTGATATTGGTAACAACATCAAATTAGAAATTCTTTCATATCATAGAATCACAATATTTTTAATACCATAGCATTGTTATGAATGCGATGTTTTGAAATATCGAACCATCAACAACTCGGGAGCATCAATTAGAATGATTATATACATGATGTCTTAGAATCAAAATTATTTGGTGCTATAGAATCATTATGTACATGATGTCTTAGAATCAAAATTGATGTCATAGAATGCCATTTTTCTAATGATGACAATATCTTTTGGGTAGTTGGGCTTAGATTATTATAGGTATTGTTTGAGATTGAGGTTGAAATTCAACAATCTAGTTATTTCATAATTTTTTATTAAAATAGTATTTGGTAAATTTTGTAAAAGCGGCTTATTTTATAATTTTTCTCATTTTAACAACAACTTTTAAAAGTAGATGGGGTTACTTTTTATAAGTAATTTATTAAATGAGTCACCATACATTTTTAAAGTTTCTATTATGACCTTAATATATTAACAAAAAGAGAATTATATCTTACTTTTTTCATAAACCCTAATATATAGATCCTTATATATCATATTATAATAATAATTAAATTACCGCCACAATCATTGTATATTCTTTCCAATGTGAATGTAATAGATATTACTTTTTATTTTATTTGAATTTTGTATAAGTATGAATTTTTATCACATTTGGTGTAATAATAAACTTCATTAGATTTATTTAATTGAGTTTTTGTCACTTTATGTAATTTTATATAATAAAAAAATATTTCCAAACAATTTATTAAATATACTCGTAAAAATAAAAGACAATTTAAACTTATGTATATTTTAGTCATTATATAATAAAATAATACTTTTGTATTAAAATTTACCAAACACATATACTTTACTTTTCAAACTCACATCAACTACCACAATAACACAATTTACTAAACACCAAGTCACTTTTTAGTCACCCACTTATTTTATCTCAGACAACATAAGCAATTTTATTTAATTAGTCATCAGAATCTCAAACCGCCTATAGTGTGCTAATTTTTTAATCTGAATTAATGAAGAGTGTTAGATGTTTACTTTAGATTCGTGATATTTTCATATATGAAAATAGTAGGATAGTTGATGTTTACTTATTCAGTATAATCAAAATCTTAAAACATACCTTTCTTTGGTTTAAAGTCTTTTCTTAAACCATTGGCTTAAAGGATTCAAGTGGTCAACAACGCTAGTGAAGTCAAAAGTGGTCTAGATCGTTATTGAAGGAATTACAACCAATATTTAAAATCTTTAACCATTTCAAAATCTATTGGTGTTGTAAGATATAAAAGAAAATCATTAACAATTAGAACCAAAATTTAAAGGGGTTTTGACTCGACTCATGATCCGAGCATTAGTGTCGATCTTTATAATATGTTGTAATAGTATGTAGTTATAGAGTTGATTCTTTTGGAATCTCTCTAATCCGAGGGACCTAAAAATGAGAGTTTCGAGGAAAGAGAAAACTAGAATCTGATAGAAAAATTTGAGTTGGAATTAGAATTGAAGAATCCTTTTACCTTGTCACTCGTCCAATATTTATCCCCTTGTTTTTCTCGCCTCCCTTTGCTTGGGAGCCATCCTCGCATTTTTCTCGACAACTATGGGTCATGCATGACACAACCCGGGGTATGGGATGTCGAGGGCTATGGGTTTCCGTGACCAAATGATGATACCGTAGGTTTGTATGAAATGATAACACTATAGAGGCATGCACCCGATCACTCGGTAATGTTGATGAGACCTTATGGCATGAGGGTGTCTCGCTGCTTATCGATCGTCGTGACAAGTTGCTCTGGGACGGGGCCACAATGCTTAGGTCTCGCCTCCGCCGAGCTTTGGTTTCCCTTATACATGGTTTTGCTCGTAATGCGACCGGTCTCATTCACCGGGTCGAGGGTCTCTATGACCTTACTCGAGCAGTGATAGAGAGATCGTGGTCCCGACCAGCTTTTAGAACACTTTCCCCACCAACTTTGACACCGAGCAGGGGTGTGTTCGTGCTAGTGACTGTGTCTTCTGCTATGGTCGGATTCCCTCGAGTGGGTTCTCGCCTCAGATTCCCCAAACACCAGCCCCCGCTCTAGTCTTTAGAGTGAAATGAGATAAGATTGAAACTACTTGTCCGAAAGGTGTTCTCCTCCCTTTGCTTTTTCACACCGAAATGCCTCACCCTTCCATCACTTCACATTTAATGCAAGACACGTGATTAATCTAAACCGCTCGCTTGAATTTTCAAGAGGCGGCTATTTGAACACCATGTCCTCTCGGTAACGCATCGTCTGCTCATGTGACTTGCTTTCCCTTTTATAAATTCCTAATTTCTCCACTCGGCCTTTTCTTATTTCCACACTTTACTCGCATCTAAAACCGCCGCTCGCAAGTGAAATTCATCTTCTTCTTTGTCACCGTCGTATCTCGCTCAGATCAAATCGCTTTAAGGTATAAAATCTTCTTTTCTTCTCATTCTCGCCTTTTTCATTTTTTAGGTTTCCGTTTCCCACCGGTAGACCGTGGTCTCTAGGAAAAATGTCACCCACTCAAGAACCCCATTAGACGTCCCTCGAAGAATCATCTTCTTCGAGTGACCCGAGGCCACTAGTGGGTTCCATGAGAGACCCAAGTCCGGAAGAGGTCGAGCTTGTAGGGACACTCACCAGCAATAAAGGCAGTAGCGGCCGCCAAAAGGCCGAGTCATTTGCTATTGATAACAAGAGGTGTGAAACCTCACACCAAGATTTAGATCGGCTTATGGCTATGTATCACATCCCCGATAGTGTTGGTCTCAAGGCCTCCCGGCAAAAATAATACCCCTAGCCGTCCTCCTCAAGTTATGTCACCCTTTATCTAGAATGTTTTAAGCTAAGGTCAGTTGCTCATACAACCCTATTTTCGCCTCGGCCCTTTCCTCAGCTATGCCTCGCACCGGCCACCGAACCCGAATAGGTGGAGGGTTGTATCAGGGTCGATGTCCTATAAAGGTGATGTAATTTAGACGAGCCGACCGTAGATGAGATAAAGCATCTCTACCACCAAGAGCAGCCTCAAAGGATCGCGAGATCGGTACTACTTCACCTCCGTGTCAAGGGTAAGAAACCCATTACCGACTTCCCTACTACCGGTGGCAACTAGAGGGTAAATTCTTCTTTATTGAGGGAAATGGTGGCGAGCAGCCTCCGCCACCGAGGAGGTTCCTCAAATTACTTCTAGCTTTTGTACTCCGTGTCGCTTGTTCTCATAAGTCTTTTAATTTTTTCTCGCTTACTCTCTTATTATTTTTTTTCGTCCTTTATAGTCTCGTAGAGTCTATCATACCGTGTTGTGGAGGAGCCGCAGACGCACATCAACACCGCCTTAGACAACGCGAGCTCAGACAGTAGAGTTATTAACTCACCAAAACTTTATCGAGTTTTGTCTAATTGCCAAGCAGAAGACATAAGTTGTATCCTCTCTCGCTGAAGAAATGCTTGAGCACCTGGCCGATGCACCGAGTAGCTCCTCCGCCTGCCAAGAGGCCTAGAGTCAACCTCACCGCCCGCCAATCGTGATCGCTCCTCCTGCTCCGGAGAGTGAGCGAGTAGTCAAGAAGTTCGCCAGAGGGCCCGAGAGCTACCGTCCCCGCCATGATCTAGATCGTAACACTCTCAAGAGCAAGCAACTGATTTCACAAACCCCTATGTTAGGGATTTTACTAGGCACGTGGGGAAAAGTTCAGGAGTAGTTGAGTCCTCCAACTTTAGCGAGCTGGCTAATATGTTCCAAATACTGTACAGTGCTTCTGCCACATCTACTACCTTCAAAACAAAACCATGAAGTTTTGTAAGAAGATTAGTGCCGATAATTAAGGCTCTGAGGCATACCGAGTAAAAAGAGGAGGAAACCGCCAAGCTTCACGCCGAGAATTCCACCTTCGAGGAGAAGGCAGCCTTGGCCGAGTCTAAAGCACTCCACCTGAGAGGGAGCTATCCATGTTCTAGGATGAGCTCGTGAATGCCCGTGAAGACCCTCGATGTGCGAGGTTTGCTTTCGAGAGGACCATAGAGGCGTAGACTTTCGCCTTTAGCTTAAGGTGGACCCATTGGGGAATCAACTCACGTAGGAATATATCAGAGGGTCGACATTCTACTACTGAACGCATCATGCCCGCCTTGGGCAAGGAATACCCCGAGCTAGATATGACCAAGCTCGAGGTGGCTTTGGATTCATGAGTATGAATGATCGTGATGCTCAAACTAGGGACCAAAGGATCCCTCTCGACGAGGTGAAAGTAGACGCAACGCCTGGGATGCCGCTTCCTCCAACCGATGAAGCCTAAGTCGCTTCACGCCGGAAGGATCTTCAAGCTACCCTCTTCTCAAGCCCCCGCCTCAATCGCTAGCTCCGATTGCTCAAGCCCTTTGATTGGCTTTGATGCATTTTTTTTTTTTGTAATTTTGGCAATGTAATAAAGAACACCTACTTTACTTTGCATTTATACTTTTAATCCATTCTAAAATTCTCTCGTGGTAATTTCCAAGCAGCTTTAAGCCTTTCCCATATAATTTTGACAATGGTTTGCTTCGCTTGCCTTGCCAAAATGTGATCAACCGGATTAACCCCTTATGAACTTTGGTCGCTTTTACCTTAACTCGAATGCACTTTAATACTGAGGCCGTGGTATCTTTCTAGGTGAACTTGTTGCTACTGGAGCTCATTCTAACTCGTGGTTTTCCTTCTTGTCTCGCCTAAAATTAGACTTTGAGACTTCTGCCTTTAGCTTCATTTGGGAGCTCATCTAGCTCGAGCCTTTCTAGCTTATGCTTGGCACCGCCGCCTTAAGTTAGGCTTCGAGACTTACATGCCTTTGCATTTCTTGTGACCTTATCCCGCTCGAGCATTTCCGGCTTATACTATGCACCGCCTCCCTGTTAGGCTTCGAGACTTACTGCCCTTGCATTACTCGTGAGCTTATCGTGCTTAAGCTTTCCGACTTATGCTTGGCACCGCCTCAGCCTTAAGTTAGGCTTTGAGACTTCACTGCCCTTGCATTTCATCGTGAGCCTATTCTCGCTCAAGCCTTCTCGGCTTATGCTAGGCACTCCATCCTCGCCTTAGGTTTTAGGCCCGAGACTTACTGCCTAGCTTTTCTTCCCGAGATTATCTTACCTCGAGCCTTCACGTGGCTTATCTAGGCACTCTGCCCTCGCCTTAGGTTTAGGCTTCTGAGACTTATGGCTCTAGCTTTTCTTCATGAGCTTATCTTGCCTCGAGCCTTCACTTGGCTTATGCTAGACACTTCATCTCGCCTTAGGTTTAGGCTTTCGAGACTTACTGCCTTGCATTTCTTCGCGAGCTTATCCCGCTGGGCCTTCACTTGACACTTCATCTCGCAACCAATGCGTGGGGATCCCATACCGCAAATTACATTTTTCTAAATAAAGTCAAGAGTTTTGCTTTCTCGTAATGTCGCTCAAAGCTTCCACCTCAACCCATTTAGTGAAATAATCGATCGCTACCATGAAATGTGTCAGTGATGCTCTCTTTCGGCAGTTGGTCTCGATCAGTCAATTCCCCACCGAGAAAATGACCGTGGTGAGTTCATTATCGCGAGGCTTTTAGGTGGTCGAGCTATGTTATTGGCGTAATCTTTGGCAATCCCTGCAACTCCGGTATTTTCTAGCGTCCCTGGCATCCTAGGCCTAAGTATCCATGCCTTAAGACTTTAAAAGCTAAGGACCTCGCACCGTGAGTGATTCCCACAAATCCCCTCGTACTTCCGCTAGAGGTAATCACCGCTCCTCATCCAAACAACAGAATAACCAAGTAGGTGTATCCTCGCTTTACAATACCCTCATCAATTAGTGTGTACCTCATTGCTTGGCATCTCGCTTCCTCGCTCGCTTTCGCTCTGTAGTAATGTACCTTCCTCGAGATAAAAGATAATCGATCCATCTAGAACCTGCTCGAGGATAAGCTCATCCTCGCCCTCCCGCTCGATACTCGATCAGTCATGATCTCCATTAGAATGGACTTGGGTATTTTGGGGTTAGATACACCGCCATCCATGCTATCATATCCACCTAAAATTTTTCTCCCTCGCAATCTATTCAACCTCCACCGCTCGAAACTTTCTAATTAACTATCTCACCTTTAAAGTTAAGCCTCCATCTTCTCGCCTTTAGCCTGTAAGCTTTCCTCGAGGTGGTTTGCCACCACCGCGAATCTGTCCCGACCTTTACTTCTCTACCTTTACTACTAACACGAGCTTCAGCTCCCACAATTACAGACTTCAGATACTACCCGGTTATTGGTGGCCTTAAACTTGAGCTTTACGACATATTGTACTTCAACCCCTTCAAGACTAAGAAGCACTACTCCCGCCTCCCGCCTCCCGCTCTTCGATCTACACACGACCCATCCATCGGAATCGGCCCACACCTTGCTTGGAGCCAAGGAGCTTGTTGCTCGCTATTTGTCTCGCCTCCTTTGTCTCGACCAGACACTCAACCACGAGCCCCGCCATGGTTTGTGCTCTAATTATTGCTCTGGGTCGGTAGTTGATGTCAAACTCGCTAAGCTCTCATCGACCACTTTACTAGCTAGCCCAAGTCTCCGGCTTGTGCAGGATTTGTCTAACTCGGCCGGTTCGCCAAGACTTCTATCGAGTGTGCCCGGAAATAAGCCCTCAACTTCCGAGCCGCTGTTACAAGTGTAAGTGCCCACTTCTCCACTAGTGGATACCGAGTCTCCGCCTTAGTAAAGCTCGTCAGATAATATACGAGGTGTTACACCATCGACTCTTCCCATATCGTGACCGAGCTCGCTGCCCATCAGTGATACCGCTAAATACAAGTACGTAACCTCCCTACTGCAGCAGTTAATAAGAATGGGCTTTCAGCAAGTACTCCTTCACCGTTGGAAAGCCGCTCACACTTTGGTGTTCACTTCATCTTTCTCCCTTTCTCATCTCTTGAAGAAGACATGCCATTTTTCTCAGAGCTCTGGAGATGAATCTGCTGAGGGATGCTAGCTTACCCACGAGGCCTCAGATTTCTTAAGAGTACACTGGGACTTCATGTCTATTATCGCTCTTATCTTCTTCTAGTTGTCCTCAATTCCCCGTTACTAACCACTGAAACCCAAGAATTTTCTGAACCTACTCCAAAGGCACAGCCTCATGGTTAAGCTTCATCCGGTACTTCCTCAGAGTGCAAGGTCTCTTCTAGATGCTTCACATGTTCTTCTCAAGGCCTTGACTTGGTGATCATGTCGTCCATATAAACTTCCATCGTGGTGACCGATCACGCTTGAAAATCTTGTTCACCAATCTCGGTATGTTGCCCCTAAGATTCTTCAGTCCGTAGGGCATGACCTTGTAGCAAAATAGACTTAGTTAGTGATGAAGGTCTTGCACTCTTCAGTATGGCCCATACATGGGATTTGTTGTATCTTGAAAATGCATCCATGAAGCTAAGCAAACCGTGTCCTACTTTAGTAGTCAACCAACCGATCTATCTTGGGTAATGGGAAGTTGTCCTTCGACGTGCTTTGTTCAAATCGGTAAAGTCTACACACATCCTCCATTTTCCGCTTGCCTTCTTCACTAAGTACCACGCTTGAGATCCATTCATGGTAGTTGACTTCCTTATGAATCATGTCTTCAACAGCCTTCTCCACCTTGGCTGCTCAAGGCTCAGATCTCTCCGGTCGACGACTTTCTCTCTCGCCTTACCGGCTCAGATATCTTTTATTGCCAACCCGTGGCATGCTATCTTCTGATCGATCCCATGCATATCTTTACGCGCCCGCACATGCACATCGAATGTTCTCGCAAACACGCCGACTGTGCTTTTTCTCGCCCACTCACTAATTCCCTGAGCCGATGCTAACCTTCTTCTCCCGGTCGCCTAGCCTTATCAAAATTTCCTCTAATTCTTCAGCAGTGCTCTTGCCTCCCTTTTTGACTCAACCTCGTGTCCGTAGACATCACCGTGACATTTCCTTGTCACTGTGGCATAGCAGCCTTTTGCTACCCTTTGATCCCCTTGACAACTCCCACTACTTCATTCATGCGATTAGCTGATCCTCTTGAAAGGCCTCCCCAATATTGCCTAGTAAGGACTCGACTTCGCCCACAACCACGTAAATCCAACATCATGTTCTTCCTCAAAGGGCTTCGAGCCCATGGTTATTGGCAAGTTGACAATCCCTGCAGAGGTTAGCTTTCCCCACCGAATCCTTTCTCGAGATGTGCTCGCCCCGCCGAGCCTCACATCCGCTATCCCCAAAGATGTCTAGGGTGGACTTGAAAAGTATATCCACCGAGCTCACCGAGTCCACCAATATCCGATCGAGCTCTCACTTCAACAAAAATGAGTTTCTAGGTGGACTTGTTACTACATATTATAATTACACGCCATTAAAAATATGTAAAGATGTAAGGTATTTAAATATTCACCGTTAAAATATTTTATTATATAATAAGACAGCTCTATTTTCAAAATATGTCGTTGATTGCTCTAAATAATAAATTTTAATAGCATAAAAATATCAATCCTCGTGAAAATAATTTTCAATAGGACAAGATATTTGCTATTAATAAATAATAAAATCTGCCTTTGACTCTCCCGCTGAAAGTAAGCTCTTACCACAAACAAATAGAAACACTTTACTAGTTTCTCCAGCTTGCATATTTCCTTCTAGCTAAAACACTCCTGCTAATTCTCTATGGAGTTTCTACTGTTATCAAATTCTTCCAAAAGTTTTCGATTTTTTCCAATTTTATCTCATAATTTTAGAATACCAATATTTCTAAATATCGAGATTTACATATTTTCTCTCTTATTTGGAATCGCATACCCTTTTAACCCTAATATTTCATCCTCTACCATTTCACTTTCAATCTTCTTTTAAATTCATATTATCATTGTTTGTATCATCAACAACAAGGAAAGGTAAGAACTTTTTATTTAATATGTAATTTTTTTTAATTTGAATTGGAAATCATTCTGCTTGGATATAAGTTTGAATGGTAGTGTTAGTGTCATTTTTTTATTTAGTTAATATAATCTATCATTAAATTAATTAAATTATAACTTTAGTAAAAGATTGGAAAAAAACATAATTTTTGTTTTAAAATTTTTGTATATATACATATTATTTTTTTGTTGTGTTTTGAGACTTTATAAGCAATGTTTTCTTTGAATTTTTATATAAAAATTAGTCTTAAACTACATCTTGATTTTCTTAAAAGGGAAAACGAAGCAACTGGTTCTTACCCTTAATAATGTAATTGAATTCATGACAATTGATCCAACTCATCACTGATATTTTATTGGTTTTTACAAGTTTTATGAATAGTTAGGACATGAGTTTCATGATTCGTTGTCAAAGAGAATTCAATTTATTTTATTTACTTGCTTTATCAAATTTAAGAGTGGCCCACATGCGTGGCATGTTTTATAGTCATCAAACACTTGACAATTATTGTTCTTCAACAAAATTAACTTCTTGTGAAAAATTGAAAATGAAGTACTACTGCATCTATCACTATTTGGTATCATTGATCCAAAAAATAGAATTTGATTTGTAATTTAGGGAAAATTAGAAAGAAACAATAATTTTTGTATTACAATTTTGTTTCTTTTACTAATTTTATACTGCATTTATTAATTACCATTTATGAATTTAAACTAAATATTTTATTTTACTTTTTGTAGCATTACCAAAATCATCAAGATTTGCCTTTTGTTGCTCCAGATTCTATATACCTGGTAAACTAACTTTTAAAAATTTATATTATTTTTTTTCTTTTTGTTACGTCATATTGGAAGTTTGTTTATTCTTTTATGCATAATACTGAATAATTTTTAGCATGCAAATGATTAGTTTGATTATCTTTATCTTTTAGAAATCTTAGTTGTATCATATATGTACATATGTTTGTGTATGAGCTATTACTTTTGTTAAACAATGTCATATAGTCGTGATGTCTTCTTTTACAAGTAAAAGTTGAAAAGGATTTTTTAATTTTTATTGAAAACTGTTTGTTAGAAAAAAAAAGAGAGAGCAAGAAAAATAATTGGTTATATATAGTAGATTGAGCAATCTAATAATTGGACAACTATTAAAGTATGATAGCCTTTTTTATTAATTTCATTTTTAAATAATAATACTTTAAAGCAATTAACAGAGTTGTTTATTTAATATCATTGCAGCAAAAGTTTATCATTTATGACCATTAGAAAGAAAATATACTTGCTCGAATGAGAAAGTTATGGACAGATCACAAATCCAGACTATCAATTAGTATAAGGGAAGTATGTGATAAACCTGATGCAACTAGGAAACTGAAGTTGCTAAAACCTGAAGATGTGGCTGATAAAGAATGGAAAAAATTGTTGCCCATCGATTAAGCAAAGAATGGAAAGTATGTATGTCATTTTATTATTTATATTTCTTGTTACTGCATTCAATATATCTTATGTCTTATAGGAAAAAATTCCAACTACTAAGAGCAACACAAACAGAGCCTCACATAACGAGTCGAAAAGGCATGGCACAAACATGAGACGAAATGGTTTTTATCTACTCAAAATTTGATTGGAGAATTTATGTTATCTTTTTAGTTGTGGAATTATTTTTTTCTTATTATCTTCTATTTTATTGGTAGATAAAAAAGGTTCTATCATCAGGTACTAGAGTAAATGTATGGCTTAAATCATGTACACAAAAGAATGGACAACCAATTAATGCGGTTGCTGTCGAATCAATGGTACTAATGAATACATTTGCGTAATTTACATATCAATAATTTAAATGAAATTCCATTAATATAGTCTCAATATTTATAATATATGTTCATTTAGAAGAAGCTTCAAGAAATTTCTGCAGTATCAACTGAAGAGGATCAAACCTCATTAAAGAATGTTGGAATTGCAAAACTAAAAGGTGGTGAGCGTCCTGGTTGCGTCAAAGGTATGGGATTTGGTGTAACACCTTCAAAAGTAGCTTCACAGGTCCATGGCAACCGCAAAGTAAAGAAGCTTGAGAATGATATGAAAGAGCTAAATGATCGATTTATTGAATTTCAAAACCTTTTTATATATGGGAGAAGATTTAGTAAGGTAAGTTATTTAAGTTAATAATTAATTGTACTGTCACTTTACCTTTTTTTCATTCTTTATTATTTTTATTTATATATTTTGACAGGACCATGTTAATATTGATGATAACTTGAACAATAATCTTGCGCCTACTCCCTAGGTTTTGTTGGTTTCAGATGTTTTATAAATGAATTTATGATTTTTCAAAAATAAATTGTTACTTTATTTTGATATATAATTTTTTGTTTTTTGTTAGTCATTTGGAGGCAGCACATCTATTCCAACTACCCTAAATAACGGTGATACTTGTAAACTTTTAAATTGGTTAGGTAATGGGGAGGTAGTTGCAAAAGGAATGATAGCTGCAACAAATCCTGAGGCATTGGTCCACCATGTTTCGTTTCGACCAGATTATTACAAAGTATGGGTTCATGATGTAAATAAACCATCATTATCTTTGGTTCGACCAACTCAAGAGTTCTTCAACTTAGGTGATGCAAAAGGGAGCACAATCGCATGGCCTATAAAGTACATCGCCTTGGATTAACTCAAGTAAAGGTAATTCTATATTTAAATTATTTTTGATTTTATCTAATGATGTTTTAGCTTATTAAAACCTATCAAATCTCATATGTATCTGTATTTAAAAAAAAAATTAGAAGTTAAAGTTCTTGGATAAGGATTACTTTTGCAGTAATGAATCTTTTCATGGTAGAGGACTTGACCAAGTTGTTTAATTTAAGTTCATGTTATGGATATTATTTACGGAACTCAGTAGGTTCTTTCTAAACAATGGCTATATTTTCCTTCTTCCTTGACAATGAGTTCTCTATATTAGAATGTTTATTATTTTATTTTCATACAATTTCATTTGGACACCAGATGTATGTTTGCTTTGTTTATTTAGAAAATTTGAATGCATTATTTATATAAATGAATTTAGGAATCAGTTGAGGAATTAAAGGGTAAATTAACTTGATTTCTAACAGGTTAATTATATGGTAAAATTAATTTTTTCAATAACAATGACCGTAGGCTATAGAAATAATCCATAATAAGTTATGATTGCCGCTGATGAGACAATCCACAATAAGTTATAATCGCCGCTGATGAGATAATCCATAGTAAGTTGTGATTGCCATGTGAGTTTAAACCCAATTTGGTGGCAAAGATATAACGGAGAGTAATAATAGCCATTGATGAGATTATCAATGGTGGATACTTTTCACCGTGTAATACCTTTTATAGCATAGTTAACAGCGTTGAATTTTGGCCATTAAAACCCATAGCTTTCCATAGCTTATGCATCAACAAAGATACATTTTTTGTCGTGGTATCCCATTCATAACATATTTCCTCCGCCATGAAAAGCCTATTCTGTTGTAGTGTCTCTATTGGCTACATTTGCCCTTATAACCAAAGCTGCCCTCCGGGGTATAGGACCCTTCTTCATCCTCCTCCGTCCACATGATTGACACTTGTCGAGTTCTAGCTCTCTTAGCAGAGGCACAAGTGAGCGAATTTCCCGACTCAGCAGAGGCATATCTACTATAGTTCCTCCGAGCCCTGCTTGAATTTTCTCGCCATCGCTGGCACACTTGCTATTACCCTCAAAGTAGGAGATTCACGGTCCATATCACTAGCTTGGCCGTCCCCGCCTGCTGTCGCCGACTCACCGGTGTCCTCCTTCAATGAACTTGTCCAAGTACCCGCTCTAACCAAGTCCTCCACTAGGTTTTTAGATCAAGGCACCGCGACGCCGAGTGGCCATGATCGCTGTGGAATCCGCAGTAACCTCGCTTCGTCCCTTTATGTTTGCTAGCTTGACATCAGCTGCTGGGAACACAATGCCCTCGCTCCTCTACAACTTGAAACAAATCCTCAAGTGACACCTTCAACGGGTGTACCGCCTGTAAGCGTAGGCTTTGGTCAACCATTTGTACCGCCTTATCCTGTGGAAAGTTTCCCGAGTGTAGAGGCAATGGGCCATCGGCTCGCTGTTGCTCTACATGGGTCGATTTGCGTGGGATTACGAGGTGGGTTGTCACCAGATTGTCGATAATCCTCACGGTCCCTACTGGGGACCTCGCAAGTGGAACGGAGCCACTCACGTACTGGGGCCCTCTAGTAGGGTTATAGGGAGCAACAAGGTCCCTTATTGCCTCGAAGTAGATTCGAGCCCCGAGCAAGACCCCTTTCTACTCATCTGCTTTTGCTCACCGCCTCGCCGCTTCTTAACTTCGCTGGTTTTTTCCTCCTCGATGACTATGTCCATCTTCATTTATTCATATGCATCTGAGTATGAGCGGATCGAGGGCTCCGCAAGTTGTACCATGGTCTTCCCATCTTCACCCCTCCTTCAACCCTCTCAATGCCCTGGGTGATTAAATGACCCGAGATCCAAAATAGCCTCAGCTGGTACCTCTTGATAAACTCCTGAGGACTCCCTCCTTTGTTTTATCTCTACCAACTCCATCATGTCGCCTTCTGGAGCCACCGCCTCGAATCGCTTCTACGTAACTCGATACACATTTGTTCAAAGCTTAGACTACTCCCCGTGGTAGTTTATGATACCATTCTCTCGCCTACCCTCCAAAGTAAGTGGGAAGGCTTCTACAACTCGGCTACCGCAAGCCCTCTATTCCTGGCCATGTCGCTGAAATGTTCTATGTGCACCAGCTGGTCACTCTTCCCGAGAACTTTAAGTCTGGGAAGCAGAATCCTCAGATCGTGACGCCCATGATTTCTACTCGAAAGTGGGGACTCATTGTTCAATATGATTCTCCAACTCGGGCTTTCTCGCTTCCAAGGTCGCCAACGACCGTGCTGGCCTCACAGACCTCCCCTAACTTCTCTCGCACGGAAGTTGGTGTCAGGTTCACAAGTGTTGCTCTGGACTCTCTCTCCTCCAGTGTTAATCTCCTCCCTTCCAAAGAACGCTCTGCACCTTCCGCCTTTGAGCTTCCTCTCCTACTTTTCCCCAGCTGGGAGCGTCTCGCTGTTGATTTAGGAATGCCATTACTTGCTTTCCTCCGTCTCGTCCCTCGAGCTCCTCGTGAGGATGGACGCTAGTGTCTCTCAGATACTTTTCTATCTCGTCCATCATTTCTTGTATTTCTCATTGGCCACTTCCTCAAGGTCACCAATTCTTCTGGCTTACTCTCTTCTCACTGCTTTTCCTCATTGTCACGCTGTTTCTTTTGAATCCCTCTTAATCCGGGACCGAAAAATTGGTGTTTCAAAGAGAAGAGAAAACTAGAATTTGATAGAAAAATTGAGTTGGAATTAGAATCAAAGAATTCTTTTACCTTGTCCATCGCCCAGTATTTATCCCCCTGCTTTCCCGCCCCTTTGCTTGGGAGCCATCCCTACATTAATTGCACTTATGCTTTGTGACAACCATGGGTTACCGTGGCATAACTTAGGCTATGGGATGTCGAAGGCTATGGGTTCCCGTGACCAAATTATGATGCCGTGTAGGTTTGTGTGAAATGACAACACCGCGGAGGCGCATACCGGTCATCTCAGAATATCGATGAGACCTTATTGCGTGAGGGTGTCTATCGCTTATCAATGGTCATGACAAGTTGTCGAGGATAGGCCGCCATGCTTAGGTCTCGCCTCCGCCGAGCTTGGTTTCCCTTGTTCATAGTGTTGCCCGTAACGCCGACCCGGCCTTGTTCGTGTGGTCGAGGGTCTTGTAACCTTACTCGAGTAGGATAGGGAGATCTGATCCCCACCAGCTTTTAGAACACTTGCCCTCGACCGCCTTTGACACTGAGTAGCGGGTGTCTTCGCATAGTGAATAGGTCTTCTACTTCATCGGATTGTCCTCGAGCTGGTCTTGCTCTAGCATTCCCCAAACAATAATTCTTGATCATTGTTGGCACAAACCTTTTAGATGCTTTTGTATTAACCATTTGATTGTAGCCTCATCTCGATCGCCACGAGAAAGCTCATCTCATTTGCAAGAAATTTCAAGCTTCAAGAATATCAATTAAGGCATTATGTCTAACATATTGCAATTAGCATTAAACTTCTAAATTTTTATGATGGATATTTTAATCATGCAGAAAAAATGAAATTTTGATTTTTCCATTTTTAAAAAAATGTATAGGATATTTAAAATGAAGGTTTTTTTTTAATCAAATAATTTTAGTATGTAGCTAGAATTGCTATAACAATATACAAATGAAATGGAGACAGAGCCTCATTTAAGCTCATGTCGAACCAAAGATTCTACTTTCTTTGAAATATCGATCAACAAAGGCATAGAAGTTTTTACTTTCAACGATTTGAATTTAGATAAATGAAGTCATAGAAGTCAATGGTCGCAACTCGCACTCTTCATGAGTTACGTAGTTCTTCCTTTTCACTCAAAACCTCTTGTTTTCATTAGAAGAGACCAAACAATAGAGCTTTTATCTGTTACAATAAAGTATTTGCTTTGAAGAAAAGAAACAAATTAAAAAGAACAGTCCGCTTATGTGTGCGGAATACTGAATCAAGTACACCAAATAATTATAAAATTAAATGACACAAGAATTTAACGTGGTTTGGCGATTATGCTTATGTCCACGGGAACAAGAGAAAATAATTGTATTATTAACAATTGTTTATAGTATAATATTTGAGTAAAGAAAACTCACTTCCCGTAATCCAAATACACCCAGTACTCTCATACACACTTGAAAGAAAAATAACTCTCGCCTGCCCACACTCTCCAATTGCTCACCTCACAATAATTCTCTAATGAATTATTTCTCTCTCGAATTTGAAACTTTCTCAAATTCTCTCAAGTTCGGGATGCATTAGAAATGAATAAGCTCTTGCTATTTATAATAAAAACTTCACCAACTATACAACAAAAGTCTTCAATAATTGGTAAAAATTCAACAATTTGGCACCATTTTCTTCACCAAACTCTAGCTAATTTGGCATCATTTTCTTCACCAAACTCTACTTACCAAATTGAAAGTTTTGCATGTTAATCATGGTAAACATGTTAGCCACATGTTTATTAAAAATTAGTGCCGACTTTTCTATAATTCTCCACCTCGCGAAAATTTATCCAACTCGAGCTCGACTACTAATGAACCATCATCTTTAAAGCTGTTGCATCTCTCTGGATCGCCACGCACTCTAAAATTTAGGATCAAGCCAACTCGTAGTTCAAAATTCATCAAATTTAACGATTCAAGAATTTGAATTAGTTTCAAGCAATATTAAAACTTAATTACAAAAATCACCTTCGATAATATATCCGATGGGTTATTCTTAGTATCAATTTTTTCAATAACACATCACCGCCTCAATAATCTCTCTCACATAATGATATTTCACATCTATGTTTGATTCTTCGTGAAGAAATATTGCACCTGTTATCACATAAAAATTAATGTTCTCTTGATTACCCCTAAATCACCTAACAAACCTTTCAACCGGATAGCTTCTTTTACAGCTTTTAGTTGTCGCCATGTACTCGCCCATATCGGATGTAATAATTTTCGATCGTAGAATTGACCTCCAACCGATCGTACCTCCACCAATGTGAATACGTAACCCGTTGTTAATCTTCGCTTGTCTAGGTCTCCAAAGTGAAATCGTAATCACAATACCCAATACATTGTTGACCACAATCCTTCTTAAACAATAACTCAACATCAACTCGTCCCATACGTGTATCGTAGAATCCACTTAATCGCAAGCCAATGGTCTTTACTCGGATTATGCATGTATCGATTAACCATACTCACAGCTTGAGATATATCGGCCTTGTCCACACCATAGCATACATAAGACTACCCACATCACTAGTATATGGAACACGAGCTATATAGTCACGCCCTCTTCGAGCAAGGACATGAAGAAGAGTTTAATTTAAAACGAGGAGCTAGAGGAGTACATACCGGCTTAGTTTTGCCATCCATACCAAACCTTTCTAGCACTTTTTTCAAATAAGACTTTCGAGTCAACCACACGCTCCATTCTTCTTATCTCTATGAATCTCCATCCCAAATATTCTCTATGCATCACCCAAGTCCTTTATCTCGAACTCGTGGCCGCTTGTTTCTTTAATTTCTCAATCTCACCTCTATTCTTCAAGCTATAAGCATATCGTTGACATAGAGTAACAAATAGATGAAAGCTCTATTTTGTAGTCTTCTAAAGTAAACACAGTTGATCGTGTTCACTTTTAGTGAATTTCTTCCCTTGTACAAATTGATCAAATCTCTTGTACCAACGCCTTGGTGATCTGCTTCAATCCGCATAAAGATTTAATTAATCAGCACATATGACTCTCTTTCCAAAGAACTTTGAAATCAGAAGGTCGAGTCATATAGATTTCTCCTCTAAATCTCTATGTAAGAACGTTATCTTAACATCCAATTGGGCTAACTCTAACCCATATTCAGCTACCAAGGCAAGTAGGATAAAATGGAAGTATGTTTTACAACCGAGAGAATACTTCATTATAGTCAATACTTCCTTCCGTGCATAACCTTTGCCACGAGCCTTGCCTTATACCAAAAATTTGATTGATTCGAAGAATCTTGCTTCTAGTGTAGACCCATTTATTGCCAATAGCTCTTTTCCCTTAGGTAACTTCACAAGTTCCCAAGTCCTGCTTTGATGGAGAGATTTAATCTCTTCTTCCATGGCCGACTTCCACTAATTACTTTCACCATCGCGTAATGCTTCACCAAAAGTGTTGTGGATGTCATCATCAATAACCGAAGTGCATAGGCTACCACCATGTCTTTAGTAAGCCATCCGTGTTTCTTTATCACTCTTTTGACTTCCTTATTGCTATAGTCTCATTTTCATCATCTACATCTTCGCTTGTTTCTTCCTCTTCCGGGACATCAACAAAACAACCTTTCTTCAACTCTTAAGTGTCACTTCCAAAGTTGAACTCCTTTCTCAGAGAACTAATCGGTACATATGGAGTTGCATCAAACTCCACCCGCTACAATACCTCTCCGGTCTTATTCTCCACCGCCGAGAACTCGAAGCCTTCAATATGTAAGCTTCATCAAAAGTAATATCTCCGCTATTCACAAACTTTTTATCTTCGAGATCCTAAAGCTCAAGCCTTTAACTCCACCTTTGAATCCCATAAAGACAGCTTTTCCTTGCATGAGGATCGAGCTTATCATTCTTTACATGATAATAAGTCGACACCCAAACACACGAATGGAGTCATAGTCTTGTGCGTGCTTTCCTAACCACATCTCTATAGAAGTTTTACCTCCAATCGCAGCAGTAAAGCAACCTGTTTATTAAGTGACTTCATGAGCTCACAAATCTCAAATTTCAAAACTTTTATCTAAACCAAAGATTAGATAACATACAATCGTGACTTTCTCCAAAGAAAGTATGATTCATACACTCACCCACACCATTCTCGTCAGCAGAGTATGTCTCACCATGAAATATCTTTTATACCCTCACTTTGGCATACTTGCAAGAATAGATTATAAGTATATTCACCCCCATTATCGCATCATAATATTTTGATCTTTCCGCTAGTTCGAGTCTCCATCAATTTCTTCCATTTCACGTAAAATCTCTAGAATTTCATCCTTTGCTCGCATGGTGTATACCCACACACGCCTAGAGAAATCATCAAAAAATGTGACAAAATAATGCCTTCCACCAATTGATGCAGCCTTGGTCTGGTCCTCATACATTACTATGAACATACTCAAGGATCTCACGAGTATGGTGATTAATCAGATCAAACTTGACCATTGTTTTCTTTCCTACAACACAATGCTCACGTAAATTTAATTTACAAGTTTTGGTACCTTTGAAAGCCTATGCCTCATCGTTGTTTGTAAAGACTTCTCTCCAAAGATGTCCTAGTCATACATGCCATAGCTTGGTAGTGTCACTATGCATCTCAAAGAACATTAACTTCATCAAGAGTACCTCCTTCAAATAGTACAAATAAGTGACGCTCGACACCTTGCGTAATCACCATAGCTTCTATATATGAACTTCATTGTACCATTTTCAATGGTAACCTCAGTAGCCTTTAGCTCCCGTGAGCTCCCACAAAATTAGATTTTTCTTTAAAGCTAGTACATATCTAACCTCTATTAGTTCTCTAATCATTCCATCGAACATTTTGAGTCGAATTGTTCCTATCCCCATCAGTGCGACAAGATTGATTATTTCCCATCACAATTGATCCAGTATTCCAAATTATGAAAATTTGTAAACCATTCCCTAATAGGACACAAATGATTGGTTGTCCTATGATCAAGTATCCACTCACTTGTACTAGCTCATATATTCTCAGAGGCATAATACTTAGTAAATAATCAAAGTCATCATCTTTCCATGCCATGTTTGTCGCCATCGGTTTCTTCCCATCTTTTTTGAGCCTTCTGACAATCTTTCGTCCAATGGCCCTTTTCATGACAAAAGACACACTCATCTCGAAGCTATATTTTTGCTTCTCGATTTGGACCGAGAATTCTTCCCACCATGCTTCTTCTTTTCTCCATCGCTCTTTCTCTAGCTATCAAAGCTTCAGATGATGCTCTTTCTGAATGTTTGTCATTATTCGAATCACTAAATTAGTCAATGCTATACAAACATCTTTAAAGATGATCACGCTTTTCCCATATATCAAGGTAGTCACAAAATAATTGTAATCAGACAGTAATAAGTGTAGCAGTAATCATAGCCTTGACTTCATCCTTAATATCTTCATCAAGATTCTTTAAATTAGCAAGTAACTTTTCAAATCTTTGAGACATGATCATGCATTGACACCTCTATGCTTCATTCGAAAACCATACACCGGCTCATTGCATGAAGACGATTTTCAAGACTTTTCTCGTAAGTACTTTTATTATAATGTACGCCTATAAAGTTATCGCAAAATCCTCATCTTTCACCGTGATATTTCACCTCTTTGGTCAAACAAGATCTCGATTTGACTACAAGCTTTTTTCGCTCATACGATCCCAAGTTTCTTCATCATACAAGTTTCTTTTATTTTTATAACAACATTAAGATCGATTTGAATAAGTGGCATCCATAACTTCACGCCCACATGCCAAAGTTGATTTTCCCATCAAATTTTTCAACATCGATCTTCCGGCCTCCAATAACATGTGCCGCATGACGATGTGATACATCTCGCCTCCCACTTGTAGTGTCTCCTCGAAATAGTTTCGGTAGATCTCTCCCTAATTCCGAAGTTTCACCTTCTACCATTTTCTCAACAAACTATTCACACTTGAAAAATAGTCTTTATGATGTTAATTTCACGTAAATATATGCACCATGAAAGTTTCCAAGAGAGTGGAGGGGTCACAATGGTCCCACTTAAAACCCAAACTCCTTAGATTCTTATCTTCTTGTTGATGTAACTTTTCTAGACATACATAAATACACACTACTTACAATAGACTGCCTCCCAAGTACAAATGGCCGCCTCTACCGTGATCTATAAAATGAGATTATATTTTTAAATAAGTATCGAATATATAAATAAGTATGTACCTATAAATAGTGTAGTATACGTGAATGAAGGCCATATACCCCAAGTAACGAACCTTCTACTTTGATACCACTTGTCATGTGCGAATACGCAATCAAGCACACCAAATAATTATAAAATTAAATGATACAAGAATTTAACGTGGTTCTACGATTATGCCTACGTCCATCGGAGTAAGAGAAAATAATTGTATTATTAACAATTATTTATAGTACGATATAAAGAAAACTCACTTCCTCAGAACCCAAATACACCCAAGACTCTCTTACACACTTGAAAGAAAAATAACTCTCAATTGCCCACACTCTCCAATTGTTCACTCTCACTATAATTCTCTAATGAATTATTTCTCTCTCGAATTTGAAACTTTCTCAAATTCTCTCAAGTTTGGGATGCATTAGAAATGAATAAGCTCATGCTATTTATAAGAAAAACTTCACCTACCATGCAACAAAAGTTTTCAATAATTGATAAAAATTCAACAATTTGGCACCATTTTCTTCACCTAACTCTCACCTAATTTGACACCATTTTCTTCACTAAACTCTACCTAATTTGACACCATTTTCTTCACCAAACTCTACCTACCAAATTGAAAGTTTTGCATGTTAATCTGTGGTAAACATGTTAGCCACATGTTTATTGAAAATTAGTGCTTACTTTTCTACATGCCCAAGTCAGTGCCGTAAAATATAAGCTAGTACAAGAAATAGACACATGCATCAACTAAACAAAACCAATGCTTACACCAAAAGGAGTTAAAAAGAAAAAGGAGTGCTGAAAACAGCAGAAACAATTATGTCAAACGATGTAGAAAACTCCAATTGAATGCCACCATATCAATTGTAAATTCATCTTCTTCTACCGATGTCAGCTGTGTCAAGGAAATTGCAGTAGTTTCAAGACCCTACCTAAGTCCATCGGATATTGCCTGCCTGGGCACTTAGCCTAAGACAGCTTTGTTCTCGTGGCAGCCCATACTACCCCAAAAGGCCTCCCAAGAACTCAAGGCAAGCCTCCTAAGCAACTCAAGGCTTGTCCCCCTTATAGCCTGTGTTTCACCCCCGTGCTTGGTCGATGTGGGATCTCTCAATCCACCCCCTAGTGGCCACAACGCTCTCTCTCGCGGCACACCATTCAAGAGGCACCCGATAGGGCTCCGCTTTGATACCATCTATCAAGACATGGCCCATGTCCATTGGGATATTGTCGGCTTGGGCACTCAAATCAAGACGGCTTTTGTTCTCGTGGCAGCCCATACTACCCCAAAAGGCGCCCCAAAGAACTCAAGGCTTGTCCCCTTATAGCCTAGGGTTTCACCCTGCGCTTTGTCGATGTGGATCTCTCATGTGGAGAGTCAACAACTGCCTTAAAGCTATCGCTAGCATGCCACCCAAGTCACCATACATGCAACTTGTCGATATAGGAAATGAGTCGGACTTGCCGAAATGGGCAAAACCTGCTAGTCTCAAGAATGGAAGTACGTGAATGCAGAGCAATAGCGCTTCGTGAAGGATCACAAGGACATTAATGATTGCTACACTCATGATCAATTTTTTAGATATTTCCAAACATTGTCCTTTAGCTAGTCAGTATACGCAATCGCTTATGTATAAGTATGCTCACTTTGTAATTGTAATTGTTGAGATTATAACAAAGTTAATCTCTAATGTAACCCCTAGATGTCTTACTACACACTAATATTTTCCTTTGTTATGTTCACTTGGTGAATATGAAAAACCAACTAATCTGAAAACAATAATGAACGTGAAGATCGTAACAAGCGATCTGAGACATTTATAGAGGTTCACCTTTGACTCGGCCTACATCCTCTCGAGAAGAAAGACTATGATTAATTCCATTGATGTCGAAACCAGCCATAAGTTTTTAAAGGAGATTATAATGAACCAAAATGAATTAGGTTACACACACCGGAGGCTTATATATAAGGCTAGAAACGCCTCAGTAAGTCGGCTCACCAATCGCCTTCTCATGTTCTGGGTTTGTCGCAAGAAACACGTAAACCATTACCCGCTTCTTTAACCACCTTTAATGCACTTCCCATGTGCAATCGTATGTGATAACTTAAGTGAATCCAAAAACGACGTATGTGAGTTGCCGCTTTGTGAGCTTAATGTATCACAATAGATCATCTCGACCTCAAAGACATGTTTCACTTAATGAAATAGTCTCGATATGGGATCACCGCTATACACAATTTGTAAGCTTCCGACAAGTCATTTTTAAACAAACCGCAACATCATCCCAAAGGCTTATAGCTATAACTCGACATTGTCGCTTTTGATATGTAAAGCTTATTCTCGTTCACATTTAACAAAGAATGATTATTCAAGTTTTCATCCTTAGTAAAGATGCCTCCGGTTCATGCTCGCTAGCTTTTATAAGCAATTTTAATGAATTTAAGTGCTCGTGGCCGGTTGTGTAGCTCAATGCCGCAATTCTTCAGATCACCGGACCATAGAAATGTGGATTTCCAATGTAATTGTTTTCATCAAAGTTCGCAAACCGCCATGTATCGTGGGTTGGCCCCGACACGTTGTTGCATGAAACATCGAAGACTGGCTAAAAACTAAGCTCACCCAACTCGAGGAATTTGACCATTTAATTTTTATACGAGAGGTCCATGCTCTCTATAATTTCCAAATTAGAAAAGCTCCCCAGATGGATCCCGATAAGAAATTACGAGACAAATTCGTGAGCATGGCCTTCTCGGTTGTCCAATTTCCGAGGGATATCCCCAGCTAATTCTGCTTCTGACAAATCCAGCACTGCCATATACTCAAGAGCATCACCCTTGTAAGATTCATATCTATTCTCGGCCATGAATCAGTATCTGCTGATGCGCTTTTTCC
This sequence comes from Murraya koenigii, assembly GCA_025617385.1. Classification (NCBI taxonomy): domain Eukaryota; kingdom Viridiplantae; phylum Streptophyta; class Magnoliopsida; order Sapindales; family Rutaceae; genus Murraya; species Murraya koenigii. The sequence continues at coordinate 39,149,537 of CM046813.1, forward strand.
CACAGTGCCTTCAATAGGCTCTCGAACCTTCCGCTCACGATGAGCCTCGACTCGAGCAGTAACTGTCTCCTCTCGTCCCTGCTCCACCGCCTCTCCGTAACAAAGATCTCCTGCACTAGCACTCACGTAAAATGTAGTCGTGGTCGCCGGCATGTTCCCAAGAAACCCTCCGACGCCAAGTCGTTGATGGGGTTGTTCTTTTGGTATCTCCCTTAACGAGGGAGACCTGAAAGATGAAAGGGATATTATTTCGCCTCCTTTTTTTAATGAATATGATGTTTTCAGAGAATCCAGATAAAAGAAAATCGTATTAGAAGAACTTGGATATCTTTTTGTAACCCTTCCGAATCAAAATTTCCAACCCTTGTAACGCTCCCTTCATTTCCTTTTATACTCCATTTTTCCTGCTTTTTCCATTTCCAAGTCGCTCACACCCATGTTGGTGGTTTATGGGTCCCTCCGACAACCGGATTGGCGAATATTCCCCGGGATGTGTGGTCGCCTCCTTAATCCGACCACGTGGCTGCACCTCCATGCCTGGAGCGTGCGCTAGGAATGATGACGCCGTGGGCATGTGCCTACTCAGCAATAGTACCGCCACCATACCACGTGGACCCCGGCTCGACATTAAAGGTGTGCCAAGATTCCGAGAAAACGGCCTGGCCGCCTCGGCCGGGTCTTACATTCATTTCATCTCGTGATCGAGCGCAACCCAGCCACGCCGGGACTTGATCTCCGCAAGGTGAGAGAAATGCTCAACCTCGACCTTGACCACCTGACCGAAATGGGCGGCCTCGAGCATATACGAGCTCTGGGCTCTGGCCGATCTCTGCCTCCCGACCCGACAACTTAGACTGGGCCCATCGACCCCGAGCAGGCAAAGGAGTGCCTGGGTCTCGAGCGGTTTTGATTCCCCGACCGACCCGTGAGAGATATTCTCGTGAGGTCGCCTCAGGCAAGTAGTCGGCCTTCCGCCGAGCTAGGATGCCCCTGGGTGTTTTATTCGAGTCTGAGGGGCCTCAAGAAGCCCTTGCCCGATATTACCCAAACACCAGTCCCCAGCTTAGTCTTTTAGTGAAACGAAATGAGACTGAAACTCATTAATGATTGGCCGACTCGTGCCTTTTACTCTTCCCACGCTTCCCGCTGTCTCCCACTTTAATCATTTTGCATTTAAGAGGGACACGTGGTCGATCCCACAGTGCATTTAAAATTCGAAAGGATCGCTACTGTAAAGGTCGTGCCCTCAAACGCACGCCACCAATGAAGAGACGCTGTCCTCCTCTTTAAAAACTTCTAACTTCTTCAATCGCTCCTCTATTTGCTCATTTTCGCTCAAACTCAAGATTAATTTGCTCACCGCTGCACTCGCCTTCTTCTTTTCTCGCTAAGGTGATTTCTACCAACCACACTTTTTTCCGCATTCAGTGCACAACCCACTTTTTCCATTTCTTGCCACCATTCCTGCTCCTTCCCTGCACTCCCATTAGTTTATATCCTTAGGAAAATGTCAAACCCCCACAAATCCCATGGGATGTCGCCGAGGATCTGGCCCTCTCTAAGTGAGGCACAACCCTCAAGATAATCCTCGCGAGGGATTCTAGTTTAGAACTGGAATCACCCCTACCGAGACTCACCATGATCAAAGGGCAAGGGCCACCAGAGGTCCGAGCTGGGGAATACCCCATAGATAATATGAGATGTAGACCACCCAATCTGGAATTGATAGACTTAGTGGACACTCTACAACATTCCCGAGCAGGCGTAGCTTGGAGGTTGCCGCAGTGGTGAGATTCCCACCGTCCTCCCCAAGGGCACACGACCATATACTTAGAATGCTTCAAACTGGGGTTATGCTGCTCTGGTTCCATCCGGCCCTCGGCAACCGAACTGTATCAGTGAGGGTCCTTTCCTGACTCTTTGTCTCATGGAAACGCTATGATTTGGGTGAGCCCTGTAGGGGAAATCGACACCTTTACCAAATCAAGTGCAGTCTCGAAAGATGCTCAGTTAGCACTACCTTACCTCCAAATTAAGGGTAAAAGCCCATCACCCGATCTCCCGACCCTGGTGGCACCGAAAGAGCAAATTCTTCTTCGCTGGTATTACCTTACCTCCGTGTCGCTTTATCTCGTCTCTGTAGATTTTACTTCTAGTTTTCCCGCTCAGTGTCCTGCCTCATTACTTTGCTTTGGTCGTGTCTCGCAGCCTTCCCAGGGTGCTTCTATCTCGATCGGGGCCGCCGAGCACGCAGTGCACTGCTCTACAAACGCTGAGCTCGCAGGTGGAGTCGCTGACGCCTCGTAAATTTTTGGAGTCCAATTTAGTACCAAGTGGAGAAACGAACAACATGATGCGTGAGATGTCAGCATAGGCGAGCTGGATACCAATGAAGTGCGAGCACCTCAAAAGACCCTCGAGCAGTAGACTAGTGCTCCTCCTCTTCCTACTCGAGTCGCTTCTTCCGCCGACAAACCGAGAGGGCGTAGGAAGGTCCTCCTCGCAGGAGACAGATGATCACTGACCTGCACTGTCCTCAAACCTAAGAATGCGAGTGAGCAACATCACCGGGCTGCTCCGAGCTCACCAGAGGGCTTTCAACGAGGAGTCGACTAGCCAGATTCCTCGACGAGATGAGTCCTCAGCACTCGATGCACTGCTCAAGATCTTCCAAATGGCCTCCACATGAGCTTTGGCATCTCATGACTGCTTAATAAGATAACCTGTTTCTGTGACTTAACTTCGAGCAAAGGTTCGTGAGCTCGGAGCAGATCAGTGAACGAGTCAAGGAGGAAAATCAAAAGTCGCTGGACGAGAATATAAATTTCAGTAGAAGACAGGTGGTCGACTCCAAGGCCTCCGAGCTTCGTAGGAGTCACGACACCAAGGATGAATTAAAGCATGCCTCTAAGGATCCGACACTCGAAGTCTTACAAGGGCAAGTTGACGCCTCAAGGTCCAACTCGCCACGTAGTACAATAACGGGGCGACTCAGCTTATGATTGCCTTATGTATGCTTTTGGCAAGGCATACCCCGGCCGACTATGTCCAAGGTCAAGGGTATGTAATCAATACATGGTAACAATCGAGTTACTCCATCCGAGCCCCTGAGCGTGCCGCTGTGAGTGCTCGCCCTCTCCTTCCAATGCTCCACCCGGCCAAGCTCCTCGCCGATGTCCTTCCCGGCCGCCTCCGCGGACGCCGGTAATCCTCCCGCCGCCGGCCGATGACGCCCCTCCCCGCTGGTGTCAGCTTTTTCCTCCTCGCCGCCGAGGACATTCCAACACTGAATAACTTGACTCTTTTTTTATTATTTTACATATGTAATTATTTCAAAGAAATAAAAGATACATGTTGAATAATTGCTGATTTCATATATGTCACTAATAAAAAATTTCTAGTGTTGGACTTCCTATCTTCCTTTATGCCCAAGTGTAATGCCGATTGACCCATGTATGGTAGTAGCTTCGCTTGCACTAGACTAAAAGCCTTACGCTTATTTTACAAGTTCATTTAGCTTGCCTCGAGCTCACGCTTGGCTCTTGCTTGATTCTCGTCTCCGCCTAGAGCTTAGCTAGGGACCCATGGCCTTAAGCATTATTCATAGACCTTTTCACCTGTGATGAGCTCTTCCAAGCACTCATCCAAACTCTAGGACTTAGGCTTTGGATTTTGGCAAAGGAGTTCTTCTTAAACTCCTACTCCCGCCTCGGCCTCAAGACTCGACCCAAGCTCGGCACCGTCCCTCCGGGACTTCTCGGCCGTGGAGCTTTTCTGATCTTCCGCCGGCCTTTGACTGACTGCTAGGCAACCGTCCCGCCCAAGACTTAGGCTTGGGGACCTCCGTCAGAAGCGCTCTTGCGAGCCGCTCGCCGGCCTTTGATCTGACTGCAGCACTCGGCCCCGCCTAAGACTTAGACTTCGGACTTCTCGTCAGAAGCTGTCATGAGTCGCTCGCCGAGCCTTTAATTGACCTCGCTAGGTACCGTCCCCGCCTAACACTTAGGCTTTGAGACTTCGGCCGTAGTGTTCTTCATGAAGCTACTCGCCGGCCTCTTAATCGACCCAAGCTCTTCTCGTGAAACTCCCGCCGGCCCCGCACTGACCCAAGCTTGGAACCGTCCTCACTGGACTTCGCCAAGGAGCTCTTTCGATCTTCTACCGGCCTTTGACTGACCCACGCTAGGCACCATCCCGCCTAACACTTAGGCTTGGGACTTCGGCCGTAGCTGCTCTTCGCGAGCCGCCTCGCCGAGCCTCTTAATCGACCCAAGCTTCTTCTCCCGAAACTCCCCGCCGGACTCGCACTGACCCTAGCTTGGCAACCGTCCTACTGGGATTTCTAGCCAATGATCTCTTCTTGATCTTCTCGCCTGCCTTTAATTGACCCAAGCTTCTTCATCAGAACTCCTGCTCGGGCCCGCAACTGACTCGAAGCATGGCACCGTCCCGCCTAAGACTTAGGCTTTGGGACTTCCGCCAAGGAGCTCTTCTTGATCTTCCGCTTGGGCCTTTAATTAACCCAAGCTTCTTCCGCTAGCTACTTTGCTCTGGCCCTGCAATCGACCCAAGCATGACACCATCCCGCCTTAAACTTAGGCTTGGGACTTCCGCCAAGGAGTTCTTCTCGATCTTCCTGCTCAGCCTTTAATCGACCCAAACTTCTTCCGTTGTTACTCTTGCTCTGGCCTCGCATATCGACCCAAGCATGGCACCATCCCGCCTAAAACTTAGGCTTTGGGACTTCCGCCAAGGAGTTCTTCTTGATCTTCCGCTCGGCCTTTAATCGACCCAAGCTTCTTCCGCAGTACTCCCCGCCTGGCCTCGCACTGACCCAAGCATGGCAATCGTCCCGCCTAAAACTTAGGCTTGGGACTTCCGCCAAGGAGTTCTTCTGGTCTTCCGCCTGCCTTTAATCGACCCAAGCTTCTTCCGTTACTCCCCGCCGGCCCCGCACTGACCCAAGCATGGCAACCGTCCCGCCTAAAACTTAGGCTTGGGACTTCCGCCAAGGAGTTCTTCTGGTCTTCCGCTCAGCCTTTAATCGACTCAAGCATCTTCCGCTGTTACTCCCGGCCGGCCTCGCACTGACCCAAGCATGGCACCGTCCCGCCTAAAACTTAGGCTTGGGACTTCCGCCAAGGAGTTCTTCTGGTCTTCCGCCTGGCCTTTAATCTGACTCCAAGCATCTTCCTTGTTACTCCCGCCGGGCCTCGCAATCGACCCAAGCATGGCAACCGTCCCGCCTAAAACTTAGGCTTGGGACTTCTCGCCAAGGAGTTCTTCTTGGTCTTCCGCCGGCCTTTAATCGACTCAAGCATCTTCCTTATACTCCCCGCCGGCCCCGCACTGACCCAAGCATGGCACCGTCCCGCCTAAAACTTAGGCTTGGGACTTCGGCCAAGGAGTTCTTCTTGGTCTTCCGCTCTGGTCTTTAATTGACCCAAGCTTCTTCCGCTGTTACCTTGCTCAGCCTCGCACTGACCCAAGCATGGCAACCGTCCCGCCTAAGACTTAGGATTTGGGACTTCGCCAAGGAGTTCTTCCTCGAACTTCTACGCTTCATTTTGAACTTACATTATGAATGTTTTTCTTATTCTCATATACATTTATACTTTTACATATCCCATCTGGGATGAAATCTTACATTAACCCTTCACAATACAAGGAGACTTCATCGGAAATATTTCCTCAAGAGTTGTGCTGCTCCATGGCCTCTGACCTCTCGTACGGCCCTGGGTGAGCTAGCTCAGATGCTCCTCGGTCCCGCTTAACCGAGTGACTCGACAAGTGGCCTTCCCAACTTGGCCCTAGTACACCTTGTCGCGGGTCCTTTAGTGTTCTCGTTGACCTTCTCAAAGACCCAATCACCCAACCTGAACCCATGAATGTGTATATTTTGTTGTAATAACGAGCCACCTCCGCTGATACTCCGAGATTTTAGCAGCCCACCTTTTCCCTTTCTCTTCTAACAAGTCCGCACCGCACACATCCGCTCGCTGCTTTGCTCCTCGTCAAGTGCTCTGTCCGTGTGTCCCCATTCCTATCTCAATGGAACCACCGCTTGCGCCCAAATGCCATGGAGAATGGGGTCTCTCAAGGGCTGCTTTACGTGTGGTTCTCAGAAGCTCCACAAGACGCCTGTGGAGCTCATCCACCTGTGCTCCTTTTGCTTGCCCGCCTTGTCTCTCGTGAGGCGCTTTATAGTTTTATTCGCGGCCTCTACTTGCCCATTGGCTCATGCAGTGCAGGGAGAGCAAAACTTCAGCTCTATCCCCGGATTCTCGACTGTAAGTCTCTGAATCTTGCTGCTATCAAACCGCCTCCCATTATCTAGTGACTAACGCACGAGGGATCCCATACCGCAAATCACATTCTTCTAAATAAAGTCGCTGGTTTTACCTTCCGTGATGCCGCTTAAGGCTCCCACCTCGACCCATTTGGTGAAATAATCGATTTCCACTACGGCATGGGTGGTCGATGCTTCCCTTCTAGAATGGCCCGATCAAATCAATTCCCTATCGAGCAAACCACCATGGCGTAATCCATCACCGTAAGGTTTTCCGTGAGGTCGAGTTAAGTAGCTGGCAAAGCTCCTGCAACTCTTGCAGCTTCTTGTCTTCTCTCGAGCATCTCGATGCATGCGAGGCCGTGAATATCCTTGCCTCAAGGCCTTGAAAGCCAAGGACCTCGCACTGTAACGATTTCCACAGACTCCTCGTATCTCCTGAGGACATAGTTGGCCTCCTCGGTCTAAACACCGTAGCAAGGGAAGAGTGTACCCCTCATATAAGACCCCATCGATGAGAGTGTACCTGTCGCTTGGCACCTCAACTTCCTTGCTCGCTTCTTATCTGGCCAAGACCGCCCCTTCCTCGAGGTAAGAGATGATCGGCTCCATCCAAGTGTTGCTCGCCGACACGCTCATCAACTCGTCCTCCCGCTCGATGCTCGAGCAGGTGTCTTCATTTCCAAAGGGATAGACTTTGGAAACTTGGGGTCCGATGCGACCGCCATGCGAGCTATCATATCTCGCTCAAAATTCTTCCCTATGGATCCGCCTCCACCTCGAAAGCTCTGAAATTCACCATTACCGCCTTACCTTCCAAGGTATGCGGCCCATCTTCTCTCCTCGGCCTCGAAGCTCTCGCCGAGGTGATTCGCTACCAACTCCGAGTCTGTCTCAAGTTTTACCTCTTCCGCTTTTACCATCGAGGCGAGCTTCAATCCTCGCTATTACAGCCTGCGACTCGGCTTGATTATCGGTGACTTCAACCTAATCTCACAAGCAGATTGCATCTCTCGCCTCTTTCTCGACTTAGGAGCACAACTCCCGCCTCCCGCCTCCCGACTTCCACATGATCCATCTATCGAGACTATCCAGTGTTGGTCGAGGCCCTGGAACTTGCGTGGGCTCGCCTCCGCCTCCTTATCCCTCGCCGCACTCGACCACTAAGTCAACCAACGATTGTGCTTTTATTATTGCTCTGGGTCTGGTAATTAAGCGTCAAACTCGCTTAATTCCACTGACCATTTCACCAACCTTCCAGAGGTCTCAAGTTTGTACAGAGTTTGCCTCGAGAGGTCAAGTTAGTCAAGCACCACCACCGAATGTACCCGAAAATAAGGCCCCGCCTGTCAGTCACGTGACTGTGGCTAGTGCCCACTCTCCATGGGTGGATACCGGTCTCGCTTCTAAGCAACGCCTCGCTCATGTAATAAATAGTGGCACTCGCACTCGATTCCTCCCTTACTGCAACTAAGCTCGCTGCCCATCGGGATACAAACCAAGTATAGAAACAAGACTCTTCCTGCTCGAGGTGTTGACAAGAATCTGAGCTTTCAACAGATACTCTTTCACCGCTGAACGTCGCCTCGATTCTAGCGCCCACTTTGTCTTCCCGCCTCTTTTCATTTCCCGGAAGAAGACTCCATGATTTATCCGTGGCTCGAGATACGAACCCGCTGAGGGACGCCAGCTTGCCACCGACTCAGATCTCTCGAGGTCGCTGTGAGACCTCATTTCCACCATCGCTCTTATTTTCTCCAGATTGGCCTCGATCCCCCGTGACTCACCATGAAGCTCTACGAATTTTCCCGAACCCACCCAAAAGCACATTTCTCCGGGTTTAGCTTCATCTCTAGACTTTCTTAAGAGTGCGAAGGTCTCCTCTAAATGCCTTACATGTTCCTCCTGTCTTTAGACTT